>JAJHZJ010000092.1:2564415-3054415 GCA_023548195.1 Bettongia penicillata ogilbyi
AGCTAATGTGACAGGGGAGAGACTAAGAAAAGCCTCTAGAAGGTAGGATTTGAATGAGGCTTGAAGGAAGCCAAATAATTTAAGAGGTGGAGGTAAGGGATCAGAGCATTCCAGGAATGGGGACAGGGAATGTAGATGGAAGATGAGGGCGGTCATATTCTAATTTTCAACATTTTTTTAGTTGCTTAGTTTGAGTAAAATCTTTATAGTGACCAAGCAGGTAATAATCTGTGCAAAGTTTGTTTAATATTGTCTGTCAAATTTGCATAACTTTGGGGATGATTGTGAGCCCACTAGCTAGCATAGGCCTGAACTCTCCTTAAAAACTTAATCTTGGGGGGTGGAGCCAAGATGGCAGAGTAGAAAGACTCAAATTCTGGATCGCTGCAAGGCACACAGAAACACAGTGGAAAAGAGTTCCATTCCAGAGAGCCCTGGAGAGCCATCCCCAGGGTCCGTCGCGCCCCGGAAAATGGAGCCCACCCCTGTGCTGCCCTGGCCGGGAGGCCGAGAGGAGCAGATCCGAGCAGGCTTCAGGGACGGAACCTCCAGTGGCCAGGAAGGTCCCTCCGCCCACAGACGCTACAGGTCAGTGAGAGAGACGTCTAGGCTGGCGGAGAGGGGAGCAGGGTGTCTCCGTGGTTCGGGCCCCCTCGGGAGGAAGCAGCGGAGGCAGAGGCAGGGGCAGCGGCAGAGGCAGCGGCAGTGGCCCGGGACTCCCTGAGCAGCAGGCAGAAGCTCAGGTCTCTGCATAAACCCCCTGAGGGAACTGAGCCTGGGAGATGGCCCTGCCCCCACCTGCTCCATCACTGAAGGTCTCTGCATAAAGCCCCTGAGGGAACTGAGCCTGGGAGGTGGCCCTGCCCCCACCCAAGCACCAGAACTTAAGCTCACATTGAATAGCAGCCACAGCTGCCTCGGAAAGCCCATTTGAATCTCAGACCCCAAGCACTAGCTGGGCAGATCTAGGCAGGGGTGGAAAGGAATCTCAGAAGTCAAGTAATTGGCTGGGAAAATGCCGAGAAAAGGGAAGAAAAATAAGACTATAGAGAGATTCTTTGAGGGGGTGCAAACGTTCCCTCCTTTCAATTCTGATGACGAGGAAATATTCTTATCATCAGGGAAAGAGGTGGAGGGCGGGGCCTCTGTATCCCAGACATCCCAGGGGGATGTCCAGTGGGCTCAGCCATGGAAGAGCTCAAAAAGGATTTTGAAAATCAAGTTAGACAGGTGGAGGAAAAACTGGGAAGAGAAATGAGAGAGATGCAAGAAAAGCATGAAAAATGGGTCAATATCTTGCTAAAGGAGACCCAAAAAAATGCTGAAGAAAATAACACCTTGAAAAATAGGCTCACTCAATTGGCAAAAGAGGTTCAAAAAGCCAATGAGGAGAAGAATGCTTTCAAAAGCAGAATTAGCCAAATGGAAAAAGAGGTTCAAAAGCTCACTGAAGAGAATAGTTCTCTCAAAATTAGAATGGAACAGATGGAGGCTAATGATTTTCTGAGAAACCAAGAAATCACCAAACAAAACCAAAAGAACGAAAAAATGGAAGAGAATGTGAAATATCTCATTGGAAGAACAACTGACCTGGAAAATAGACCCAGGAGAGACAACTTAAAAATTATGGGACTACCTGAAAGCCATGATCAAAAAAAGAGCCTAGACATCATCTTCCATGAAATTATCGAGGAAAACTGCCTTGATATTCTACAACCAGAGGGCAAAATCAGTATTGAAAGAATCCATCGATCACCACCTGAAAGAGATCCAAAAAGAAAAACTCCTGGGAACATTGTGGCCAAATTCCAGAATTCCCAGGTCAAGGAGAAAATATTGCAAGCAGCTAGAAAGAAACAATTCCAGTATTGTGGAAATACAATCAGGATAACTCAAGATCTAGCAGCTTCTACATTAAGGGATCGAAGGGTGTGGAATAGGATATTCCAGAAGTCAAAGGAACTAGGACTCAAACCAAGAATCCCCTACCCAGCAAAACTGAGTATAATACTTCAGGGAAAAATATAGTCTTTCAATGAAACAGAGGACTTTCAAGCATTCTTGATGAAAAGACCAGAGCTGAAAGGAAAATTTGACTTTCAAACACAAGAATGAGAAGAAGCATGAAAAAGTAAGCAGCAAAGAGAAGTTATAAGGAACTTACCAAAAGTGAACTGTTTACATTCCTACATGGAAAGACAATATTTGTAACTCTTAAAACTTTTCAGTATCTGGGTAGTTGGTGGGATCACACACACACATACACACACACACACGTACATGCGTGCACGCACACACATACACACATGCATGCGCATACAGAGACAGAGAGCACAGAGTGAATTGAATAGGATGGGACCATATCTTAAAAGAAATTAAGGTAAATGGTGAGAGAGAAATATAGGGGTAGCAAAGAGGGTGAAATGGAATGGGGTAAATTATATGTCATTTAAGAGGCAAGCAGGAGACTTTTTAGTGGAGGGAAAAAGAGGAGAGCTGAGAAAAAAAACATGAAGTTTACCCTCATCACATTTGACTAAAGGAAGGAATAAAATGCACACTCATTTTGGTATGAAAACCTATCCTACACTACAGGAAAGTGGGGGAGAAGGAGATAAGCAAGGGGGGGATGATGGAAGGGAGGGCAATGGGAGGAGGGAACAATTTGAAGTCAACACTCTTGGGGAGGGACAGGATCAAAAGACAGAATAGAAACAATGGGGGGGGCAGGATAGGATGGAGGGAAATACAGTTAGTCTTACACAACAGGACTGTTATTGAAGTCATTTGCAAAACTACACAGATATGGCCTATATTGAATTGCCTGCCTTCCCAAAGGGAATGGGTGGGGAGGGAGGGATGGGGAGAATTTGGAACTCTAAGTTTTAGGAATAACTGTTGAGTATTGTTCTTGCTACTAAGAAATAAGAAATACAGTTAATGGGGAACAGAAAGTCATCTGGCCCCTACAGGACAAAAGAGAAGATGGGGACAAGAAAAGGGAGGGATGATAGAAGAGAGGGTAGATTGGTGATAGGGAAAATTAGAATGCTCGGAGTATTGGGATGGGGGGAGGTGATAAAAGGGGAGAAAATTTGGAACCCAAAATTTTGTGAAAATGAATGTAAAAAGTTGAATAATAAATTTTTATTAAAAAAAAATAAAAAAAATAAAAAAACCTTAATCTTGTAATTTTATAAAGACTGTGCCTAACTGAACTGTTTTGAGATTTGTTTTTTTTAAAATAAACTCCAATTTGAGATTATTTATTTACCTATTTTTAAAAATTTATTTTAAACTTAATACTAAAATAAATACACAATAAGAAAAGAAAAAAGAAACATATTGTAAACTTAAATACAAAATAAAGAAAAAAAAATTGCCTTGTGCACAGCAGAATGTGAGAGAGCATTCCAAATATATAGCAATCAATTGCCATTTCAAGGAAGCCTATATGATAATTACATTATGTTAATGATATATGCCTATATGATAAATTATATGATAATTACATTGTGTTGAGAGCTGGCCATCTTTTCTTCCTTGTAAGTTCTCTTTTGTTCTCTGCTGTGCACTTTTTACTTAGTTCTTTTTCTCCCCCTTCCTACACCCCTCCCCCAAGAAGGCTACAATTAAGTGAGGATACACATACACACATATGTGTACATAATACACACAAACATATATACATACATATATATGGCACATACATACATGTATTAAATATTTGTCATATTTATATAGTAATTTTTAATTATTTATAATAATTTAAATATTTATAATCATACTCATATAGAGACATATACATTTATATGCATCTACGTAAGACTATGCTGAACTTTTTGTTCACTTTTTCTTTGAGGGGGCAACAATATCTTCCTTCATGGGTCCAAATCTTTCCATACTTTTCTAAGTCCACCAACTCATCATTTCCTATACCACAGCAATGTTCCAACCCTATACTGTCTGGTCATTTTAAATAGTCTAAAACAATATTGATTAATATGACTGACATACAGTGTAGTTTCTCTGTTTTCTCTTTTGATTAAATCTATTTTGACTTTAACTTTGTTTGAGATCATGATTACTATCCCTGCTTTTTTCCCTAATAAATTTTACTCCTGATATTTAATTCATGCTGGTGTGTATCTCCTATTTCCTATTTCTTCTGAGTCCGCTACCTTACTTCTACTTGGTACTTTCCCTTCCTATTACTTAATCTACCTCCCCACCAAAGATCCCTCCCTTATCATCTCCCCCCTCCCTATCTCCTTAGCCTTTTATTTCTTTCTGAATTTAGAAGACTTATGCCTTTCTATATATGCATTGTTCCCTCTAACCCATTCCCGATGAGAGTAGGGTTCTAGAACTACCAGCCTTCCTCCCCTATCTAATTTCACTGTATAAGTTCTTCCTCTCAAACCTCATCTGTATAAGATAATTACTCGTTTTACCTTTTCCTAGACAGTTTACTTTTTATTATTGCATCATACTCAGCTCTACCCCAATCTTTCTTTCATACTACCCAATTGGTAACTACAGTCTTAGACATGAAACTTACATTTTCTCATATAAAAAATAAGCAATCTATCCTTATTGAGTCCCTTGTAATTAGTCTTTGATGTTTACCTTATATTTCTCTTGGATCTTGTATTTTAAATTTTCCATTGATTTTTGAGATTCTTTATATGGAATTTGGAGTCCATTAATAACTATGCCACATGGACATTATTGGGCCTCTTTAGTGCAAGGCACTGGGGGATGTATTAAAAGAACTATGCATCTTGTCCTGCCTAGCACCCCAGATACCTTTCCAGAATTTAGTATACTAACAAATGAACTGATTGTACCCCATTTTATTTGTTGAGGGCAGCAAATATTGAATCAATGCAAGAGTTTGGTGAGAGTTAGCTTGGAACATCCTCTGTGGAACATGTATGGGGATAAACTCACAATATACAAAATTACTCTGTCAGCTTCCAAGGATATGTATGACTCAACACAATATTTGTGCTGTCACAAATCTTGGGCTGTTCCTTGGTCTGCCTCCCCATATTGTGGCAGCCTTAGGGTTGTAGTTAATAATAAAATACAATACTTCCAATCATGCTTTCTGTGGATTCCTTTTGCCAAAATGATCATCATATAAGATTTACTCTTTGGGACACCCAATAATGAATAAAGGTTAGGAGTAGGGATGTGTTAGAGACAGCTCTAAATGTGGTTTTTTTCTAACGTGAGCATTTGTACCTTAGAAATCACTACAAATCAGGGTTTGATTGGTTGTTGTTTGTCCTTTGTTTTTGAAGAGAACTGATGATATCATGGGGGATGCCTTGACTTGTGAATAAATAGGAGTTAGGTGAGGCACAATTGTACAAAGTCATCAGTTTCACTCTCTTTTCCCAAGTCATTGAAGTCCAGTGGCAGGACAAAGTCAGGATGACTGATGATGTCCCAGAATGCAGTGGATGACCTTGATGTCTTCGCTGACTGACCAAGCTCTAAGCACTCCACAGTGCCTGCTTCAGTTGCCTTCATGGCTGTTGGAACAAACTGTTATCTGCCCGTTCTGCCAGGGGAAAGTCATCACATGTTTTAGTAGACAGCCCACCACCCTCAACTCAGCAATGGGTTTGTGGTCCATCAGTTATCCTCAACCTGGTTTAGCTGCTTTGCCAAAATAGTTTACCAGGTTGTGGCTGCTGAGAATTCTACAGCTTCTTGGAGCCAAAGGTGAGAGTCGAGTGCTGGGTAAATACCAAAGATGTATGAGCCACCTTGAAAAGGGTTCAGCAGCCCTCATACAATAGGTGCTAGCCTCCTTGAACAACCATACTCAAGAGGGTTAGAGAAGACTCAGGGAAGTAAGCTATCTCCAGACTATACCTGAGCTAAACCTAAGCTTTAATGTAATTTTTCTTGATATTCTAGTGCAGAGGTATAAAAAGGCACAGTGTTTGAGACAGAGCTTATCTTCTCTCTTTTAGAGGCCCTTTTCCTCCAGGACTGAACCCAGTATACATATATGACTCCAGAACTAGGGATCCCATAGTAGAGAAAGAGAAGGTGAGCTCCATAACTCTCTGGGTCGAGTAGTAATTTCTTATTGTTGTATTTGTATCTGGGTAAATATGTCCGAGGAGACGCAGTGACACTAGGGTTATATTGGTAATATGCTCTGTACTGAATATGCCCACCATGCATATTTCTTTTGCCCTTTGGATCCCTATCAATTTGAATTCTTCTGAGATTGTGGTGTTTTGTAATTTGTAGTCATATGGCATTTTTAAGAGAAGATTAATGGACATCAAATGACAGGTTAGGGTCATTGAAAGCACTTCTTCTGCCCTACCCCCTTCCAATTTTGCTTTCTACTAGCTGTCCACTGACCCCTGATAAGATATGAGCTTTCTTCTTGAAGACTAAGCAGTCTTTTCAACATAGAGCTCTTTCCAATGGTAGAATTCCAGGCACTCTGACAGGTGGTAGAACAGATATTTTTGGTAACCTTGGCTTACATATTCATAAACAGCTGCCACATACTTGTCAGTCTAACTGGTCCCCACCCTTTGTCCTTAGACCACACTATAATAGAGATGAATAATACTTTGGAAATATCAGTGTCTCCGCTGCTGACTTTAAACACCAAAGAGTCTCTTATAAAGGAAAGAAAGGTGCCATTTTGTACCTTCAACTTCCTGTTCTTCTCTTCCATTCTTTCTGGCTGCTGTCTGTTTGAGCTGCGAGGACAGGCTAGCTTTCTCATTTATGTTTCATTTCACATTGCCTGAATTGACATCATTTTCCTGTACCTCATACTACACAACATACACTTACTCATCAGGGGCCCGCTGTGCTTCCTTTACTTGTGGTAGCTTGATATATTTATCTTAATATGTAGTGAATTTTTTTCTAGCACTCATTAATAGGTGTAAAAATCACATTCTGCTGCTGTAACACCAAAGAACCCATTCCAGAGGGATGCTCAAATGGGGCAGGGCATGTTTTTACCTCTTTGAAAAAGAACCATTTAAAATATTTTATAGAAAATAACAAGTATTTGTTACTTTTACTTTCAAATCTAGATGTTTACAAGATGGACAATTAAAATATAGTATAATTTCCTTTCTGATCCAGTATATGTCTCTGTCATTCTCCTTATATTATCATACGAGTACATTTAATTGGAGGTTTGGAAAAGTGCCAATAACATTCTTTCCCTTGATCAGAAAGTAGCACGTATTTTTAATACATTTTCATTCATACTTTTAATGGGGATTAAAGAGTGACTTGATAGGTGTTTTTAGCTATTTGCTCACAAAAAAGTACAAATAGCACCTGATCTTGTTCCTAGATTCTCTTCCTTCATAATAGCTAGCTAGTATTTATAGAGTACTTTAAAATTTGCAAAATATATTTTTTAATCCTCACGATGTTCTTGTAAGATAGCAAGTATTATTATCACCATTTTACAGATGACTGAAAGAGATTTATCAGTTGTCCCGGGGTCCCAGAGCTAGTGCCCGAGGAGGCGTTTGAACTTAGATCTTTTGGCTTCCAAGTCCTGCGTGCTTGCCTATTTTTGCCAACTTGAATTAAAAAAAAAAATGACTACCACATATTTGGACATTTTACATAGTTTATCCTTCATAGATAATAGAGTAAGTGAAATCAACATTCTTTGCTTCTCATCAGACATATCCGTATAGACAAAATATAGACTGTGGGCTGGAAAATGAATGGTTTCAGAATTACTTGAATGACTGGATTCAAGGAAATAATATAAGCCTAAAAGCAGATCTCTAGTGGTGGGCCACAGAGAACTTTATTTTTTTTTTTATTCTATTCATTTTTATCAGTGACTTGAATGAAAATAAAGTTGGCATGCTTATCATATTTGTGGCACAAAGTTTGTGTCAGTAGGTTAATTCAGGACTCAGCCTAACTCAGGTCAGTACAATAGTTCAGACTTGAGATTATAATAAAAGGAGTCATTCATGGACCGTGGGAATTTTTTAAAAAGAGAAGTATACCCAAAGATAAAAATGAGATTCAATAAGGATACCACATTGGCTTTAGACGATGCAGCTTCACTATGCCTCCACATCTATCAGGGTCTAATCATAAAGAGAGAAAGAAAGAAAGAAAAAAAGGAAGGAAGGAAGGAAGGAAGGAAGGAAGGAAGGAAGGAAGGAAGGAAGGAATAAATAAATATTTATTACCAGACACAATGTTAAATTTTTACAAGTATTATCCTTACAAGGGGTATCTCATTTGATCCTTACAACAACTCAGGGAAGGAGGTGCTATTATCATCCACATTTTACAGCTGAGGAACTGAAGCAGACAGCGGTTAAGTGGCTTTCCTAGAGTCACACAACAAGCAAGTATCTGAGGCTAGATTTGAATTGAGGTCTTCCTGATTCCAGGTCCAGTGTGATCATAAAGTTATGTGGACTCATAAAGCAATGGGAATTTTGTCAAGCCTGAGGACCCTTGACTTTTTATGCCTCAGGGGACTACTTTCATTATCAGCATCTCAGCAGCAGCAGCAGTAGCAAACAGCAGCGTGTATATTATTAAGAATTTATGGGGCAGCTAGGTGGCTCCTTGGATGGAGCATCAGCCCTGGAGTCAGGAGGACCTGAGCTGTTTTGTTTTTTTTTAAATTTATTTATTTATTTTTAGTTTTCAACATTCATTTCCACAAGATTTTGAGCTGCAAATTTTCTCCCCATGTCTCCCCTCACTCACCCCAAAACACCATGCATTCTGATTACCCCTTCCCCTAATCTGCCCTCCCTTCTATCACACCCCTCCCTTTCCTTTTCCCCATCTTCTCTCTTTTCTTGTTGGGCAAGATAGATTTCTATACACCATTACCTATATTTCTTATTTCCTAGTTACATGCAAAAACAATTCTCAACACTTGTTCCTAAAACTTTGAGTTCTAACTTCTCTCCCTTCCTCCCTCCCCACCCATCCCCACTGAGAAGGCAAGCAATTCAATATAGGCTACATATATGGAGTTTTGCTAAGGACTTCCATAATAGTCACGTTGTGAAAGACTACCTATATTTCCCTCCATCCTATCATGCTCCCCCATTTATTCTATTCTCTCTTTTGACCTTATCCCTCCCTAAAAGTGTTTACTTCTAATTACCCCCTCCTCTCATTTGCCCTCCCTTATATTATCCCCTCACACTCCACTTATCCCCTTCTTCCCTACTTTCCTGTAGTGTATGATAGATTTTTATACCAAATTGAGTGTGTGTGTTACCTAAACCCTCCTTAAGCCAAATGTGATGAGAGTGAGCTTCACTTTTCTCTTTCACCTCCCCCTTTTCCCTTCTATTGAAAAAACTTTTTCTTGCCTTTTTTATGAGAGATAATTTACCTCATTCCATTTCTCCCTTTCTCCTCCCAATATATTCCTCTCACCCTTTGATTTTATTTTTTTAGATATCATCCCTTCCTATTCAACTCACCCTGTGCCTTCTGTCTATATGTGTGTGTGTGTGTGTGTGTGTATAATCCCTCCAACTACCCAAATATTGATAAAAGTTTCAAGAGTTAGAAATATTATCTTTCCATATAAGAATGTATACAGTTCAGCTTTAGTAAATCCTTTATGATTTCTCTTTCCTGTTTACTTTTTCATGCTTCTCTTGATTTTTGTGTTTGAAAGTCAAATATTCTATTTAGCTCTGGTCTTTTCATCAAGAAATGCTTGAAAGTCCTCTATTTCATTGAATGACCATTTTTTCCCTTGAAGTATTATACTCAGTTTTGCTCGGTAGGTGATTCTTGGTTTTAGTCCTAATTTCTTTGACTTCAGTAATATCCTATTCCAAGTCCTTCGATCCCTTGATGTAGAAGTTGCCAGATCCTGTATTATCCTGATTGTATTTCCACAATACTCGAATTGTTTCTTTTTGGCTGCTTGCAATATTTTCTCCTTGACCTGGGAACTCTGGAATTTGGCTACAATATTCCTAGGAGTTTTTCTTTTCAGATCTCTTTCAGGAGGTGATAGATGAATTCTTTCAATATTTATTTTGCTGTCTGGTTCTAGAATATTAGGCAGTTTTCCTAGATAATTTCATGAAAGATGATGTCTTTTTTTGATTATGGCTTTCAGGTAGTCCCATAATTTTTGAACTGTCTCTTCTGAATCTATTTTTAGTTACTTTTCCAATGAGATATTTCACATCATCTTCTATTTTTTCATTCTTTTGGTTTTGTTTTATAATTTTTTGATTTCTCATAAAGTCATTAGCTTCCACCTGCTCCATTCTAATTTTTAAAGAACTATTTTCTTCAGTTAGCTTTTGAACCTCCTTTTCCATTTGGCTCATTCTGCTCTTTAAAGTATTCTTATCCTCACTGATTTTTTGGGCCTCTTTTGCCATTTGAGTAGTCTATTTTTAAAGGTGTTAATTTCTTCAGCATTTTTTGGGGTCTCCTTTAGCAAGCTGTTGATTTACTTTTCATGATTTTCTTGCATCACTCTCATTTCTCTTCCCAATTTTTCCTCTACCTCTCTTACTTGATTTTAAAAATCCTTTTTGAGCTCTTCCATGGCCTGAGATCATTGCATATTTATTTTGGAGATTTTGGATGCAGAAGCCTTGACTCTTAGGTCTTCCTCTGATGGTATGCAGTGTTCCTCCTCATCCAAAAGGATGGAAGAAAATATATGCTCACCAAGAAAGTAACCTTCTATTGTCTTATTCTTTTCCCCTTTTTGGGCATTTTCCCAGCCAGTTACTTGACTTTTGATTTCTTTGACAAGGGGAGGGTATACTCCAGGGACTTATAAGTTCTCAGTTCCTCCAGGGTGGCACAAGAAAGGGAGAGGAGTTTATTCCTCTCCTGGACTGAGCCCTGGTCTGTGAGTAGGATTCCCTCTCCAGAGTCTCCACCAGCTCCACCATGCCAGCCAGCCCTCCTCCTCATCCCAGGGCCAACACTCAGGGCTGAGATGCAGATGAGCTGCTCAATTTCCCCAGGGGCTTTAGGCCAGGATTCCAACAATGGAAGCTGCCGCTGCCTGTGCCTGAGGCTAGACCTCTCTGGTCCCTTCTCACCCAAGTGAAACAGCTTTCTCACTGACCTTTGAAGCTGTCTTTGGCATTTGTGAGTTGAAGAATCTGGGAACTGCAGCTGCTGCCAGTAGCACCTTGAAGACCATTGCTGTCCTGTCTTTACCATGGCGTGGCCAAAACTGGGCTGCGTTCCATTCTGTGCCAGGTGCAATAGGCCTTTCCTATCAGCCTTTCAGGCTGCCTTGGGCTGAAAATCTCTTTCACCCTGTCATTTTGTGACTTCTGCTGCTCTAGAATTTGTTTAGAATTATTTTTTTACAGGTATTTTATGGGCTGTGGGAGGAGAGCTTCTAGAGGTATGTCCTTCCACTCTGACATCTTGGCTCTGCCCCGCCAGACCTGAATTCTAATTTAGCTTCAGACACTTACTGGCTGTGTGACCCTGGACAAGATACACAATTTCAATTTCCTCTCAATAAAAACAAAAAGAATTGATTAAGCACTTACTGTGTACCAGGCATTGTGCTAAGTGCTGGGTATACAAAGACAGCCCTTGAGGAGCTCACATTCTAATAGCAGAGATATGAAAACAACCACATGCATAATATATATATATATATACATATATATATATATATATATATATGTATATATGTGATGCAAATGTGAGGTGATCTCAGAGGGAAGACTAAAGGTATGTATGAGAGAATAGGAGGGGGAAGGTGGGCTTTGAGCTGAATTTTGATGAGAGACAGGGAAGACAGGAAGAAGAGCATTCCAGGTATGGGGGACAGCTAGTAAAAATTCCTGGAGTTTGAAGATAAATGTCATGTGGAAGGAACTGAAGAAAGTCAGTGTCATTGGCTTGTTGGGTCCATAGAAGGAAATAAGGTGTAAGAAGTCTGAAAAGGAAGGAAAGGTCCATGTTGTAAAGAGCTTTGAAAGCCAAACAGGACTTAATATTTAATTCATCATTTCCCACTTTACTGCTTTACTGTACTTCATACTCTCAAGAAATTCATTATTCTGCAAGATGCTGCTGCTGCATCATCAAGCTGAGTAACTTCCTCCTTACCTTCCCCCCTTTTCAGCTTCTTTTTAAGTATTACCTTCCCTCATTAGATTATGATCTCTTTGAAGGCTCCTTAGGCATTTCTCTTTATCCCAAGTACATAACCTGCCATAGTAGGTACTTAATAAATGTTTGATTCTGTTGGTAATGGGGAAACACTGGAATTCATTGAGTAGGGGGAGGGGTGACATGGTCAGACTTGCAATTTGAAAATCCCTTTGGCAACTGAATAGAAGTTGGGTTGGAATGAGGAGAGTTTGGGGGCAGGAAGGCCAACCAGAAGGCTATTTGTGGTAGTGTAGATATGAGGAGATGAGAGCCTGCACTATGAAGGTGTCAGTATCAAAGAAGAGAAGGGCATGTAGGAGAGATGTTGTAAAGGTAAAACTGACAGATCTTGAAAATTGATTGCAGATAAAGGGTGAGAGAAAAAGTGAGGAAGTAAGGATCACACCTAAGTCATACACCAGGATGACTGGGAGGATGGTGGTACCCTGGAAAGTGAAAGGGAAATTAGCAAGAGGTAAGGGTGTGTAAGAAAAGATAAATGAGTTCAATTTTGGACATAAGTTCTGTCTACAGAACACACAGTTCCCAATGTCTGGTAAGCATTTGGGGATGTAAGACTCAGGTCAGGAGAGAAGTCAGTTCAATAAATCTGAGAATCATCTACATAGAGATGATTTGAATCTGTGGGAGTTGTTCAGATAATCAAGTGAACTGGTATAAAGGGAGAAGACAAGAGCCCAGGACAGAGCCTTGGGGACTACCCATGGTCAGTGGGAGTGACTTAGATGAAGATATCTCAAAGGAGACAGAGAAGTGGTCAGACAGCTAGGAAAACGAGGAGAGAGAAGTGCCATGAAAACCTAGAGAACAGAATATTCAGAATAGGGTGATCAATGGTGTCAAAAGTTCAGAGAAGTTGAGAAGGATTAGGATGAGAAAAGCCAATTAGATTGAACAGTTAATGAGGTCATTAGTAACTCTGGAGAGAGTAGTTTCAGTTAAATGAAGTCAAATTGCAGAGGATTTAGAAGAATGTGAAAGGAGAGGAAGTGGAGGCCCTGTTTATAGCAGGCTTTCTTGTGTTAGTCATAAAAAAGATGAGAGAAAAAGGACGAAAGCTAGCAAAGATTGAGATCAAGTGAGGCTTACTTAGGAAGAGATAGACATCAACTATGTTTGTAGATAGTGAGAAGCATCGAGTAAATTGTGAGCGACTGGTGGAGGGGTGGGGAGAGACAAATTGTACATGAGGATCCCTGCTGCTTATTAATTTAGAACCACATATGAACATTATTAATATTCTATTTTTATTTGGAGATAGTAAGACTACCCCCAAAGGCTTAATCCCTACTCCCTTGGATCAGTTCAACCCCAGAGATAGCCATTCCATTAGAGCCCCCTTTAAAAAGAAACCAGCCCCATAAAACAAAGAGACAAATTTGTATAGTATTTGGTACTATTTATTCTTTAAAAATTTGATAGTAGTATTTTCTGAATCCATCAGGACTAATTGCTTGGCCACTAGTTCTGTTTCTTTTTTTGAGATTATTTGGTCTTCTGTTAGTTTGGGTATTTTTTATATTTTTGAAAGTATTCCTCTATTTCTTTTGTGTTCTCAATTTTTTTTAACATTATAGAGTCTGATAATTCTTTTTATTTCTTCTGGTTTTATTTTGATTTCATCTTGTTTGCTATTTTGATTTGACTTTCTGCTCCCTTCTTTTTAATCAGACTGCCTAAAAACTTTATCAATTTACTTACTTTTTTCTTTCTTTTTTTTAAATATAAATTTATTTATTTAACTTTTTACATTCATTTTTACAAAATTTTGGGTTCCAAATTTTCTCCCCATTTATCCCCTCCCCCCACCCCAATACACCTAGCATTCTAATTTCCTCTATCACCAATCTGCCCTCTCTTCTATCATCCCTCCCTTCTCTTCTCCCCATCTTCTCTTTTGTCCTGTAGGGGCCAGATGACTTTCTATTCCCCATTAACTGTATTTCTTATTTCCTAGTAGCAAGAACAATACTAAACAGTTGTTCCTAAAACTTTGAGTTCCAAATTCTCCCCATCCCTCCCTCCCCACCAATTCCCTTTGGGAAGGCAGGCAATTCAATATAGGCCATATCTGTGTAGTTTTGCAAATGACTTCTATAACAGTCGTGTTATGTAAGACTAACTGTATTTCCCTCCCTCATATTCTGCCCCCCATTGTTTCTATTCTGTCTTTTGATCCTGTCCCTCCCCGAGTGTTGACTTCAAATTACTCCCTTCTCCCATTGCCCTCCCTTCCATCATCCCTCCCTCCCTGCTTATCTCCTCCCCCACTTTCCTGTAGGTTTTCATACCAAAATGAGTGTGCATTTTACTCCTTCCTTTAGTCGAATGTGATGAGGGTAAACTTCATGTTTTTTTCTCAGCTCTCCTCTTTTTCCCTCCACTAAAAAGTCTCCTGCTTGCCTCTTGAATGAGATATAATTTACCCCATTCCATTTCACCGTCTCTCCTCCCACTACATTTCTCTCTCACCATTTACCTTAATTTCTTTTAAAATATGGTCCCATCCTATTCAATTCACTCTGTGCTCTCTGTCTCTGTGTGTGCGTGCATGTGTGCATGTGTGTGTGCATGCACACATATACATGTGTGTGTGCATGTATGTGTGTGTATGTGTGTGTGTGATCCCACCAACTACCCAGATACTGAAAAGTTTTAAGAGTTACAAATATTGTCTTTCCATGTAGGAATGTAAACAGTTCACCTTTGGTAAGTCCCTTATATGACTTCTCTTTGCTGTTTACTTTTTCATGCTTCTTCTCATTCTTGTGTTTGAAAGTCAAATTTTCTTTTCAGCTCTGGTCTTTTCATCAAGAATGCTTGAAAGTCCTCTGTTTCATTGAAAGACCATATTTTCCCCTGAAATATTATACTCAGTTTTGCTAGGTAGGTGATTCTTGGTTTGAGTCCTAGTTCCTTTAACTTCTGGAATATCCTGTTCCACGCCCTTTGATCCCTTAATGTAGAAGCTGCTAGATCTTGTGTTATCCTGATTGTATTTCCACAATACTGGAATTGTTTCTTTCTAGCTGCTTGCAATATTTTCTCCTTTACCTGGGAACTCTGGAATTTGGCCATAATGTTCCTAGGAGTTTCTCTTTTTGGATCTCTTTCAGGTGGTGATCGATGGATTTCTTGAATACTTATTTTGCCCTCTGGTTCTAGAATGTCAGGGCAGTTTTCCTTGACAATTTCATGAAAGATGACGTCTAGGCTCTTTTTTTGATCATGGCTTTCAGGTAGTCCCATAATTTTTAAATTGTCTCTCCTGGATCTATTTTCCAGGTCAGTTGTTTTTCCCATGAGATATTTCACATTCTCTTCCAATTTTTCATTCTTTTGGTTTTGTTTTATGATTTCTTGGTTTCTCAGAAAGTCATTAGACTCCATCTGTTCCATTCTAATCTTGAGAGAAGTACTTTCTTCAGTGAGCTTTTGAGCCTCTTTTTCCATTTGCCTAATTTTGCTTTTGAAAGCATTCTTCTCCTCATTGGCTTTTTGAACCTCTTTTGCCAATTGAGTGAGCCTATTTTTCAAGGTGTTATTTTCTTCAGCATTTTTTTAGGTCTCCTTTACCAAGGTATTGACCCATTTTTCATGCTTTTCTTGCATCTCTCTCATTTCTCTTCCCAGTTTTTCCTCCACCTGTCTAACTTGATTTTCAAAATCCTTTTTGAGCTCTTCCATGGCCTGAGCCCACCGGACATCCACCTCGGATGTCTGGGGTACTGAGGCCCCGCCCTCCACGTCCTTCCCTGATGGCAAGCATTGTACTTCTTCATCAGAAATGAAGGGAGGAAGGAACATCTCTTCCCCAATAAAGTAACTCTCTATGGTCTTATTTTGCTTCCTTTTTCTGGGCATTTTCCCAGCCAGTTACTTGACTTCTGAGATTCCTGTCCACCCCTGCCTAGATCTGCGCAGCCAGTGCTTGGGGTCTTAGATTGAAATGCTGCTTCCCAGCCTCAGGGCTTTCCATGGCAGGCGTGGCTGCTATTCAATGTGTGCTTAAGTTCTGGCTCTTGGGTGGGGGCTGGGCCGCATCCCAGGCTCAGTTCCTTCAGGGGCTTTATGCAGAGACCTTCAGTAATGGAGTGGGTGGGGGCAGGGCCGCCTCCCAGGCTCAGTTCCTCTGGGGGTTTATGCAGAGACCTTCGGTAATGGAGTGGGTGGGGGCAGGGCCGCCTCCCAGGCTCAGTTCCTCTGGGGGTTTATGCAGAGACCTTCGGTAATGGAGCTCCTGCCTGCTCGGGGAGTCCCAGGCTGCCGCCGCTGCCTCTGCCACTGCCTCCTGAGGGGGCCCGAGTCACAGAGACACCCCGCTCCCCTCTTGGCCAGCCCAGAAGTCTCTCTCACTGACCTGTAGCGTCTGTGGGTGGAGGGACCTTCCTGGCTGCTGGAGACTACGTCCCTGAAGCCTGCTCGGATCTGCTCCTCTGGGGCTGTGGCCAGGGCAGCACAGGGGTAGGCTCCGCTGTCCACAGCACAACGGACCTTTGGGGATGGCTTTCCAGGGCTCTCTGGAATGGATATCTCTTCCACTGTGTTGGTGGGCGCTTGCTCTGCTCCAGAATTTGTGGGGAGTTCTCTTTACAGGAAATTTATGGACTGTGGATTTGGAGCTAGCATATGTGAGTCTTTCTACTCCGCCATCTTGGTTCCTCCCCCCACTTACTGTTTTCAAATAACTAGTTTATAGTTTTGCTTATTATTTCTATAGGTTTTGGTTTCCAGTTTATCTATTTATCCTCCAAAAATGTCTCCTCTTTAGTGCTTATTTTAGGTTTATTTGTGAATTTCTCATTTTAAAATGTATATTCAATTTATTGATCCTCTCTTTTCCATACATGTTAATGTATGTTTGTAGAGATACAGTTTTTCCCTCGAGGACTGCTTCAGCTGTATCCCCAAAATTTTGATAGGTTGTTTCATCCTCATCATTTTTCTTGAACATAATTATTAATTGTTTCTACGATTTATTCTTTGATTCACTCATTATTTAGAATTTTATTGTTAAGTCTCCTTTGGGTCTGTATCTTTTGTTTGTATTCCCTGTTATATATTTATTTATTTATATTTAATAAATGTTATATTGTGTAAAGTATGTGTTTAATGTTTTGTGCACTAGTACATTGTCAGTTCTGTGTTATACTGAGAAATATTCTTTAGTAGTCTCATTTAGAAGATGCCCTAAGTTTTTCAGCTCTAATTTTTGGTTCAATTTTTTCAATTCTGTATTTTCCCTTTAATCTTTCTATTAATCTTTTCAAAAACTGATATTGAAATCTCCTGCTGTTATTGTATTACTATCTAGGTCTTTTTGTATTTCAATTAATATTTCCTTTATGAATTTAGATGCTGTCACTTGGAGCACATACATTTAATATCAGTATTGGTTTGTTGTCCATGGTTCATGACATGGTAGCATATATAGTCTCCAAGTGATTTCTGGGGAAACAACTGTCCCAAGATAGATACTGGGCCATTTGCGTCAGGAATATGTAATGGCTTCATATATTCAGACATCCTTCTCAGGCATCCTGCTTAGTTCCTTCTATTCCTTACTTCTCTGAGTACCGTTGTAGCACAGGGCACTGAAATTCCAGCCAAAGTAAACGTCTTTCTGCCTTTTGGTTACCTGTGGCAGTGCGAAGGGAGGGAAAACAGTAGAAATGAGTTCTGTTGTAAGCCTGTGGGCCAGTTTGTGAAGCCATAGGTGGTCATGGAGGGTTTGCTTAGCTTTTCCTGCTGTTAGTTCAGTGGGGCTTTATTTCCTTGGGATTCTAGATACACTAGACCTTGGAGACAACTGAAATTGTTTTATCTCTTGTACATAATCCCAATTTTGGAGAGGTTCGAGAGGTCATGAGGAAAAGGTCTCACATGTAAAATATATTTATAGCAGCTCTTCTTGTGGTGGCCAAGAACTGGAAATTGAGGGAATGACCATCAACTGGGGAATGGCTGAACAAGTTGTGGTATATGAATGTAATGTAATACTATTGTGCTATAAGAAATGACGAACACTGAGACTTCAGAAAAATCTGGAAAGACTTATATGAACTGATACTGAGTGAAATGTGCAGAACCAGGACAATATTATACACAGTAACAGCCACAGGATGCGAGGACTGGTTCTGATAGACTAAGCCCTTCACAGCAAAGCAAGGACCTAAAACATTCCCAAAGGACTCTTGAGGCAAAATGCCATCCACATCCAAAGAAAGAGCTATGGAATCAGAACACAGAATGAAGCAGACTCTTTTGTCTTGTGTTAAGTTTTGTTTTGTTTTGTTTTCATGGTTTCTCCCATTCATTTTAATTCTTCTAGGCAACATGACTAATGTGAAAATGTGTTTAATAAGAATGTATGTAGAGAACCCATATAAGATTGCATGCTCTCTTGGGGAAAGAGGGGAGAGGAAGGGGGAGAAAATTTAAGATTTATGGAAGTGATTGTTGAAAATGGAAAACAAATTAATTAAATTTTTTTAAAAAAGAAACTTCCATTGGGTGTTCTTGATTCTGCCATTTGGGGTCAATAGAATAAAGTCTAATTCTTCCTCCATATGACAGCCCTTCATGTATTTGAAGGCAACTATTATGTCACCCCCCCCCGGGTCTTCTCTTCAGTTTCTTCTCTCAATCCTCATATGACATGAGCTCAAGGCCTCTCCTGATTGTCTGTCTCTTTACCTGGCAATTTATCAATGTCATTCTAAAATTGTGGTACTGAGGACTGAATATAATTAGAGATGAAGGAGGCCTGACCAGAGTATAGAACAATGAGATTATCAATTCACTATTCTTAGAAGCTATGCTTTCCTCTTAGCCTCCAAACCGAGATTACTTTAGATCCTTCTCCCTGAAAATCATAACTGGAGGAGCTGAAAGGTCATCTGCTGGAAATTTTAGAGAGGTGATTTTTCTACAGGTATAGGTACAAGGCAGCAGGACAAAGAACACTGGTCTTGGGATCAGAGGACACCAAAAACTTGCCTTGCTGTACTTTCTGCATTTGATTAATAAAATTTTAATAAATACTTTTTGAGGATTCAGACCTATGACTTCCTAGATGATGGGAATACCTATGAAGAAGCTTCCTCTATTGGTGTAGATCTACTACGACTGAGACTAAAGTCCTGGGGTGGGGGGAGTGGGAGTGAGTGGGAGGGCACTAGGAAAATCAAACAGCTATTGGTGGTGGTGGTCCTTCATTCTTGAAGAGAACCAGTGACATCCAGGGCATGATTTCTTCACTTGTGAGTGAGTTGGATTTGAGTGAGGCAAAGTTGTGCAAAGTCATCAGCTTTCCTCTTCCTCCAGAGTAACTGGAGTGCAGTGACAGTACAAAGCGATGGTCCAACATTATACAGCTAGTGTGTGTCAGAAGTGGGACTTGAACACAGGTCTCGCTGACTTCTAGACCAATTTTCTACTTATTAGAGCACAGTCTAAAATTAAATTTGATAATGTTGCTAAATTAAAATTTAGTAGAATTAAAAATAAAGGGAAAATACAATGATAACCTAAAATCTCATTTGACTATGGAGAACTCTTAAAAATCAGACAGTTGAAGGCCATTGGTTTTTGTGTTATGGACTCCTTTAGCAATCTGGTGAAGCCCATGGACCCTTTCTCACAATGTTTTTAAATGCATAAAATAAAATGCATAAGATGACAAAAGAAGCAGATTCAAAATTCAAATATAGCTACCAAATATTTAGAAAAACGAATGTATAGACCCTAGTTTGTTTTTTTAAATCAATTTTATTTTCAGTTTCAAATCTCTCTCTCTCTCTCTCTCTCCTCTCTCTCTCTCTCTCTCTCTCTCTCTCTCTCTGTCCTTGGGTCGCTCACCTGTTGAGAGTCAAGAAAAGCAAAGCTCATTACAAATATGTACAGTCATGCAAAACAAGTTAGCTATACATGGACTCTGGGTTAAGAATCCCAGTTTTAGGTGGTTTACTGAACTAGAAAGTCAGTCTTGAAATGAATTATGATACTGCTTTGGAATCTACTATCGCTGTGGTAAGGTGCTGGGCTGTCAAACTGTAACTGTCGGAGTGTCTAGTTTGTACCTGCCATATTCCTTTTCATAATGTTCCTGAGGATGTGTTTGCTACTTAGGGTTTTTGTAACTTTATGTTATCACCTCTTTTTGTGAATACAAATGAAACTATGTTGCTTGTTAGAAAATATATACATGTATACACATATCTATGCATAGTTATATTAATAAATTAAGGCTCCATTCTCCCCAGTTTAGGATTCTGCTGAAGTTTTTCTCTCCTATAATCCTAGACTAGCATTCGCACATAGAAATTTCAAAGGAAAAGATGTAACACTTTAAAGCAAAGACTCTATTGTCCTTTCCTCAAAGAACATGCCTCAAGGCCATTCCTCTTGGCAACGGTCAAAGCTATTTAGAGATAATGTAGTATTCCAAAGAGTTCTTTGTTTGGAATTCATACTAAGTGTTTATTCTCCTGCTTTCCTTTGTAATTTGTTATCCGTTAGTATTTTGCCTCACTACCCAGATCCCTTCATTTCTAATTATTTTAGGATTGTAGATTTAAGTCGGAAAGGGGCTTAGATATTGTCAAAATAAATTTATCTCATTTTACTGGTAAGAGTACTGAGAAAAGTAAAGCAACTTGGTCAAAGGCACATAAGTAATAAATGAGAAGAGTTAGGGTTTGACCCCGGGCTTCTGATTCTCCAACCAGTATTCTTTCCAATGTGGATCTCAGTTCAAATGAAGTAGTCATTTTTGTAGCACTCTAGTGCCTAGAGACAACTCTCCACATCCTAAGGGAAAATAAGAAAGATTAGATCAAGTCAATTACTATGCTAGAATCCTTGAGACCTGGAAAACAAAGTAAGTAAGTTTTAATAAATCCTCGTAGACTTCATTTGTATAATACATATCATATTTCTTGCCTTCTCAATGTATGAGGAGGGAGTGGGGGTGGGAGAGAATTTGGAACTGAAAATAAAAATTAACAAAATTCCCTCCCCCCCATCTGGTTGATTGATTTGTCCTTAACATGCATCACGTTTCTGAATAAAAAGGAAAATTGGAGACCCATCTTTGGTGTTGCTACCACGTTTGGGATCACTCTTTGTAGTGCTAGAACCCTAACAATCTTTTGGTAACTGTGACTTGCCCCTTCTCCAAGCTGATCTGAGACCAGAGGCCTTTGCAGTGCCCAGATACCTAAGTGGAAGACCCAGAAGAACCATAGCGGTCTGGTCCTGTCTCCAGTACTCCTGAGACCTCTGCTGGCTATAAAGAATATCCTTTTGAAAGAAAAAAGAAACCCTCTTAGGATACAAAAGTTCTGTGCATGGCTTATGTTCCTTTCCTCTTTGCATATGTCAGTTACTTATTTTTTTTTTTAATCACAAAGCCATTTAGAGTGCAGTTGTCCCTAAATATACGGGGAAGGGAGGGAAATAAGCATATATTAAGCACCTACTGTGTGCCATGTACTGTGCTTTATAAATATTATACGGACAGGCAAATCCATCAATTCCTCTCCTCACTCATTTCCTATAGACCTTCCCAAATAATCCTAAAACATGAGTGCAGCATATAGAGAGACTTTATTTCAGACCCAGCCTGCATGTTTTACTTATGAGAGGAGGGGCTCAGCAGGAAGAGATAAAGATAATTTTAAAAGGAATGAGTAATCAGTTTTAAGCTAGCAGACGTCTTTTAAAGAGAAGAGGAAAGAAATCTGCAAAACCAATCAACACATCAAAAATATCTGAAAATATATGCAATGTTCCTTCCATACTCTTGGACAGCCATCTCTACGAAGGAATGGAGGGAGGTATCTTAGGGGCGAAGCTTTTTCTTTGTAATTTTGCTACATTCATTTTTGAGTGTTTTCATTTATGTTGTTGTAATCATTATATATATTTTGGCTCTGCATATTCACCAAGTTCATGTAAGTCTATTCATGCTTCTCTATATTCAGCGTATTTGTTGTTTCTTACAGTACAGTAATATTTCACGACATTCATGTGCCACAATTTGTTTAACCATCCCCTAGTTGATGGTAAATGCCCATATATTTTAACTTTGTTATTGCTGTTTAGTCATTTTTGTTAGTGCCTTCATGACCCCATTTGGGGTTTTCTTTTCTTTTTTTTTTTTTTAATTTTTTAATTTATTTATTTAATTTTTTTTTTACATTCATTTTCACAAATTTTTGGGTTCCAAATTTTCTCCCCTTTTCTCCCCTCCCCCCACCCCAATACCCCAAGCAATCTAATTTTCCCTATCTCCAATCTGCCCTCTCTTCTGTCATCTCTCCCTTCTCTTGTCTCCATCTTCTCTTTTCTCCTGTAGGGCCAGATGACTTTCTATTCCTCCTTAACTGTATGTCTTCTTTCCTAGTTGCAACAACAATACTAAACAGTTGTTCCTAAAACTTTGAGTTCCAAATTCTCCTCATCCCTCCCTCCCCCACCCATTCCCTTTGGGACAGCAGGCAATTCAATATAGGCCATATCTGTGTAGTTTTGCCAATGACCTCCCTGATAGTCGTGTTGTGAAAGACTAACTGGATTACCATCCCTCCTAACCTGCCCCTCATTGTTTCTCTTCTGTCTTTTGATCCTGTCCCTCCCCTAGTGTTGACTTCAAATTGCTCCCTCCTCCCTTTGCCCTCCCTTCCATCATCCCCCCCTTGCAATATCTCTTTCTCCTCCACTTTCTTATACTGTAAGATAGGTTTTCATACCAAAATGAGTGTGCATTTCACTCCTTCGTTTAGTCAAATGTGATGAGGGTAAACTTCTTTTTTTTTTTTTTTTCTCAGCTCTCCTCTTTCTCCCTCCACCAAGAAAAACTCCTACCTGCCTCTTAAATGACATATAGTTACCCCCCTTCCCTTTCCCTCCCCCCACACCTCTCTCTCACCATTTACCCCAGTTTCTTTTATGGTATGGTCCCATCCCATTCAGTTCAATCCGTGCTCTCCATCTCTGCACGTGTGTGCATGTGTGCATGTGTGTGCATGCGTGCACATGTGTATGTGTGGTCCCACCAACCACCCAGATACTGAAAAGTTTCAAGAGTTACAAATATTGTCTTTCATGTAGGAATGTAAACAGTTCACTCATGGTTAAGTCCCTTAAGACTTCTCCCCGCTGTTCACTTCTTCATACTTCCTCTCATTCCTGTGTTTGAAAGTCAGATTTTCTTTTCAGCTCTGGTTTTTTCATCAAGAATGACTGAAAGTCCTCTGTTTCATTGAAAGACCATATTTTCCCTTGAAGTATTATACTCAGTTTAGCTGGGTAGGTGATTCTTGGTTTGAGTCCCAGTTCCTTTGCCTTCTGGAATATCCTATTCCACGCCCTTCGATCCCTTAATGTAGAAGCTGCTAGATCTTGGGTTATCCTGATTGTATTTCCACAGTACTGGAATTGTTTCTTTCTAGCTGCTTGTAAGATTTTCTCCTTGAGCTGGGAGTTCTGGAATTTGGCCACAATGTTCCTAGGAGTTTCTCTTTTTGGATCTCTTTCAGGTGGTGATCGATGGATTCTTTCAATACTTATTTTGCCCTCTGGTTCTAGAATGTCAGGGCAGTTTTCCTTGATAATTTCATGGAAGATGATGTCTAGGCTCTTTTTTTGATCATGACTTTCAGGTAGTCCCATAATTTTTAAATTGTCTCTCCTGGATCTATTTTCCAGGTCAGTTGTTTTTCCCAAGAGATATTTCACATTCTCTTCCATTTTTTTGTTCTTTTGGTTTTGTTTGGTGATTTCTTGGTTTCTCATAGTCATTAGACTCCATCTGTTCCATTCTAATTTTGAGAGAACTATTAAATTCAGTGAGCTTTTGAGCCCCTTTTTCCATTTGGCTCATTCTGCTTTTGCAAGCATTCTTCTCCTCATTGGCTTTTTGAACCTCCTTTGCCAATTGGGTGAGCCTATTTTTCAAGGTGTTAATTTCCTCAGCATTTTTTTGGGTCTCCTTTACCAAAGTATTGACCTGTTTTTCATACTTTTGTTGCATCTCTGACATTTCTCTTCCCAGTTTTTCCTCCACCTGTCTAACTTGCTTTTCAAAATCTTTTTTGAGCTCTTCCAGGGCCTGAGCCCACCCAACCTCCCCCTGGGGTGTCTGGGATACTGAGGCCCCGCCCTCCACCTCTTTCCCTGATGGCAAGAATATGTCCTCATCCTCGTCAGATCCGAAGGTCGGGATCATTTGCATTTGTTGGAAAAAACTCTCTAAAGTCTTATTTTTCTTCCCTTTTCTAGGCATTTTCCCAGCCAGTTACTTGATTTCTGAGATTCCTTTCCACCCCCGCCTGGATCCGCCCAGCTAGTACTTGGCCTCTGAGATTTAAATGGGCTTTCCTCCTGCTGGCTGTCAATCAGTGAGCTTTAGTTCAGGTGCTGGGGTGGGGCCAGGGCTGCCTCCGAGACTCTGATCCCTTGGGGGTTTTATGCAGAGACTTTCAGGAATGAAACGGGTGGGGGCGGGGTGGGGGTCCCGCCTCCCAATCTCAGCTCCCCTGGGGGTCCCGAGCAGAAGCCTTCAGCAACAGAGCGGGGTGGGGGCAGGGCCGTCTCCCAGGCTCAGCTCCGTCAGGTTTTATGCGGGACTCTTCCGTAATGAAGATCCAGCCTGCTGTTGGGGGATTCCTGAGTCTTGGGCCGCTGCCGCCCCAGCCGCCACCCACTCCTCTGCCTCCGCAGCTTCCTGCCCCCGTCCCTGCCGCTGCCGCTTCCTCCCGAGGGGGCCCGAGTCACGGAGACTCCCCGCTTCCCCTCTCCTTCAGCCCGGCTTTCTTTCTCACTGACCTGTAGCTTCTGTGGGTGGAGGGACTTTCCCGGCTCCCGGAGCTTCCGTCTCTGAAGCCTGCTCGGATCAGCTTCTCTGCGGCCCCGGCCAGGGCAGCGCTGGGGGTCGGGTTTACTTTCCGGGGCGCTCCGGGCCCTGGGGACGGGTCTTCAGGCCTCCCTGGAACGGAAATCTCTTCCACTCTGCTTCTGCACACCTTGTATTCACCCCGAAGTTATGGGGGACTCTTTTTACATTAATTCTATGGGCTTTGGTTTCAGAGCTCGTAAACGTGCGTCCTTCTACTCCGCCATCTTGGCTCCGCCCCCCCATTTGGGGTTTTCTTGGCAGAGATTCTGGAGTGGTTTTCTATTTCTTTCTCCAGATTATTTTACAATGAGAAAACTGAGGCAAAACAGGGTTAAGTGACCTAAGGTCACACTACTGGTAAGTGTTTGAGACCAGATTTGAACTAAAGAAAATGAGTTTAACTGACTTCAGACCTGGTGCTCTATGCAGTATAACAGTTAGCTACCCATATACTTCAATAGCCAATTTCCAATAGCACAGGGACATAAAACAAGTATTAAATAAAATAGCAAACTCTGATATGAATTTCAGTGGGGGAGGCTGTTGAATTTCTTCCTTTGCTCCTCTTATCCCACTGGTCAGATGGAGAAAAGGAAGTGAGGTTTTTAGAAAGGTGAAGGGAGCTTCCCTACTGTGACTTCTAGAGAAGCAGAGGGGGTCAAAAGAAATTGTAGGTTGGATTTCAGACATCTCATCAACCACAGTCTGCTGGCTGGGTCTAGTCTGTTCTGCCCTCAAGTCCACTGGCATCTTCTCTTGCCTCTCTCTACATCTATGCACAGTCCACCACACCAAGAGATCTTTGAGACCTCCTTTTACTGCTAGCTGTGCAAAACAGTCATGAGGGTCCATCAGATCTCAGTCCTACTATTTCTAGGAGTTCTCACCCAGCCCCAAAGCCCAAGGAACTTTGAAAACTCTGGGTAATTCACATGTGTTAGCATTTCCGCCCTCCAACTCTTGAAGGGCTCTGTGAGGGAGGGGTTACGCTAAAATGGAATTCTCTTGCATGTTAAATCTCTATGAAAAAGAAATGTATTTGCTGGGGTAAGAATGACTTTGCTTTGCTTTTTTCCTACTTGTGATGTTAGCTCTTTTTGGAACCTTTTGAAATGATATAACTTGTCAAATTACCTATGTATTCACATGTACAGTTTTAAACTAAGGTTGTTAACGACTTTGAAAAGCTTTTTTGCTTTGTTCACTTGTTTTTCTGGAAAAAAAAAGGCTCAATTCTTACTATTTGTGCCAAAGTGTATCTTATCTATGTAGAGAAATGAATAATTTTCATAATCATTGGTACATATTGCCATATCCAAGTACAAGCAATTGATATCTTATGGGTTGTCATCCAAAAGTTCTTTTATAAGACTGCTGCTTGGAACATAGCATTTCCCCATAGAAACATTTTTATAAATGGTAGTTAGGTCAGGTCAGTCCATAGAATACCTTTAAAGGCTAAATTTTAGTTTCAGTGGTGCTAGGGGGATGCAGCAAAATATGTGATGAAGAAGGAAGAGGAGGTTCTTCTGCTTTCCTGGGTTCAAGACCAACTCATTGATAGAATTTCAAAACAGGGAAATCTTCACATCTACAGACAACTAGATGGAAGAGTGGATAGAGCCACATTTGGAGTTGGAACAATATGAGTTAAAATTTGATCACAGACACTTACTAGCTATGTGACCCTGTGCACATCATTTAACCTCTGCCTCAGTTTCATCAACTGTAAAATGGGTATAATAGTATCTACCTTCCAGGGTTGTTGTGAGAATGAAATGAGATATTTGTAGAGTTTAGCACAATACCTTGCACATAGAGGCCATTCAGTAAATGTTTGTTTCCTTCCTTCCTTCCTCCTTTTTCTCCAGAGATCTGGATAAATGGTGTAATTGACAGAGTACTGATCTTGGAGTCAGGAAGACCTACAGTAAAGCCAGCCTCACATATTTACTATCTGTGTGACCCTGGAGAAGTCACTCAATCTCTCTCGGATTGTTTCCTCATCTCTTAAATGGAGAGAATAATAACATCTACCTCACAGCGCTGGTGTGAGACTCAAGTGATATTAATACCTGTAAAGCATTTTGCAAACCATAAAGTGCTATATAAAAGCTACCTTTTTTATTAAGAGAGTATCCATTGTGTGTAACTATCTGTTAGAAACTTTGAGCCTTTTCTGTAAAATATGCACCTGACATCACAAAATGCCTGTATTTAATGGAATGTAGGATTTTTCTGGCATTGAAAATGTATACAGTTCTAAAAAGTAATATTAAATACTGTTCCTCTTTGCTACTCCCTGCCTCTCCATCCCATGCTATTCTCTAGGTGTTTGCCAACTTTCTCTATCCCCTCAACAGGATTTTGCTCAGGTTCCTAGATGGAGCTTGTTGTCCCCTACCATAGCATCCCATTCAGGTCTTCTTATCCCTCAAGTGGACTCATCTTCTTTTCCTTTCCTCCTCAAAAATCCCATTTCCTCAATCCAGACCACAAGTCTAGGTGAGAGGAAGAATGTATTGTGCTTGAACTCCATTCTGATGTGTGAATCACTTGCTAGCCCCTTAGTCCTTCCTAGGATATGTATATTTTTCAAAAGAATGTGTCTTTACTGTGTAATTATAATGACCAAATTTGGCCCTGAAAAAGAGAGGAGAGAATGTTCCTCCTGTCTTTGCAGAGTTGGGGGAGTGTGGGTGGCCTATTCTGTCAGACTTGGGTGATGTTTTGGTTATTTTTTGCTGAGCTGCTTTTTGTCTTTGTTACGAGAGATGGATTGCTGGCTAGAGGAGAGAGAGAAATGTATCCAGAAATAAAGATGATATAAATACAAAAAAATCAATAAAAATAAAAAAAGAAATACATAAATATTGTGAAATTTAACCATAAAAGTATATTTTTTCTTTTATTTTTTGGCCAAATTTTTTTGGCCATTCTATAATGGCAAATTGTGTTCAGGAAAATTCAACTCCCATAATGTATATAGAATTGATTTTCAATTATCCATGTATACATTAAGTCCTTAAGTAATCTTTGGCTAATTTAAAATTTGAGGCTGATTTTCTTCATAATCTACAGTCAACTTATTGCCTCAACCCTATTCAAATGATTAGTTCTGGGTCACAGGAGATGGTGATTAGGGGAAAAAGAGATCCTGGGAAGTCTTATTCCCTACAATCTCACTAGAAGACCCAAGAAGTACAAAACTCACCACAGGAAAAAAGTTGAACAGTTGAATAGAGGGCTCAAGATATTGGAACTGACATCTAGGATTAGCTGCCTCTATATTTCTATAACTCTAGTGCCCTAGAGATTCAAACTTCTTGCTACCCATATGGGCCTTTTTTCCCTCCTTTCCATCTTTTCATTCTTCCTTCCCTCCTCTCTTCCTTCCTTTCCTATTTGCCTCTTTTTTTCCTCCTTCCCTTCTGTTTAAACCTTTATTTGAGAAGTAATATGATGTAGTGGGAAAAATTAGACCAAGAGTCAGAAGACCTGAACTGAAGTCACTAATTTGTTACTTACCAGGCAATGGATGAGAAAGGAGAGAATTCCAGACATAGGGGACAGTCAGTGAAAAGACATGGAGTTGGGAGAGGGTCCCTATGTCTGAGGAACAACAAGGAGGCTAGTGTCACTGGTCAGAGTGAGAGGCAGGGAGTAAGGTGTAGGGAGACTGAAACAGTAGGAAGGAGTCAGACCGGAGATGACCTTAAAAGCTTTTTATATTTAATTTTGGAGGTCATTGGAAGCCACTTGAGTTCATTGAATAAGGTAGTCACCTGACCAGATCTATACATTAGGAGGATCAACCTGATGGCTGAGCAGAAAACAGACTGGAATGGGGAGATCCTTGAGGCAGGAAATTGCAAGAGTCTATGGGGGAGGTGAGGAAGGGCTGTACCAGGGATTTGTTTTGTGACAGTCCCCTGGGAGGACACAGGGTTCTCCTAATGAATTCTGTCGGTCTTTATCCAGGTGCCCAGTTTATGTCCAAGGAAAGAAAAAAATATTTATTAGGATACTTCTCTGTGCAAACATGCAAAATGAGAAAAAAAGTAGTTTAAAATATAGTCTCTGACCTTAAGGAGCTTATAATCTAACTGGAAGAGGGACAAAATTAACCCACAGCAAGAAGAGATTATTAGAATGCTAAATTGTATAGTACTGCATATAATTGCGGAGAACTACCTAAACTGAAAGAGCCTGAGAAAGCTTATGGAAGAGGTAGAACTTGAGCCTAGAAGGTTAGGGAGTGGTAGGAGAAAGTTTTAGGTAGTAGAGGAGGGAGAAAAGTGAGGAGAAAAGCCATAGAGGTTGGGAATAACCATGGCATATTTGGAGGAAGGGATCAGCTCTGGAATTTAGGCTACATAGTAAATAGTGGAAAATGAAGATGGATAGATCTAATTAGTTATGTAGGATCTTTAAGGAAAGTAAAATGTATTTATACTTGACATGTAGTAGGAAGTAGGGAACTACAGTATTAAAGTTTCTTGAATAGGAGAGTAACATGAAAAAGGTGTGTTTTCAAAGGATTTGGAAACTGGCATTTTATTTTATTTTTTTATTTTTAGGCAATCAAGGTTGAATGACTTGCCCAGGGCCCCACAGTGAGTAAATGTTTGAATCTGCACTTGAACTTCTGACTCCAGGACTGGTACTTTATCCATTGTGCCACCTAGATGCCCCTTGTTGGGGGTTTAAGCTCTACCCACCCAGGGATTTTCATGATGTGAAACAGTTTCAAAGAATTCAGTCTCAGACCACCTGTGATCCAAGTATAGGCATTTATTGAGATTGTTGCCTCTCATGAAGCAGGCTACATTCTAAAAGAAGCCAGCAACTTCAAAGAAACCAAGATGGATTTTTATAGGATAAAGATGCAATTATATAAAATAAATTATGAATATTAAAAAGGCAGGAAAAAAAGGCAGGAAGGGTTTGTTAAGGGATTAGGTAATAGGGAAGGGGTCCCAGTTTCAGTGGAACTGTGCATATGATTACCCATAATGCATACAGAAAAATCCAGTGGGGGGGGGTATGTATGTATGATATTATAATAACCCTCTCTATGTCATAAGTTCACTCTAGGTTAGTTCTTTACCATTACTACTCAGGCATTATCTTAGGGTGGGCCACTTGTACAGTTTGGTGGTCAAGCATCCTGGTGGTGCTGTCTTCTGATTGGCTAGCTATTGTAGTCTTCTCTGGTCAAGATAGATAATATGGTTGAGTGAATGCATGGGCACACCTGTTTCTGTGGGAAATGAGGAATGAGTCGGGGGGCAGTGGCTAACTAGAGGCAGTAACTGGGATCCCATCACATGGACACACCTGCTGTTTCTGTGAGAAATATGAATTCATGGACACACCTATTGTTCTACTGAGCAGTGAGGCAAGTTAAGATATTGAGTGGGGGAGGAGTGGCTAAGTAGGGGTCATGGGCCTGCTGTTCGGTGAGGCCCACAAGGAATTCAGAGCACTGGGGCTGAAGGCAGCTCCATCAGGATTCCATCACACCTGAAACCTGGCTGTCTAAGACTGCCTGGCAGAACCAAGGTAAAATGATCATATAGACTTGACAAATTGGGAGATGTATATGAATATCCATTTTCCAAGAGGTGTATGGGGTGTTCAAGAAATGTTTAGTACCTCTGGCATAAGGGCCTTTTTCACAGCTGCTTATCCACTTTGATATCCACCTGTCACCCAACTCTCACCTGTGGCTCAAAGAAGCTGTAGCGTAGGCAGAGGCCACATCCCAGTAAAACTCTCTGGGCAGATGGGCTAAACCAGGTTGAGAGTAACTGATAGGCCTCAAACCTGTTGGTGAGTTAGGGAGATGTCTACCACGAGCATGCGACCACTTGCCCCTAACAGAATGGGTAGATGAAAACAATTTGTTCCAACAGCCGGGAAGACAGCTGAAGCAGGGGGCTGTGGAGTTCTTAGAGATTAGTCAGACATTCAAGACACCAAGGTCATCCTGACTTCCTTCGGTCCTGTCCCTGGACTTCAGTGACTAGGGAAGAGAGAGTGGAGCTGATGACTTTGTGCAACGCTGCCTCACTTCAATCAAATTCATGCACAAGTCAAGACATCACCCTATGGTATCATCGGTCCTCTTCAAAAATAAAGGACAAATAGCATGTCCCACAGTTGTTTGTTTTCCATTTCCTTTGCCTTTGAAGAGACTTTTTGTCTGCTTACAAAGAGAAGGAGGAAAAAGACACCTTGGAACTTCATGCTTTTCCTGTCAGGTTAGAAAGGGTGGAGAAAAAGGGTGCTGTTCCAGCATAGATGAATCGGAAAACAGAAAAGGAATGGAGATTTTGTAAGGCCATTAATTTATTTGATAGAAGAGTTAGAGGCATAGTGGACCAGAGTTTGAGAAGGTAGAAACTGGAGCTAGGATCTGACCCACAACTACAGTCCATAGTGTTTCTTCCCTGTTCCCTCAAAGCTCAGTTGGGAGAACTCCCACTAGTTACTGTTATTGATGTTATTTTTTGTTGTTTTTTTAACCAGCCCTATCCCTTTCCTTCTTTTCCTCTCAGAGGATATAATAGCCTGCTATTTGAGGCTTTGTTAATTATGTTAACATATTATATTAATATATTATATAGCCATTGACAGTGAACCATTTAATCCCATGAGTTTGGAGGATTGTGATTGAAGGAGTGAAGCCAGCTTACAAGGTTCAGGCTTGTCTGAGGAATGATGAATCACTGATACTAGCTCTGAGGTTGTTGCTGTAACTCCACATGAGATGATGAGGCACTGCATTAGAGTGATAGTTGCAAGACTGAGTAGGAATAGGCAAGTCTGCTGGACATGGTAGCAAGTAGTCCTTGTTAGTGGGAGGCTGAAGCTGGTAGATTGCTTGTGCTCAGGAGTTCTGAGTAACAGTAGAATAAAAATCGATTGGGTGCCCATACTGTCTGGCACCTAGGATGGGAAAGGCTGCCTAAAGAAGTATAAATATGTCAAGGTAAGAAACAGAGCAGGTCAAAGTTTCCATATCAATCATCAGTGGGATTAGGCCAGCTAGTGACTGCTGCATTTCCAGTCTGAGCAAGATAGGGAGATTCAGTCGCCAAAAAAAAAAAAAGTGAATCTGAGAGACATTTTGAAGAAAGAAATCACAAGTTGATGATGGAGAGAGAAAAGTCAGAAATATCTCTTTTCATTATCTTCTTTGTGAAGAGGGAAACAAAAGCAAAGAGAAAAAAATGTAGAGGACAGGAAAGAGGAAAGCTCAGAAACTAATCTAGGGAACTGGGAAAAATAGTGGTACCACTGACAGAAATGAAGAGGTCCAGAAAAAAACCACCTTTTTGTTGTACTAGTTGGTTTTGTTTTTTTGTATTTGTGAAATAACAATTTACTTTTGAGTTTTCTGAGTACATGTTTATATCCAGAGGGAAATAGTTCAGGCAGGTAACGCTATTGGAATGGTGCGTGGGTGGGTGGTTTTGGCTAGAGACATGGCCAGCACAACTTTGATAGATTAAGCCATGGGAGTTGGAAGAACTAAATGTAAGTCAATTGTCTATTTTCTGAGGAAAACCCGAAGGTTGAGAAGAGGAGCTTGGAGGACAGATATACAAGGGAAACAGAGGAATGGGTGGTCAGCTCTGTCATATTCCAGAGAGGTTCAAGGAAGACCAAGACTAAAGAAAGGCCATTGGATTTGGCTTCTTGAAAATGATTTAGTGAAATGCTAGGGATAGGAGCCAAGTTGCAATCAGTACTGGTGAGAAATGTATATTTCATTAGGAAATGAGATACAATATTCATTGAAATGACAAATTCATCCTTCAAAGGGGGAGGGTCAGAGGGAGTTCCTTCTATAACATACCCCAGTTCTGGGCTTATTTGATCCAGACTCTTTTCTGGAAGTGGCCTGACTCCAAAGAGAGGGGTCAGATTTTTCTTGTTCTCTCTTGATCATTATGTCACTAGCTGAGTAGAATATCTCTTAAACAAAGTTTAAATATGAATCATGCTTGGAGTCTACACAAGGGCATTGACAGGGTCCCTTTTAGAAAAAGTACACAATATACTTTAGGGATATGAGTAGTTATTTCCTAAACCACAAAAGAAATGTTTAAAACACAAAAGACTCAGTTCACATTAATAAACACTGAAAAACATTTTAAAAAACAGACAACTCTATCTATTTTACTTTTTGAAAAGATAAAGGATCTTTGTGAGACAAATATTTTGCTTTTGCAACACACCTGCACAATTTCAGGAACTTGCTGGGTCCTGGCCAGCCAGGTATGGCTCCTTATTCTTCTTGGGTTTACAATGATACCATCTGTGATTATATTCTTCCCCTAGAAATGATGTGTTGAATCAAGTAATTCCCACTGGCACTGGCCAGCTGGCACTGACTCAGGAGCCCAGGAATTTTGGTAGAGACAGCTGGTGGTGCAGGGCTGGGCATGGAATATCTGAGTTCAAATCCTGCCTTAGAAACTTACTAGTTGGTGATGTAAGTCACTTAAATTCTCTCTGGGTCAGATAATTACTAACTTGCAACTATTTCTCTCTTACCCAGGAACCTTGAAGGTCTTCCCCTCCCAGTTTGATTTTTTTTTTTAATTAAAGGTGTTATCCCTTGAGTTAACTACTTAAAGAAGCCTATTCATTGAATAGGTGTATCCCACTCAAAGTGAGAATGTGATAAGACCTCAATCTGAAAGGGCCAGAGTTTCCCTTTGCATCCTGGGCCATCTCCAGTCCTCCTGATGAATATCAGGCCAGTGGACCCGGATGGCTCAGGAGAAGAAGGTGAGGCTGGTGACCTTGCACAGCCTTCCCTCACTCAGATCAAAGTCAACTGCAAGTCATGTCATTATCCTGATGTCATGGTGCTTTTTGAGAATGAAGGACAAAACAACAATCTGGGTCAGTTTCCTCAACTGTAAAATGGGGATTCCAATACCCACCTCCCCCTGAGTTGTTCTGAGAATCAAATAAGATGATATTTGTAAAATGCTTAGCATAGGACCTGGAGCATAGCAGGCAATAAATACTTTCTACTCCTGAAATACTTTCTACTCTACTTTCTAATACCTGATGGAGGTAGCCATCAAAGTTGGAAACGGCTGTCTCTCAGGATTGCTATTCCGTGAAAGAGCTATGCATATGAGCTAAACTCAGGGAAAGAAACACAAAGGAAAAAAGCCAGCCAAGAACTTGAGGACATGGCCACCATAGCCAGTGGTTGGTAGGGTGAGTAGAAGAGACAGAAATCCTTTACTTTTCCAGGGAGAACTGACAGAGTCCCAAAGTGATACTCAGAAGAGAGAATGGAGCCTTTCTACAACTCTTATGGCCTATTAGAGAGGAATTTCCTTTTAGATTAATCAGTAATAATCTTTCACACCACCCCAGTCACAGGGACTAAGGAGCCAATCAGAAGTTGCTATGTCACATGCATATTCTTTAGCAAGGAGCCAGAGCACTTGTCATAACAACAAGATATTAGAGCACATGCCTGACTTGAAGGGAAATATCCCAATCCAGCAAATTGGGAGGGAGGGAGAAGTATCTCCTGAATACTCTTAGTAATTACTAGTAATCACCCCTAATACACAAGTAATTTGGAGGGAGTATTAACAACTGAAGGGGGATTAGAAAAGACCTAAAAGATTTAAGAAGTGGCAACTGAAATGAAATTAAAGGAAACTAGAGATTCTGAGAGGTAAGGAGGGAGAGCATTTCAGGTTCAAAGGATAGCCTTTTCAAAGGCACCAAGGCCTGAGATGGAAACAGCAATTTGCCTGGAATCTAGGGAGTATACAGTAGAATATTATGTAATGTCTAGAAATGCAGGCTAGAGCCACATTATAAAGGCCTAAAGAAAAGGAATCTGCATTTTATCCTAGGGTAATAAAGATGTTCTTTTGATCTCTTAAAGGCATTCACCACATCCCACTTTTGTCTGCTTCATATAGTGGCTACAACCTCTCCCCATAATGGCAGGCTGTCAGATCTTCAGTCTTAACTATCATTGCCAGGGAGAAGGGGTCCAGCAGAATACTCCCAGGTTTAGAGTAATTAACTTGGGGTTAGAAATTCCTGAGGTCTGTGGCTTTATATACAAATGAATTTGAACTGGAACAGAAGGTAAACTAAGTAGGTAAGGTATCGTCCTCCCCCAGCCTTGCCTGAATTCCTCAACAAATCAATCAGTAAACATTTATTAAATATCTGCTCTGTGCCAGGTACTTTGGGGATGCAAAGACAAAAATGAAGCCGTCCTTAATCTCCATTTTATCTGGAGGAGAAAACACATATGCAAACTATGTGTGTGGGTGTGCGTGCGTGTGTGTGTGCTTGTGTGTGTGTAAAATAGATACATTATATTTGAGGAAGAAAGCAATAGCAGCTGGAGGGGAGGGGAAAACACTTTGAGTCTTGGGATTCTGAAAGAAAGCGGTGAGAAGTGTAGGGGGAAGATGATGGCACAGTTCAGAATGCTTCTTATGCGATTTATTAGTCATGTGGAAGAGGCTGAGGAGATTCCCGGAGGGTTATGATGATGTATAATAAAAGGACCTTAGAGAGACTTTGAAGACATTCTGTAATTGATTCCAGTCTGCCAACCATATGGTAGCATAAATGGCAGCCTCTTTGATGGATGAAGTCGCTGGAACTGGGGGAGCCTTCAGAAGGCTCTGTCCTCAGTTGCTCTCTCAGGGGATCTCTGCTCTTTGTTAACTGCCAGGTTTGAGATAATTCTGTGAGTGTAAAGGTTTGAGGCTCTTTCCCTCCAAAATACACTCGTTGTTGCTCAGGCATTTCAATCGGGTCTTATTCTTCCTGAAGCCATTTGGAGTTTACTTGGCCAAGATACTGGAGTGATTTGCCATTTCCTTCTCCAGATCATTTTACAGATGAAGAAGCAGAGGCAAAACAGGGTTAAGTGACTTGTCCAACGTCACCCACCTTGTAAATATCTGAAGCCAAATTTGAACACAGAAAGAAGAGCCTTTTTGTTGCTCTATCCACTGCACCATCTAGCTGCCCCAAAGTAGACATGGTATTACAAAAATGAGTTTTAGTCCTTTGTCTCACCATTTGTTCTTTTGTTTTAAGAGAAGGTTAATCTGTAGGCACTGATTCTATGAGTTTTGAAAGATTACAAGAGCCATTCTCCAGAAACCTGGGAATCCAGGAGCTAGACTCCACGTTGAGTTTTTCATCCAAGCTAGCCTATTGGATATTTCAAATTGGATGTGCTGGAATCATTTTTAACTCAACATGTCTAAAACTGAACTATTACCTTTTCTCCAAAACCCTCCCAACTTCAAAAATTCCTTATTTGTATGAAAGGCATTACCCTTTTGTAAATTTCCCAGGTTCAATAATGTGGGCATCATCCTCAGTCCCTCATTCTTCATTCCATACATCCAGTCAGTTGTCAAATCTTTCAATTTCTACATTCACAACATTGCTTGAATGTAACCCATTTTCCATACTCAGACAACTGCTACTTTCGTTCAGGCCTTGATCACCTCTGGGCAATATTATTACAAGTCTCCCAATTGATTTTGATTCCTCAAGTTTCCTCTTGCTTCATCTAATCTAGATACAGCCAAAGTAATTTGCCTTAAGCACAGATCTAACCACATGACTAGTCAACTTGAGTGTCTTCCTTTTGTCTCTAGGATAAAATGTAAACTCTTTGTTTAGCTTTTAAAGTCTTATCAAACCTGGCTCCAAGCTATCTTTCTAGTCTCTTTGGATATTACTACTTCTACCATGCTTTTCAATTCAACCAAACTGTTCCTCATGAAAGAAATTCCTTCTCCTGTCTCTATACCTTTTCTTTGGCCATCCCCATACCTAGAAGGTACTCCTTCCTTATTTCTGCCTCAGAGAATCCCTCTGTTCCTTTAAAAGGTAGCTCAGGCACTATATTTTGCATGAAATCTTTTCCCATTCTCTCAACCACTGGTGTCTTCCCTTCCAAAGGACCTCATATTTAAGTATTTTGGCCTTCATGACCCCAGGACGTCTGCTATTCTTATCCTCCTCCACTGGGACCTTGGACTCCACTCCTGAGTAACCTACAATTGATAGGTGAGCTTACCTTGTCTTGCTTGGGTCTAGACACTTATGCTACTTGCTGGTCATACCCTACCCTTCCACTACCTTTTTCTATATGGTCTTTCTGTATTAGAATATAAGCCTCTTGAAGGCTAGGACTGTCTTACTTGCTTTTTTTCTATCCTCAGTTTAGTACATTGCCTAGGACATAATGTGGGTAGCTAGGTGGTGAATTGGATAGAGTGCCAGACCTGGAGTGAGGAAGACTCCTCCAAATTTGGCCACAGGTATATATTAGCTGAGTGACCTGGGCAAGTCACTTAACTCCATTTGCTTCAGTTTCCTTGTCTGTCAAATGAATTGAAGAAGGAAATGGTAAACTACTCCAGTATCTTTACTAAGAAAACCCCAAATGGGGTCACAGAGAGTGCTAGATGTTGTTAAGTCCAATGGCTAATAAAATTGACACATAGAGCTGATCCAACCATTCTGGAGAGCAATTTGGAACTATACCCAAAGGGTTACAAAAATGTTCATACCCTGTGACCCAACAATATCACTTCCAGGACTGTATCTCAAAGAAATCATAATAATGGGAAAGGTGTTCACATGTACAAAAATATTTATAGCAGCTCTCTTTGTGGTGGCCAAGAGCTGGAAATCAAGGGGATGCCCATCAGTTGGGGAATGGCTGCACAAGTTGTTGTATATGAATGTAATGGAATACTATTATGCTATAAGAAATGGTGAAAAGGAAGACTTCAGAGAAGCCTGGAAAGACTTATATGAACTGATGCTGAGTGAAAGGAGCAGAACCAGGAGAACTTTGTATACAGCAACAACCCCAGCATATGATGAATTTTTCTGGTAGACTTAGCTCTTCACAGCAGTGCAAGGACCTAAAAAATTCCTGAGGGACTCTTGAGGCAAAATGCCTTCCACATCCAGAGAAAGAATTACGGAATTGGATCGCAGAATGAAGCAGACCATTTTCTCTTATGTTTTGTTTTGTTTTCATGGTTTCTCCTATTCATTTTAATTCTTCTATGCAACATGTCTAAGGTGCAGCAAATGTATTTAATAAGAATATATGTACAGAACCTATTTAAGATTGCATGCTGTCTCAGGGAGGGAGCGGCGAAGGTGGAGGGGGAATATCTAAAAGATATGGAAGTGATTGTAGAAAACTGAATACAAATTGATTAATAAAAAATTGACATAATAAATACCTAACAAATGCTCTTTTACCTCATATTTATCTGGTATATTTATTTATGTGCTTTTATGCCTCATTAGAATGTAAGTTCCTTGTGAGCAGAGATTGCTTTATTCTTTGTATCTGTGTCCCCTGTCTCTAACACAGTGCCTGGCAAAAATGCTTAATAAATGACTGTTGACTGGTTAGTGTTTCTGTCTTTCCACATTTTCTTATAAGGTCATTATGTCCTGGTACATGATGAATTTTTAACTGAGAAAAAAGTATGCTATTTTTTTAAAACCCCCATTCATAGTCACCAGAGAACTGTCATATCCAACCTTTCTAAAATTCTGTTCAGGTCTTTAACTTTTTTCTTGTTTATCTTTTTGTTAGATTTGTCTCATTCTAAATGGATCATTTTGTGGTCCTAAACTATTACTAATTATTAAATTCATGCTGTAAGTTTCTTCTTGTAATTCTTTTCCTTCAACTCTTGGCTATGTAATACCTTGTTATAATAATTAACTTGGGCTAAGCCTAGGAATAATATAATATTCCCTAAAGTCCACATTGTTCCTATAGCCTCTAGGGCTTTGGGGAGTTTGTTTTAGATGAAAAGTTATGAATTCAATCACAGTCACTCCTAGCCTCAAATTAGGAAAATCCCTATCATTTAGGCAGAGTTTGGGCTCTCTTCCTAAATTTGTGTCTGTCTCTAAGTCAGGTCAGGTAATCATTGTGCTGTGTGCTGGAGATCCAAAGAAAGGCAAGACAGTCTCTGCTCTCTAGGAGCGCATAGTCTCAGGGAGGAGACAACAAGCAAACAAATACATAAAAGAACTACGTGCAGGATAAACAGGAAATGATTAATGCAGGGAAGGCACTAGAATTAAGAAGGGTCAGGAAGGTAGGGTTTTAGTTAGGACTTGAAGGAAGTTCCAGAATCCAGGAGGTGGAGATGAGGGGGGAGAACATTCCAAGGCTCAGGAGACAGATGGAGAAAATGCCCAGCACCGGGAAAGTATTTTATTTGTGAAACAAGGAGTGCTATTGGATCAGAGTAGATGGGTAGTAGAGGTATAAGAAAGGGAGGACTAGGTTATAAAGGGCTTCAAATGCCAGAGATTTTTGAATTTGATCCTGAGGGCTATAGGGAGCCACTGGAATCTATGAGAGAGAGAGACAGACAGACAGACAGAGACACAGACACAGACACAGAGAGAGATAGATAGAGACACAGAAAGACAGAGACAGATGGAGACGGGCACAGGCATGGTCAGACTTGAACTTTAAGAAAATCATTTTGGTAACTGAATGGAGGAAAGAGTGGGGAAAGAATTAACCAACCAGTAGGCTATTGCAAAAGTGATAATATATAACAACAATAATAAATAATAGTAGAAGCATTTATTAAATGCCTACTGTGTGCAAACACTATACTAAGCTATGGAGATACAAAAAAACCCCAAAAGACAAAAATAACTCTCAAGAAACTCACAGTCTAATGAGGAAGACAACATGCAAAGAATTATGTATAAATAAGATATGTGTAAAGGGCAGATTAGAGACAATTTCAGGGGAAGGCATTAAGATTGAAGAAGAGTGGGAAAGGGCCTCTCAGAGATGGCGGGACTTTCAATGAGATGTGTGGGAAGTTAGGAGGCAGAAATGAGGAGGGAGAGACTTATAGGCATGGGAGATAGTCAGCCCAGAGCTGGAAGAGAGTGTGTTGTTCTCTTTTCACGGAGGCAAATATCACTGAATCACAGAATATGTGGGGGGAATTAGGTGTAAGAAGACAGGACAGATAAGAAGGGGTCAGGTTATGAAGGGCTTTGAATTTGATCCTAGAGGTAATAAAGCTTACTGGACAGGGAGAGTTGGGGGATATGGTCAGACCTGTACTTTAGGAAGATCAATTTAACAACTGAGTTGTAAATGAACTGTAGTGGGGAAAGACTTGAGGCTGAGAGAACACCCAGCAGGCTGTTACAGTAGTCCACGTATGAGGTGCTGAGCCTCTGCACCAGGGTACCAGCAGTGTCAGAGGAGAGAAGAGTGTGTAATGGAGAGATGTACACAGGTTGAAAGGACCGGACTTGGCAGCTAATTTAGATAAGGGGAGTGAATGAGGAGAGTGAGGAGTCAAGGATGACACTTTGGTTGAGAACCTGAGAGATCTGGACCCTCAACAGTAACAGGAAAGTTTGGAAGGGGAAAAGATTTGGGGTGAAAGATTATGAGTTCAGTTTAAGTTCATCCCCAGTCTTTGTAGTTGAGGTTACCAGAATCATTTGTGTAAAGAAACAGGAAACCACATTATAATGTCTGTGGATGCAATAGCCACTGGGAGGAGAACTTGAGAAGAGACTGAACATTTTCTTGGGACTTCCCTTCGTTCTCGAGTACACTGGTAGTGTCAAAATGAATCTTTTTTTCAAGAAGCCTATAGGGCTGATCACCCTCTTCAATATTTCCCTTCTCTTTTACAGTTTAGTCTTACCTTCCCTTTTTTTCTGGCTTAGCCCTATATGATGACTGTCCTCTACTTCTAGATTCTCTGAATTTCCATCTGCTTCTAAGACAGCTATTTCTTTTTATACAAATTCCTTAGAGTGTGTCCAAATATTTCTGGAATATTAATAATAGAATATTACTAGGTCATTAAAAAGACATATGAATAATAAGTACAAATCATGTAAAAGAAATAGATCAATATACGTATTGGCCATGATTATATAAAAACAATAACAAACTTTATTATTATATAGATAGAAATCAGAAGAGACAGATCATCTCAAAACAGATCAGAAGGGAATTCAAAGCTAATTACTTGTTACTTTTATTATTTTATTAACAATTGTACTTTAAATATACAGTATTTCCTATGGAAGTTTGCATAGTACCTTCAGCAGTTCTGGGTTGCTTCCTGACATAGAAATTAAGGGATTTTTGTTTGATTAAGGAGCACTGTTCTGTTGGTGCTTGGTAACTGTGATTCTAAAATACCACTTTCTCCAGTTAACTGAAAAGCAGTGAAGAGAGGGGATGGAGGGGGGACTCCAGATTTCATTGGTCAGGGGAACTCACAATCTGGAAACTCTCTACCAATGTAGATAGGTAACTCTCTGTAACATCATCCTAGAGAGGTGACTAGTGCACATTAAGGGACTTACTTGTTCATGGTGATGCAGCTAGAAAGTGTCAGATGTAGGACTTCCTTATCTTTTATTAACTATGTCCCACTGAATCTCAGAATGGTGCATAGTGGGTGCAAATACACTGATGTATTTTTACCATTGATGATTTGTAAAAAGGGGCGAAAAAGATGTTATTGAGGAAAGATACGTTCAGGAAAAGGAGGTTGAATGGCCATATAGCAAGAATGAAAGATGAAAGATGAAGGATGGACTAGCCAAGCGCTTTAGCAGTACCCACTAGATGTTGAGAGACTTAGGAGAGGAACTCTAGTAGTGTGGACTGCTCTTCCTTTGAGGATTTGTGGAAAGATATGAATAAAAACCTCGTAGGAAGAGAAGCCTTGGATTGCAATCTGTAGTAGTAGAAGGGATACCACATCAATGAGATCATAGATTCATTGAAGTCTAGAAGAAACACTTCAGATGACATGGTTTTGTTTGAGATTTTGCTCCTTTTTTGGTTTGTATTTCTTGAGCTTTGTAATTGTATAGTGTTTGTATATGTTCTCATTTGATTTGTGATACAAATTATCAGGGTTTTTTTTTTTTTTTTACAAAGACACTTTGTTCTGCATGGTTCTGTTGACCTCTTTTACACATTTTGAGACACTTTAGAACCTGCTACACATTTACATTTTGGACCCTCAAAGCTCCGCCTTTTCTGTTTCAATCCAATAATCATTTTTTTTTTTTGTACAGGCAGGCATTTTGCCATATTGCTGGTTTAGAAATCCTTCTATATTAATAGCTTAAATGTATGTAACAGCTTTTTGTTTGCAAAATACTTTCCCCACAACAATCTCATAACATAGAAAACATAGCAGAAGTATTCCCATTTTACAGATGAAAGAGCTGAGGATCAGAGAGATGACGGGGCATTCCAGTAAGTGGCAGAAACTGATACTCAACATACTTCTTACAGCAGCTAAGTGTACAATGGACAGAGTGTTGGACTTAGAGTTAAGAACCCTAAATTTGACTCGTGCCTCAGATACCTGCTCACTGTGTGACATTGGGCAAGCCACTTAAAACTCTCAGACTCAATTTCCTCTTAAGTAAAAGGAGGATATTAATAACACTTACCTCTCAGGGTTGTTGCAAGAATCAAAAGAGATAACCTATGTAGGGTGTTCTGCAATCCTAAAATACTGCACAAATTTTAGCTATTAATTTTATTACTTAGCTCCCAAATTCCACAAAACCATACCTTTTTATATTCTGCAGAATCTGTAGGAGTCATTACAATCAATTAACTTGATATTTTATAATATTTACATCTTTATAATACTTTATCTGTTTTATTTGCTGTACTCAAACTTCTTATTGACTAAGTTTTCAATAACACTGATCTTACTAATTTCTTAATTCCCTTCCACCCTCACTCTTGTGGATTCTTCTCTGTAGTCCTTCTGCATAAAAGAACTTCCCTATAACTCATCTGATGAAACATTTTCTTCCTTTTTCTTTTTTTTGGACACCAAATCTGACTCAGTAACACAAACTTCCTGCTTTCTTTGCTCTGTCAGCTCTGTAAAGTAATTTATTTTTTTCTTCATGTTCCTGTTACTTTGTATATGTGACACCAATTTCATTAGCTTCTTTCACAGATACCATAGATAGTGTTACTGTACTTTCAAGAGGCTTTGGAAAGGGGAGACATTTATTCTTATCCACCATGACTCCTCAGCATGAATGGTTTTATCAGAGGCCTTCTGGAGAGGAGTTTTTGATAGAAAGAAAGGAAGACAGTTTGAGGACACCCAGTGCCTGAGGGGAAGGACTTGGTGTCCTTGGGCTCCCACTCTTGATTTGACTCAGAAACTTTCTAGATCAGTTCCTACTTATCTCCAGTCTAACTGTCAATAGTTCCCTATTTTCTACTGAGCAAAGTTCAGATTGCTATGCCAAATGTCCAAGGCCCTCCACAACTTGATATCACTCTGCTTTTCTGACCCTATGTCCTATCATTCTTAAAGTCATATTGGAAGAACTCTGTCCCCCAAACATGCCTCATACTTTCTTGTCTGTTTCCTATGTCTGAAATGTCTTCCTTTTGCCTCTTTGCCAAGAATTACTATTTCTTACTCTGCCTTTAAAGTCCAAGTTAAATAACTACATGGTGAAGTCTCTGAAGTCAGAGTCAGTAATGACCTTTTTTTTCCTTAGCCCTCACATAGCACCTTGTTTTCTATCTCTTTAGCGGGCTTACCAGGTAATATTGTATATTTTAGGTGTCTGTATCTCATCCCTCTGCAAGAATGTGAGGTTCATGAGAGCAGATACAGTATCTTATCTAAACTTTGTTTCCCCCAGTGCTAACTAAGAATTGTACTTTATTCCCAGGAGGTGCTTGAAAAATGTTTGTTGAATAAATGAATGATTGAAGGAGTGAATAGGCCCTGGCATTCCCAATTAATTTGGGGCAATTCAATTTAACAAACATTTTACAAAGAGATCTCTACTCCATGTAGGATTCGGTGCTGTATGGTAGGCATACAAATATGAAAAACATGACAGTCCTTAAGATTGATGATACAATATACCTCTTGTCTCTGGAAGAAAGATGGTGTTATTGTAGGCACAAAATGAAGAATACATTGTCAGATAGAATTAAAAGATTTGTTTTGCTTAACTTTATACCTTTGTTTCAAGGGATGATTCTAAGAGGGGGGAGATTATTTCAAAGTGACAGCAAGGTTAACAGTAAGTCTCTCCATACACACACACACACACACACACACACATACATGTATATATATATATATACATATATATGTGTATATACACATATACATATAGATCTAACATATATATTCAAAAGAGGCTTTGGAATATTGAAATCTTGAACAATGACAGCTTAATTTTAGTTCCTTGAGTGGAAAGAGTGAGGTTTTTATTTTGTTTTATGAGGAGTTTGTGAGGAGATACATTTTAATTATCATTTTTAAATAATATGATTTGTAAAGAGATTGAATTTCATGATTATAAAGAGTTTGCATTTAGTTGTCTTTTGGGAGAGATCATTAGCAGCTATGTCTTGAGAAAAACTGTGAGAAGACAGAAAAAGAATGAAGAACATTTCTTTCCTGAAAGAACTCTTATCAATAAATAATAAGTTGGTTTGGGAAGTCTTTGACTACACTTTTGAGCGCAGAATGGTGAGGCTGTGTCCCAGAAGTGAGAAGTCAAGAGTAACAGTAATAGTTAGGGGCTGTAATCTTTCTCATAGATAAAACAATATGAATAATTATTTATGTCTTTGAGTTACTATTGTCTACATCTGAATACTTTGTGTAGCCAGTAACTTTGATGTCTTTGATAGTTCCTTCAACCTAGGAGATTAGGGACTTTAATATTTGAAAGAGATGAGCAAATGCAAATAGGAAGAAAGGGTTTTTCCAATTTATTTAATACCGTATTTCACCACATAATTGTCACCATCACATAAATGGTAATAACCTGGTTGGTTTCTTTCTGCAGCCCAAAAATTGATTTATAACCTTTCATCATCTAATTGTCACATGGTATAATTCTGTTCATTACATCACTTAAAAGGTAAACAGAGCAGCAATGTATTCATCAGCAGCATATAGATACTCATTTATCTCTCATGCAGTTCGAGGGAGCTTAGAATTCTCAGCGCATTATGTGCATTGTCAGTATTCAGTTTTAACACATATTCACATATATTCTATGAATCCTAATCTTGCACCAAAGACAATTTAATAATAAATTATTTTTAAGTAATACTGGCACAAATTTTTTTTTGAAATAGTTTATTTAACTTTTTACATTCATTTTCACAAAATTTGGGGTTCCAAATTTTCTCCTCTTTTATCCCCTCCCCCCACCCCAATACACTGAGCAATCTAATTTTCCCTATCACCAATCTGCCCTCTCTTCTATCATCCCTCCCTTCTCTTGTCCCCATCTTCTCTTTTGTCCTGTAGGGCCAGATGACTTTCTATTCCCCACTAACTGCATTTCTTATTTCCTAGTAGCAAGAACAATACTAAACAGTTGTTCCTAAAACTTTTAGTTTCAAATTCTCCCCATCCCTCCCTCCCCACCCATTCCCTTTGGGAAGGCAGGCAATTCAATATAGGCCATATCTGTGTAGTTTTGCAAATAACTTCCCTGATAGTCGTGTTGTGTAAGACTAACTGAATTACCCTCCATCCTATCCTGCCCTTCATTGTTTCTCTTCTGTCTTTTGATCCTGTCCCTCCCTGAGTGTTGACTTCAAATTGCTCCCTCCTCCCATTACCCTCCCTTCCATCATCCCCCCCACTTGCTTATCTCCTTCTCCCCCACTTTCCTGTATTGTAAGATAGGTTTTCATACCAAAATGAGTGTGCATTTTATTCCTTCCTTTAGTCGAATGTGATGAGGGTAAACTTGTTGGTTTTTTTTTCTCAGCTCTCCTCTTTTTCCCTCCACTAAAAAGTCTCCTGCTTGCCTCTTAAATGACACATAATTTACCCCATTTCATTTCACCCTGTCTCCTCCCCCTACCTTTCTCTCTCACCATTTACCTTAATTTCTTTTAAGATATGGTCCCATCCTATTCAATTCACTCTGTACTTTCTGTTTCTGTATGTGTGTGTATGTGTGTATGTGTGTGTGCACGCATGTACGTGTATGTGTGTGTGTATGTGTGTGTGTGATCCCACCAACTACCCAGATACTGAAAAGTTTTAAGAGTTACAAATATTGTCTTTCCATGTAGGAATGTAAACAGTTCACCTTTGGTAAGTCCCTTATATGACTTCTCTTTGCTGTTTACTTTTTCATGCTTCTTCTCATTCTTGTGTTTGAAAGTCAGATTTTCTTTTCAGCTCTGGTCTTTTCATCAAGAATGCTTGAAAGCCCTCTGTTTCATTGAAAGACCATATTTTTCCCTGAAGTATTATACTCAGTTTTGCTGTGTAGGTGATTCTTGGTTTGAGTCCTAGTTCCTTTGACTTCTGGAATATCCTATTCCACCCCCTTCTATCCCTTAATGTAGAAGCTGCTAGATCTTGAGTTATCCTGATTTTATTTCCACAATACTGGAATTGTTTCTTTCTTGCTGCTTGCAAGATTTTCTCCTTGACCTGGGAGTTCTGGAATTTGGCCACAATGTTCCTAGGAGTTTCTCTTTTTGGATCTCTTTCAGGCAGTGATCGATGGATTCTTTCAATACTTATTTTGCCCTCTGGTTGTAGAATGTCAGGGCAGTTTTCCTCGATAATTTCATGGAAGATGATATCTAGGCTCTTTTTTTGATCATGACTTTCAGGTAGTCCTATAATTTTTAAATTGTCTCTCCTGGATCTATTTTCCAGGTCAGTTGTTTTTCCCAAGAGATATTTCACATTCTCTTCCATTTTTTCATTCTTTTGGGGTTTTTTTGTGATTTCTTGGTTTCTCAGAAAGTCATTAGCCTCCATCTGTTCCATTCTAATTTTGAGAGAACTATTATCTTCAGTGAGCTTTTGGACTTCCTTTTCCATTTGGTTAATTCTGCTTTTGAAAGCATTCTTCTCCTCATTGACTTTTTGAACCTCTTTTGCCAATTGAGTGAGCCAATTTTTCAAGGTGTTATTTTCTTCAGCATTTTTATGGGTCTCCTTTACCAAGGTATTGACCCGTTTTTCATACTTTACTTGCATCTCTCTCATTTCTCTTCCCAGTTTTTCCTCCACCTGTCTAACTTGCTTTTCAAAATCCTTTTTGAGCTCTTCCCAGGCCTGAGCCAACCGGACATCCCCCTGGGATGTCTGGGATACAGAGGCCCCGCCCTCCACCTCTTTCCCTGATGGTAAGAATATTTCCTTGTCATCAGATTTGAAAGGCAGGAACATTTGCACCTGCTCAAAGAAGCTCTCTATAGTCTTATTTTTCTTCCCTTTTCTGGGCATTTTCCCAGCCAGTTACTTGACTCCTGAGATTCCTGTCCACCCCTGCCTAGATCCACCCAGCTAGTGCTTGGGGTCTGAGATTCAAATGGGCTTTCCGAGACAGCTGTGGCTGCTATTCAATGTGAGCTTAAGTTCTGGTGCTTGGGTGGGGGCAGGGCCGCCTCCCAGGCTCAGTTCCCTCAGGGGCTTTATGCAGAGACCTGAGATTCTGCCTGCTGCTCGGGGAGTCCCGGGCTGCCGCCGCTGCCTCTGCTGCTGCCCCTGCCTCTGCCTCCGCCACTTCCTGCCTCTGCCTCCACCGCTTTCTGCCTCTGCCTCTGCCGCTGCCTCCCAAGGGGGCCCGAGTCATGGAGACACCCCGCTCCCCTCTCGGCCAGCCCAGACGTCTCTCTCACTGACCTGTAGCGTCTGTGGCTGGAGGGACCTTTGCAGCCACCAGAGGTGCCGTCCCTGAAGCCTGCTCAGATCTGCTCCTCTTGGCCGTGGGGCCAGGGCAGCACAGGGATGGACTCCACTTTCCACAGCACGAGGGACCTCTTGGGATGGCTCTTCAGGGCTCTCTGGAACGGAAATCTCTTCCACTGTGTTTCTGCGTGCCCTGCAGTGATCCAGAACCTGTGGGGAGTTCTTCCTACAGGAAATCCATGGGCTGTGGGTTCGGAGCTAGCACACGTGAGTCTTTCTACTCCGCCATCTTAACTCCACCCCACAAATTTTTAAAAGACTTCACATAATGATCGTACCCCACTTTTTTGCACAATTTGGCATAAAATTGGCAATGATTATGCAGTGAAATATGGTAAGTAATATTTAGTAAATAAGAGTTGTGGTACAGAGCTAATTGATTAATGAATGAGGTATTAACATTTCAGGAAATAATAGAAACTATCCAAATGTATTCTTGCATTACTTTAGAACAAATATAATAACTATGAGTTAAGTAACAGGTTGAAGAGTGATTGTATCATCTAGGCTGTATGTTAGAGTGATTGATAGTTAACTCTGCTTCATATATACTCTGTATTTACCTATTTGTATGTCTGTTGTAACCCTATCTTCCAATATAGAGTAAACTTCTAGAGGACAGTGACTGTAATTTTTTTTTGTCTTTATAGTCCTAGCACCTAGAACATAGTTGAAGCAAATTATTTTTCTTGTGAATGTGTTGATCTTTGTTCTGAAAAATGACTATACGTGCATATTTTTGTTCTTTGATAAAAATTTAGTTCAGTAAAAAAGAGGAGTCTATTTTTCTAATAAGAGACCTTGCTATCTTCTATGAATTAGTTAAAGCTGTGATATCTATGTAATTCACCAAAATAATAGAAATCAGATAGAGGCATTGGATGATTAGTAAGAGGCCACAAAATTATGTTTACTGAACCATGAACCAGGTCCACGGTAACCAGAATTTCTTCTAATTTAGATAATTCTTTATTGTTTCATTCGATCTTACTATTTGATATTAATGGTGTTGCTTCATATCATAGAGATTTCTACATTTTAATCTAATCATTTAAGACAACAATTTCCCCTTTGTTTACTCCTACCAAGAAAGAAAAAAATGAATGGATAATAGAAATGTAAAGATTATTTTATTACCACTTTGTCCATACTCTGGCTCCCTATTGCCACTTTTCCAGACATACTCTCTCTCTGTCTCTCTCTCTGTGTCTCTCCTGCTATAATGTGTCAAGTAGCAATCTTTTGTCCTTTGAAAATAACTATATCCAGTGTATGACCCAGTCCAGTTCCTCCAGACTATCTACCAACTTGGAGGACATACTTCCTCTTTTCTCAATGTGTTCAGGGCCTGGCTTAGAGTGTTCCTCTCCATCCCAATTCCTGCCCTTATGCCGGAGGACTTCCATATGTATGTTGATGTTCTCTCAAGCACACTAACCTCTAAGTTCCTTAATGTACGCAGACAAATGTTCCCTTCCCATGACTAAGAAATCTGATGTCTGCCCATAACCTCCTATCATGCCTTATCTCCCTACACCTTAGTGCTCCTCCAACCAACTCCCCAATGTTGGTACCCTCCCTCTGAGATTACCTTTTCTCTCCTATGCATATATCTTCTACGTAGGTACTTACTTACAGGTTTCCTCCATTAGAATGTGAATTCCTCAAGGGTGGAGATGGTGTTTTAGCCTTTCTTTGTATCCCTAGCATCTAATATAATGCCTTACATAGTAAGTAGTTAATAAATGCTTATCCTCTACTTTTTTTTTTTTTTTTGAAACAAGGGATTGAGCTTTATTCAATGTCAGTTTTTGGGGAAGAAGTAGAACTCAACATAGAAAAAAGTCCAGTGGGGGGAAAAAAATCACACTGGAGAAAAGGACAAATTTGAGGAAGAAAAGAGTACCTCAGGCCCAGGGGGCAACAGTTCTTTTGATTGGTCCAAAAGACAGGGAGAGTCCCAGCGGAATGCAACAGATTGTAGAAAAATTTGGTGCTACTGAAGAAGAGGACCCTGAAGTGGACCCTGAGGGGGTACTGGTGGACAGGGGTGGGGGGAGGCCCGGTGGAGGAAGGGGTCCTCTTTGGTAGCCATAGGGTAGAGATTGAAGGGGATTGCTGTATCCGTGGGGGGCATTAATGGAGGAGGTCCTCGCATACCATGGGGAGGTATGGGGCCTAGGTGACCCATGGGAGAACCAAAAGGGAGTCCTCGGGGTGGCATTCACATCAGAGGGGGGCCAGGATGAGGCATTCCTGGTGGTAGTCATGGAAGAGGCTGTCTCCCTGAGCCTGGGGGCCCAGCATGGGGGTGTCCCAAGCCATGGGGACCATGGTGGGTGAGCTGCATCTGAGACATACCGGGATGAGGCATCCCACCTGGTGGGAATGGATGTGGATGTGAGTGTCCACGTCCAGGATGTCCTGCCCCAGGAGGCATAGGTGATAGAGGGCCATGGCCTCCAGCCCCAGGAGGCATAGGTGGTGGAGGCATGGCTGGGGGTATTCCTGGAGGAAGGCCTTCAGGAGGTGGCACTGGAGGTGGAAATGAGCCTGGGGGGGGGGGGGTCATACGTGGTAGAGGAAGCCCAGATCCTAAGGAAGACGCAACAGAATTAGAGGCAGAGGGTGGAGGTGGTGCATCAGCAAATAGCTGATGCCTGAGACAGGGGATTCTGTGCTGTCAGAAGCTGCTCAGCTGCAGAGCCGTGGAGTTCACCCTTAGAGTCCTTCTTTAAGGCATAAGATACTGTGATAGGTTGATTACACAGATATTGCCCATTCATGGGCTCAATTGTTGCATAGGAGGCATTGAATGAAGCAAAATTAATAAAGGCATAGTCCTTGGAGTTGCCTGTGTCAGGCTCCTGCATAATCTTGGAGGTCTGCAAAATAACCCTAAAGGTGCTGAAGGTGTCACAGAGCAGCTTCTCATCGATCTCAGGATCTAGGTTCCCTATGAAAATGTGGGCCACCACATCTGGGTTCTTGTTGTGAGATGACGCTTTGTTCACTCATATTGGCTTCCCATGCAGTTAGATCATGTTCATGTTCTTAATGGCATAGTCAGCATCCTCCTCACTCAAGAATTCCACAAAGCCATAGCCTTGGTGCTGCCTTGTGACTCTGTCCTTGGGCATGTGTGTGTTGACCATGGGCCCAGCCTCCAGAAAGAGCTCTCATAGCAGCAACTCACTGACCTTCTCATCCAGGCCCCCCATGTACACCAGGGCATCCTGATTCCATTTGGAAATGAGTCCAGCCGCCATACTGAATGTATACCCACTGTCTCCCTTATCCTCTACTTTTGCATCTCTTGTTCCTTTGTCCTGTCATGGCTTGCCAAATTCCAACTCTGAATTTCTTCCACCATCTTTCTCCTCAAAAGCTGTTGAACAGTTAGAGAAAGTGACATAAACATGCTGACTGGATTCAATACAATAAACTTGTTATCCAGTCTCAACTGGGCCTTCACAAGGTAATCTTTTTCTTCCTTTTCAATTCTCTATCACACTCACTACAACAGCAGTTCTAAGTCTTCTCTTTTTTTCTTTAAATCTCCCATGCCTCCCCCCGCATACTTTCTCACCTAAAGACCTGGTGTCATATTTAACTGAGAAAATTGAGACCCCATCCAATGATCTTCCTCTTCTACCTTTCTTCTTATTTCAAAGCCCTTTGATTTCATCCCTTCCTATTTCTTCCTTTATTCCTGTCTTTGAAGGAACCTCCTTACTAAAGCCAACCCCTCTATATATCCCTCTGATCTTTTCTGAGATATTATCCTGTCTCTCTAATATTTTATCCCTCCCTCTCTATCCCTCCCTATCTCTACTCCTAGATAAATATCCCTAATCCTAGTTTCTCTCAAGCTCCAGGCCTAAATCATGAAGTGTTTATTAAACATTTCCAAATGGACTTCCCACTGGCATCACAAACTCAAAATGTGCAAAACAGAACTCATCTTTTCCTCAAAATCTACCTGTCTGGAGCTTCCCTATTTCTGTCAAAGGTACCACTATCCATCTAGTCACTCAGTTTCACAGATTTGTTGTTGTCCTAGACTCTTGCTTCCCCCTATAACTAATCAGTTATTAAGTCTTGTTTCTAAGCTGTGTTGTCTATTGGATATGTTTCCCTTCTCTCCACTTACACAGTCAATATATTAATTCCAAACCTCATTACCTTTCATCTAGACTATTACAATAACATCCTATCTGCCTCATATCTGTTCTCTGTCTAAGATCTCTCTCAACTCTGATCTATCCTAAACATAACCAAAGTGATTTTCTTAAAGTACAACTATGACCATGTCACACAATCCCTACCCCCTCCTCTTTCAGCAAATTCTACTTGCTCTCTAATACTTTTAGGATCAAATATAATGTTTTCTGTTTGACTTGTAAAGATCTTTACAGCCTGGCTCATCTCCTTTGTTTCCTTTCCCTTCAGTCCAGTCACACTGGTCTACTTTTTGTCCCTCTCCCATAATATTTATCTCCCATCACTGGACCTTCCACTGACTTCCATGCCAAGAATGCTTTTCCTTTTTTCCTTATTTTTGCCTCCTCAAATTCCTGGTTTCCTTCAAAAATTCTATCTTCTCCAAGAGGTCTTTTCTGGTTTCCTTTCCCCCCTCCCTTTGACTTATATATAATGTATATAATTGGGGGGGGGGGGTTTCTGATACATGCACAGATGTAGTATGTGGAAAATTCTAGGAAGTTTATTTCTGCGGAAATTATGGTGACATTACCTTGGAGAGACTGTGGAGTATATGTAGATATTCTGTAACTGGTTCTGGTTGGCTGACTACATGATTGAGAGGATGTTTTTTCAGTTATTTGCATAGCTAAAACTATTGGTATCTTGAAGAAGCCTGAGTCAATTTCAACCCTCTTTTTGCTTCATTCACATCTGTTGGAGCTTGAGGATCATTATGTGGTGAGTGGTGAGAAACTATGCTGTAAGGATGTTAGGGACTTCTCCCGCTCTGAGGCCATATGGCCCCAAGAAACTAGCTTCATTCCTTGACCTTTTTGTTTGCTTTTTTCCAATTTAAGTAAAGGGAGTAGAATCTCTGACCTTGGGTATTTCAGAGAAATCCAGGAAGTGGAATCCAGGCTACGCTTTGTAGCCAGAGCAGTATCAAGGCCATGAAAAGAAGCAAGGAGTGATATCCAAAAAAGATTTTTGGACCACGGGCTGGTGGAAGGATTTACCTGGCAGGCAAGCCACCTCTAGATCATTACTATGTAGGAATTGAACTGTTTTGAGCTTACTACTCCTAAGACTAATGTGGTCTAGAAAAGAGTATATCCTAGAGATATTGAGAGCAAAGTTGGCAATTTGTTCTTGCTATATCTTTGAAGTAAATATGAAGCTAATTGATGTTGTGGTTAAGTGGAACTGGGGTACTAGTTACAGTCCCCTAACAATAGGAAGGCACAGTCAGTGGGGGAAATATAGTCCTAAGGTTTACCTCCTGACACTCTGAACAAGTATGTGCAGCATCCTGGCTCTAGGAGAGGGAGCTAGAACATTTTTACTACACACACACACACACACACACACACACACACACACACACACACACACACACACACACACACCTACATATATATGCATGTTGTCTCCCTATTTAGAATATTAGAAGGCAGGAACCATTTTGTTTTTCTCTTTCTATCCCTAGTGTTTAATATAAATCCTGACATATAGTAGATAATAAATGTTTGCTCATTGACTGGTTGATAGATGAAGGTAATAAGAATTTGCTGTCCCAGGGCAGAGCCAAACTTTTTGTATGTAGAAAATATATCTGAATTCCAGGTTACAATGTAAGGTACACTGATAAAGTCTCTAGTTCCCAACTTAGACTCACTGTGTTAATGCTAATGCCCAAAATTACAACCTTAACTTTTTCCTTGAGCATGAAGTTAAAGGCATTAACGTCTTTCAAAATGACAAATACTTCTAGGAAGAGCACCAAATAAAAACTGTAATAAGTCATCAATACTTTAGATCAGGGTCTCTGCAACTCTTTTGTGTATATCATGCAGCCCTCTGGCAGTCTAGCAAAGCCCATGGCCCTTCTTTGAATGTTTTAAAATAATTGAACAACTTAACTAAATTTCAATTAGAGGTTAGTAAAAATAAAGATGTGATTTTTTCCCCATCCATGTTCATAGATCTTCTGAAATTTCTCCAAGATTCCCAGGTTAAGATGCCTTGCATCTTAAGAAGAGACTTTGTTTTTCAGGACTTTTCTAGTGGGACAGCTATCGGAGAAAGGAATTCCACAGGGGAGAGGGTGTAAGAGGTATGTCTAGGGCATGAGGACTGTCAGTGTTGGCTTTAACTAGAGGTCCTGGGCAGCATGAGGTCGCTGGACATATTGAGGAAGGACCAAAAGTATGGGGAGATGAGTACTGAAAAGATGACTCAGAATCAAGGTGTGGTCAGCTGATGGACAGCCCAGATCAAGAAATGACAGGGACAAGGATTTGACAGATTCACGGAATAGGGAAGGCAGTCAGGGTTAGGGATTGGCAATAGGCAAATCATCAGGGACTGCAGGTTCAAGCATAGGGCTCTAGCCCCTAGGGAAATTGAGATGGGTGATGTTTAATTCCAGTCCTAGAGAAACTGACGTACTGGGCAGAGAATCATTTAGCAAGCGTTTATTAAGAACCTGCTTTTATATGCCAAACTCTGAGCTAGACACTAAGACTACAAAAAATAAAAACAAAAATGAAAGTCCTTGGCCTCCAAGAGTTTATATCTAAGGGAAGAAATATGTACATAAATAAGCATATACAAAAGAAATAGGGATTAGACCTATGACTTTATTGAATAGTGAACCTCCACGTAAGGAAATTCCCTTTACCAGTGTTGGCTGTCACCTTGTCTGCCACTTGTAATCTTAGAGATGTGGGAGTCATATGCTTAGAAATAATAATTGAACTCATAGGAAGTGATGAAAATAAAAGTATAGAGAGAAAAGAGAAAAGGACTCAGGAAAGAACTTTGGTTCCTAAATTGTGGGGGAAGGGAGCATGATAGTTATGGTGATAGATATGGTAAAGCAGACTGAAAATGAGTGGTCAGAGAGGTAGGAGAAGAAGCAAGGGAAAGCATTATTCTAATAAGTCAAAGAAGAGAGAGCGTCCAAGAGGATCATCAGATTACAGATTTAGATTGGAAGATAGCACAAAAGCCTCATGGTCGAGATGCTTCATTTTACTGGGGCCAAGGAGTGAGAAAAGGATAATAAACTATGGCAAGTACTGCCAAGAGGTCAGGAAGGATGAGGATTGAAAGTATAAATCACATGTCACAGTTGTTCTTTCAGGGTTCCTTAGCGTTATAGAATATTTTTCAGATAATGGAAATAGAAAACACAAGACAGTAATCATCTAAGACAGGGAATATTTTTATTCAAAACCCATCACGTAACTGGCTAACCTGGGTCTTAAGCAACATTTCCACATTTTAAAGAATAGATCAGTAATTGCACATTGAAGTGTATACTATTATGTACAAATTAACTGATCGACCAAAAATTCATCAATGTTTGAAACATTTGATTCCCTGTAAAGCAGCATCTCTGTGATACTTCAGTACTCTTCGCCTTCCTCTTCCCCCTCCCCTTCAACAGAATCCACACCAACCTCTTCATAATCTTTCTCCAGGGCAGCCATATCCTCCCGTGCCTCAGAGAACTCTCCTTCCTCCATGCCCTCCCCCACATACCAATGGACAAAGGCACGCTTGGCATACATCAGATCAAACTTGTGGTCCAGGCGAGCCCAGGCCTCAGCAATGGCTGTGGTGTTGCTTAACATGCACACAGCCCGCTGTACCTTGGCCAGGTCACCACCAGGAACCACAGTGGGAGGCTGGTAATTGATGCCAACCTTGAAACCAGTTGGGCACCAATCCACAAATTGGATGGTACGTTTTGTCTTGATGGTGGCAATGGCAGCATTGACATCTTTGGGAACCACATCACCACGGTAGAGCAGGCAACAAGCCATGTATTTACCATGGCGAGGGTCACATTTCACCATCTGGTTGGCAGGCTCAAAGCAAGCATTGGTGATCTCTGCTACAGAAAGTTGCTCATGGTAGGCTTTCTCAGCAGAGATGACTGGGGCATATGTGGCCAGAGGGAAATGGATACGGGGATAGGGCACCAGGTTGGTCTGGAACTCTGTCAGATCAACATTCAGGGCACCATCAAATCGGAGAGAGGCAGTGATGGAAGACACAATTTGACCTATCAGCCTATTCAGATTAGTGTAGGTTGGGCGTTCAATGTCAAGGTTTCTGCGACAGATATCATAGATGGCCTCATTGTCTACCATGAAGGCACAATCAGAGTGCTCCAGGGTGGTGTGAGTGGTCAGAATGGAGTTGTAGGGTTCCACTACAGCTGTGGAAACCTGAGGGGCTGGGTAAATGGAGAACTCCAGCTTGGACTTCTTGCCATAGTCAACGGACAGACGTTCCATCAGCAGAGAGGTGAAACCAGAGCCAGTTCCACCACCAAAGCTGTGGAAAACCAAGAAGCCTTGAAGACCTGTGCACTGATCAGCCTGTTAGAAAGGAAACAAAGAAACAGATCATTGATGCTTGTTATGTTGGAAACATAAGAAGGTATTTTAATGGACTATGTCTGCTCCTTTGGAGGGACAGATCTGATTCTAAAAATATTTATTTTTCTGTTATTTATCTCTGTTGGGGATCAGGGTGCTTAGATAGGTGATTTCCTTGATGTGGGGAAACTCCTAATTTCCCCTGCTACTTCTCTTTGGCTGTATTTACTTAGCATTTTTCTCAATTGAAAAACTTTTAATTTTTATAAAATGATAATGGTAATTCAATCTATTCCTCCCCTTTGTGTCTATAATACTGATAAAAAGAAAACCTGGAGAGTCAATCTCCTCATTCTGTTTTATACTTTAGCTTTTTTTAATGTTATGGAGCCACCTCTCTTTTTTCCTCCCCCCCAAAACCATTTTGAGATGAAATATACCAGCTTCCGAATCCTGTCTAGAACCAGGTCGATGATTTCCTTCCCAATAGTGTAGTGCCCACGGGCATAGTTATTGGCAGCATCCTCCTTGCCAGTGATCAGCTGCTCTGGGTGGAAGAGCTGGCGGTAGGTTCCAGTGCGAACTTCATCTGAAAGATAGAAAGAAAGAAAATTAAAAAGGTGTAAAATCATCAAGGTAAGAGTCTTTCTGACTTCTCTTACTAACTGCTAAGGTAAAGACAAATGGTCAACAATCAAAAGGAGATATTTGTTTCATTTTAAAAGTTTTCCTCAAGGTTTTACATGGTCAAAAACTGAAAAGAAGCCTATAAATAGTCTCATCTCAGACAAATGGAATTACACAAAATAAAGTTTAATTTTAGTATTGGTTCATTATAAATTGACACTGACAGTTTCAAATTTCAAGAGGATTTAGGGAATTTTAATTAAACATACCAATGACAGTAGGTTCCAGATCTACAAACACTGCTCTGGGGACATGCTTGCCAGCGCCTGTTTCACTGAAGAAGGTGTTGAAGGAGTCATCTCCTCCCCCAATGGTCTTGTCACTTGGCATCTGACCATCAGGCTGGATACCATGTTCCAAGCAGTACAGCTCCCAGCAAGCATTGCCAATCTGGACACCAGCTTGACCAACGTGGATGGAGATGCACTCACGCTGCATAAAATAATAAAAAAAAAAATTAGATGAAATTGTAAAATTAGACTTGTTTAAGATATGTAACTTTTCTGTTACTATTATAAAAATATATTTCTATTCTTCAAGTTCACCTGTGAAATTGACATTTATTATATACATATTAGAAAACAATCTGCTATAAAGGTTATAGTGGGTGTGGCCTGAACAATGCTTTGTATTGGCTGCAGCAGCACATTGTCCAAATCTATTGTTCATACTGCGACTAAATCATATAAAAATAATAATTTGTGGAAATTTTAGAAATATTTTCTTGGAGAATAAACTCAAGTCAAAGGTTTATGGATTTCAGTTTAATTGTGGATTACATGATAATTGGTCTACCACACTTTATTTTTCTTAAGTGAAATATTTTCCCAAGATCTAAGAAAGCTTAGTTTCCACCCTACCCCTTTCTCCTTAAGAGCAGGACCCCCATTTTAGCATGGTTTTGATATTTCAGTATAGGCATCTGCTTTATTACTGAAAAGAGGAGACCACACCCAATCTGGGAGCACTAGACCCAATCAGAGCTAATATCAATAAAAGCTAGCTGTTCTTTTGCTGCATTTTTTTCTGCTGGTGTCTGCTTTGCACCTACTGTATTATTTAACATAGCCATCTCTAATTCCAGCAACTGGCTGCATGATCTCATTATATTATTTTGCCAGTTCTCTTTTGACGCCTTCTGGGACCCTGCGTGTGAATAATTGAAATGAATCAATGAACTGATACCAGAACAAAAGGCGGTCTCCATATTATATGCCAGAAAAGAGGAAACTAGAAAGATGTAATTCTTCTTTGTCGACCTCAGCATTTTATTGTTTTGTCTTTAATTTTCTCCATGTAATATTTCCCAAACATTTCTCTGCAAGTGCTTAGAAAAAGACAGCCTTACAAAATCAGAATTCCTGAATCCTTCCCAAACTGAAACAACATCAAAAGAACAAAAAAAAAGCCTAACAACCCACCAAGATCTCACAAGGTTTGGTTTGTTTCAAATTTCTGGTGCATTTCAATATATCCGGCCTTCTGTGGAATATTCTGATCACATCCACTAGAGAGTTCTCTTTGTGTCGATCTTCTTTAGGGCACCCATTCTACTGTCCGTCTATTTACTGACTTGATTTCTTCCACGGGTGGAAGAGGAGACAGGACAGCTCCCCAGGGTCCCGAAAGGACCGCATTTTACCCTGACTTGAAAAATGAGCATCTTGTTCACTCTGGTTGAGTTGTCAATGCAGTAAACCCTTGGGGTTTGCCAGGCTGAACTGAGATTAGCTCCCCAGACGTTTCGCAACGTTTTTTTATTTTGGGGTGAGGAGGAGAAAACCAACAATCCTCTCAGTCATTCAAAAAGCCTACTTTTATGTGATCGTTAATCAAATTTATTAAAAGACATTTTTTCCCCTTACAAATAATAATAATGATAAAGATTTCCTGCTCAAGATCATAGCGATTCCAAGGAGATAGACACACACACAAAACCCGACGAGACTCCGCCCTCTACTCCACCCTTACTCCCCAAACTAGCACTTTACGGGGGAAATGTGTATGTTTTTTTACATGACATATTCTCATTTTTATTGGTTTGGTTTTTATAAACCCTATTCTTTGCTTAGTCTCTCCAACGACCCAGTCCCTATCCCCTGCACCCCGCCCCACTACCGCCCCACCCAACACTGCAGTCAAAGGGGAGGGGGATGGGAGCAGCCAGAATGAAAGTAACGCGAACACATAAATATACATGAGGCAGTGGAACTATCGCTGGTTCCCAGCCTCAGGACATTGCATCATCCCAGGCAGATGGCCTGCGGTGACCAGCCCTATGCGGCACTGAAATGTCGCTAACCATTACCCCCAGACCCCTCCCTTCTTCTTTGTTCTTCCTTCGGGTTTTTCGGCCGCCTGCCCCCAATTCTGGTCCGCACCGCCATGTCTGCGTACTAAGGCTTAAGAGCAAGAAATCTGATACAGGCACAGACAAAGCATCTGTCCTAAGAAGCTGCAAAAACATGGACTTGAGGTTCGCAAGTAGCACCACCAACAACTTTCACTGCGTTAATACCCCCTAGGGAGGACATAAGAAAGGACATCGGGAACCTTACCATGATCGCTGCTTTGCGGCTGCTGTCGATGGGTGAGAAGAAGAAGAGAGGTTGACGCTTCTTACAGCGCGACTCTTAGGCGGTCGATGTAAGAGAATCTACTGCACATGGTCCAATACAGCTCCCTATATACAATTCTGTCACCATGGGGATGGGCTAGGGCTTTTTCCAGTTGGTCCAGACCCCTCAGTCTGCCCGGAGAAGCCAAGATCAGAGAATTGTGATTGGTGCACACGACATGGGATGAGGTAATCTCTTCCCCACCCCTTTTTCTCTAGCATCCATAGACTGTTTGCATCCTTCAGACAAAGAGACCAAGCAAAGCAGTTAGCCAAGCAAGCATCCATCATAGGGAGTGGCAGGAGGGGGGTGGGAGTGCAAGAAGGGAAAAGAGAATACTGTGGTTGGATGAGTTTATACTGATTAAACCACAAAACTACATCTTTGTAGGAGGATTAGTTCTTTACTTAAAAAGCAGAATGTCTGTGTTGAAGTAAAATAATGAACAATAACAAAAAAAGTGACCTCAGGCCTCTTTCCCTCTTTTAGGAAATAAACTGCAGTAGCCATTAGGTGAAGGTGAAGGTTGAAACCTTTTTGTAAGCTTTAAAAATGAAGTGTGAGAGGAAATGAAATGATGCTTGAGAGGTACTGGGGAAAGAAGATTATTTGTTTTTAAGTTGCAGCTCTAACTATAATTTTATTGCAGATTTATTTCCAAACCATTCCAAGGTATTTCTGAGTCTTGTTTTATGACCAGGGAAAATGATAGACAAGCATAAATGGAAAAATAATTTAATCTAGGAATCAAATAAAAAGTCTCCACAGGAGCCTGTACCAAAAAAAAAAAAAGTCTTATAAGAGAATGATCTAGGCTTACTGAACATATTTTCAAATGGGAAGAAAAGGGAATAGTTTCTATTTAAGTCAAAAATGTTCCTTTAACAGCACTCTCTTGGAACATATTTTGCATGTTTTATTGCATCTTAAAAGAAATCAACCTTTTCCAGTTCACCACTGAAGAAAATAAAATAAAAGAATGATTGGCCATGACAACCGTCCTGTGTGGACAGTTAACACTTATTTTTCTATTTGCTGGGAAAATAATAGGTACTGGAGAACTGAGACCACCATACAGGACAAGAGGTGGGATGAAAAAAGAATACTTTACCAGACAAGAACGAACAACTTGGCATTTATGTAATCAGTTACCTCCATACACTGAAATTTGTCGCTCCCAAGAATTAGCTATGTATGGAGGCGGGGTTGGGGGGGGGGTTGTGCCTTGGATATGTGTGTTGGCTGTTGGTATTATAGGTACATATTGCTTTTGAACAATAGACTCTGAATTGCTCAAGAGCCCCATAAATAACAAAGACAGTCTCTGTTTCTTTTGAGAAATTAGATTGCTGTTCCTTTTGGGGGGGGCTTTGTAAAAAGGATATATTGTCAATATTGTTAATGCAGAATTAATGTTGAAACTGGTACTACTTTGACATTGCAGATGAAAAATAAAAAAGGAAAGAGGTTAGTTATTTTATTCACTTCAACTGACCATGCTTTCTTCTTGAGCAGATAGTGTTTTTTTTTTTTCATTCTGTCAGAGATATATTGGATCTCCAGTCACCATTTACAATGTTCTGCAGACCCCATTCATTCCCCAAGGACTAGGAAGCAGGGTGTGGCGTAGAGGGAAGAAAGAAGGGCCAAAGAGAGACAGCTGGTGCAGGTTGTATTCTAAGAAAGGCAGCCAGCTATTTTTCTAGTTTGTAGTTCATAGATTTTCTTCATCAGGTCAAATTCTCTACATATAGGAAAACACTACAAACTTATTTTATCTGTTTCTTTGAGATTCTATAAAAAAAACAACTGCAACACCTAATTTTGGTTTCATTTCTTTGTCTTTAGCTAGGTTTCAATGAAAAGGCAAGACTGAGGGAAAGCTATAGAATCCCCTATTATCCCAGAAATGCAAGTGACAATTAGAATAAAAATTAAAGGATATACATTCGCTGAATTTTTGGCTCAGGTGTTTCTTTGAATAATTCTGAGAGTGACATAAATTCCAACACTATTGAACTACTGCATTGCGCACAGTTCCAGTCTCCTGTCTGGATAAAGGGGCACCGCCCTGAATTTGATTTAGTTATGTGATACAAAAGATTAATGAAAAACCATACTATCTCCCCAGTTTTTTGTGCAGTTTACAGGGGACTAAATAAAAAGGAGGGAGAATTCACAGAATTGACTTCTTTGTAAATTTATCTCAGAGCTGTTACATACTTTATGTAAATGAACTTTCTGTTTTGTATTAGTAACAGTAAGATCTAGGTCAAGAAGAGGCTCCATTTGAGTGAGGCTTGTGGCCATTAAATATTTAAATGGAAGAGCAGGGAACTATCTAATCTATTCTATTTGCTCCTCCTCATCACATTTGTTCAATGTGCAGATTGTGGCAAAAGAAAAGAAAATATTTGTGTAAATTTATGTAATTTTTGGTGCCAGTTTCCAACTTGCACTAACAGATTTTTTTTTTTTTTTTTTGCTTAAGGACAGGCAGTGTCTACTACTACTTATGTAAACTTGGGCTAGTAATCTAAATTCTCTTGGTCTCATTGTCTTTGCAGGTTGAACTGCATTCTCTATGAGATTCCTTTGTCTAAATTCTATGGTTCATGCTTATAAGTAGAACAAGTGAAGCAGGAGGGAACCTGTCTCTGTGAATTTTAACTTGATTTTTATAACAACATTATTAATGATTAAAATATTTTTATTATTATATTATAGTGAGAGGAGAATTGATTATGAGGCCCCTGATTTCCCTCTAGCCCAGCTGATGAAAGTACAAGGAGGCAATAAGGTATTAAGGTCTTAAATGACATCCAAAGAAATATCTCTATTTCATAACCTAGATCTGTGATATAGGCCTATGATCTATAGTTTTAGAACTGTGGATGTACAGAGTACCTTGAAGTTGGGGGGGGGGTCTCTCCTCCCCCAACCCAGCCAGTGAGTATGAGTTGGAGGGCATAGACCAAAAGGAGTGTTACATATGACATCTGACTCAAAATTGAGAAGATTCCTTCATCAGTTAGGGCATGGAAAAGAACAATAGAAAAGAACATGGAAAATTGTAATATTCATAAGACATCCACCCCTTTTGAGTCACCCTGTATATCTGAAATTACACTCATAATTGGTCCTTTGGTCCTTCCCTGAGCACAGGTATCTGCAAAACATTAGGCACAGGGCTAGGCATAGGTAGTGCTCAATAAATATCTGATTCCACCATTTTTTTTTTTTGCATTGCCATATTCTTGAAGCATAACTTGGTAGTTCTGGTAAGAAACAACTTGGAAACTATTCTATCCCTCAGCAACTCACATGTGACACACACCTCACTGCCCTCATTCCTGGGGAAGCAGTCCTCAGTCTCCCTGGGAGGGTTCTACAGAGTTTGGCACACAGTAGGTACTTAATAAATGTGAGTCTCTTTCCTTCAAACTCAATGAAATTAGAGTGTAGCTAGACATTGGCTGGCAGAAGGAATGGCCATGCTCCCTCTCCATCTTTTAAAAATCAAGTTACACTAAGAAATGAGTCAAGGTAAGTGTCAACTCTGATGAGTGTGAGCTCTGGCATTTGGAAAGAGAGCAACCATGGAAGAAAGATCTACCTCTTGATAGGAAGGAGAGGATGTCTCTCTCCCCACTCCCACTGACAAAAGTCTCTTACAGCAGAGCTATTTGCTTAGTAGCATACAGACACACAGCAGGGAATAGACCCAGAGAACCAAGAACCAAGCAAAGCAACATGCCCTGCAGAAATACCATGCCCAGGGTGGGACAATGTAAGGGTATCATGAGAAAAGAAATGATGTTAGGGTCTTGCAGTATTAGAAGCATGAGTTGTCTTGGTCACATGTATTTTCTGTATGCTTCTCTGTTAAGGTACTCTTTGTGTGTGCCCACAATATTCCCCCAATTTGTTTTTTTCTCCTTAATAGTATTTTATTTTTTCCAATTACATATAAAGATAGTTTTCAACATTCATATTTTATAAAATTTTGAGTTCCAAATTTTTCTCCCTCCCTCCTTCCCAATATAGTAAGCAATCTGATATAGTTATACATGTATAATCATGCTTAACATATTTCCATATTAGTCACGTTGTGAAAGAAGAATCAGAACAAAAAGGAAAAAGCTACGAGAAAGAAAAAACACCTCCCCCCCAAAAAAGTGGAAATAGTATGCTTGCATTCAGACTCCAGAGTTCTCTCTGGATGTGGATAGCATTTTCCATCATGAGTCTTTTGGAACTGTTTTGGATCATTGTATTGCTGTGAAGAGCTGAGTCTATCAAAGCTGGTCATCGAACAATGTGGCTGATGCTATGTACAATGTTTTGGTTCTGCTCACTTCACTCAGCATCGCTTCATATAAGTTTTTCCAGGTTTTTCTGAAGTCTGCCTGCTCACCATTTCTTATAGCACAATAGTACTCCATTACATTCATATACCACAACTTGTTCAGCCATTTCCCAATTGATGGGCATCCCCTCAATTTCCAAAATATTTTTGTACATGTGGGTCCTTTTCCCTTTTTCATGATTTCCTTGGAATATGGACCTAGCAGTGGTGTTGCTGGGTCAAAGGATATGCATGGTATTATAGCCCTTTGCTATGCCCTTGATTTGTGAGGGCAATGTTTCACAGCTGCTACTCTTTTTACAATGACATCTCAGTAAATGGCTTTGTTTTAATGTAATTGAGTCTCTTGGTTAAGCTTTTTTTGAAATTAAATTATTTTATTTGTTTTCAATGTTCTACAATCACTTTCATATATCTTAGGTTTTTTTTCTCTCTCTTCTCCTTTCCCTCTCCCTCTGTCCCTGAGACAGCATACAGTTTTATATAGGTTCTACACATACATTCCTATTAAATACATTTTCACCTTAGTCTTGTTGCATAGAAGAATTAAAATGAATGGGAGAAATCATAAAACAAAACAAACCATAATACAAAAGAAAATGGTCTGCTTCATTCTGTGATCCAATTCCATAGTTCTTTCTCTGGATGTGGAAGGCATTTTGCCTCAAGAATCCATTGGGAATTTTTTAAGTCCTTGCATTGCAATGAAGTACTAGGTCTACCAGAAAAATTCCTCACACACTGTGGTTGTTTCCTGGTTAAACTTTTAAAGGTAAAGATAATACCATGTGGATGCACAGAGTACCTTGAACCTGGGGTAGTCACCCCCCTAACTGAACCAATGAGTATTAGCTGGTCAGAATAGCGCAGAGGGGTATTGCATACTTTTAAAGCATTTATTAAGCATGACAGATATCCAGCACCCTTCTAGGCACACTAATAAAAAGTAAAAGATATGGTTTTTGCCCTTGAAAAATTTATAATGTATTTGAAAAAGCAAGACAGAGCTATAGATGTAACCATAAAATATTGAGATTGATTTTCTTGTGTGACTTAGGGAATCATACTTACTAGTTTATAGTCATATTTTGTATTTTAAAAACTCCAATTTCCAGCTATAATTCTAATAAATGAAACAAAAAGCATGACATGAAGATTAGAGAGGTCTCCCTGCACTTCTCCCACCTCAAAGGTTCCTCTAATTGCAAGGTACAAAATCTTCCTCATCCCCAGAGGTACAACATGTTGATTTAAATTCAAGGTATAAATTATTGGTCTTGGATCTACTAGAGGTAGGGTAGGGGTGAAAGAGGAGGCTGGGAAGTGCTAAGACCTCCTTTCCAATTTTGTCCAGGCTTAGCCCTGAATGGAATATAGAAATATTGAAGTATTTAATACTTTGAAACTATAAAACAAAGAGATTGGGTTAGATGACCTTTAGACCTTCCACCTCTAAAATTCTATGGGAATATGATCACAATAAGCTAAGGTTTGCCTAGGAAGAATTTATGTGGCTGTAAAAGAAGTGTTGAAGTTAAATTAGAAGAGAGGAAAAGGATGTTTCAAGTAGGGAAAGAAATGTGCAAAATTCAGAGGCTGATATGAGTCTGGCCTGACTATAAGATGTTGGGGGTTAGGGGAGAAGAGAGAGGAGAGACAGAGACAGAGACAGAGAGAGAGAGAGAAAGAGAGAGAGACAGACAGACAGACAGAGAAAGATTATATAAGTAAGTTGGGTAAGATAATGAAAGACCTTGAATCTCAAGTTGAAGAGTTTGGAATTGGTCCTACAGACTGTGGGGAGCTATGATAGGTTTTTAAATAGTAGTGTGACAGGGAGTAAAGAGTGTTTTAGAAAGATTGATATGGCAAAGATGTGTAGGCTAAAAGGAGAAAATGGAAATAGGGAGACCATTTAGGAGGCTATTGCAATAATCGGGTTATCAAGGCTAGGCTAGAATTATAACAGCAATTTTTAAAAATTAAATTATCTTTTTAAAATTGTGAATTTAATAATTCTACTAAGATAGACAATACAGCATAATTTTCCCACTGAAAGGTGTTATACATAGGCCACCAGCCCAGGGGTCTTATCAAAGTCTCTATGACATACCTGCAGAAGATTCTCTCTAGTATACATGCATAAACCTCTTGTCTTATCAAGTTACAAATAGTTGGACAAGAAAGGAGCCTCTAACGACTGGATTCTGAAATTTGGATATGGAGGTAGATAATGTTATATATTTTTGCATGGTTAAGACTGATAAATTCACAGCCCTAGAGCCCCACATCTGGGAAATTTCCTATTACAGTCTTGATTCTATTACCAGTTTACAGACAACCGGTTTTCTGTGGCCATATAATTTATCTAACCTAATAAAGAGTCAAAGGAAAACATTTTCAGGACTTCTTCCAGGAGACTCCCCCTAAATATATCGCTGAAACTTCTACCACAAGTACAAGACAATAAGAAAGAGGTTAAAGAGATCTGTGCTGGGATTCTGGTCTGACATCTTTCTAAAACAAGTGAAAGCAAGGGAGAAATTGAACAGGGAGAGTCAGGAGGTAGATTGGTCTTCTAGCTTTCTCAATAGCCCAATAGGTTTACTTTCCTTCATTTTTTGCTGATTTTATTTTTAAAGTAAAATTTCAAATTATGAATTTGATTCTCCGCCATAACTCAATCTTACTTTCTTGTTTTCTATTTGCTGGTTTTCCTTGGGATGCCAGTTCTTTCTAGCTGAGCTCCATATCACCTTACATCTTCCTCTCAGTTTGTATACTCTCAAAATATAGTTTTGAAATAATTCTTTATTTTTTTAGAAGTTCTTCAGGATATGACCAAGTCTCTTACTGGGATACTGGAAAGATGGTGGTGTTTTCAACAGAAATAACCAAGTTTAGAAGAGGAGGTTTAGGGAGAAAGATAATGAGTTCAGTTTTAGACATGCTGAATATAAGATATCTTTGGGACATCCAGCTTGAAATATTCACTAGGAGTCAGCTGTGCAGTTATGTTCATCCTTCGTTGCCAAAGAAGACCATGCCATCAGAGAAATGACTTGCACTTGACTCTGTTTTGGGTGAGGGAGGGCTGAACTGAAGCTTAGAGGAGAAACTAAGGGCTAGATCTGTAGATGTAGATAGAGAAGATAGTTCAACTCCTTGGAACTGCTGAGGTTGCCAAAAGAAAGGGTGTGGAGAGAGCAGAGAAGAGGACCTAGGATAGAACCTTGGGGAATACCTACAGTTAGGAAGTGTGATATTCATGATGAGCCAGCAAAAGATACAGAGAAAGAATGTTTATCCATGGAGGAAGAGCAGCAAGTGAGAGCATTGTCACCAAAACCCAGAGAGGAGGGAGTAGCCAGGAAGAAAAGGTAGTTAATAGTCTCAAATGCAACAGAGTGGTCAGAAGGATTAAGAGTGAGAAATGACCATCAGATTTTGCAATTATTGATTACTTTCAAGGAAACAGTCTCTGTTGAGTGATGTCATCAAAGGTCAGATTGGAAAAGGGGTGAGAGGAGAAGAAATGATGGGAGTTTAGAGAACTTTTTCAGGGCATTTTATTGAGAAAAGAATGTATGGTATAGGATGATAGTTTGATGAAAGGATTTTTCAGGATAAGGGAGACTTGGACATGTTTGAAAGCAATGGGGAAGGAAACAATGGATAGGGAGAGGTTGAAGATCTGAGAGAGAGGATGATTAAGGATGTAGTCTGCTGGAGGAAACCAAAAGGGATGGATTAATTTTGCATGTGTCTGGACTTGACCTATCAAGGCAAAGTGTCATCTTTTCATCACATACTGGTCAAAAAGAGCAGACCGCAGGAGATGACATCAAGGGGTTTTGAGATGAAGAGAATGGGAGAAGAGAAAGCTGAGGGTGAATGGTCTCAATATTCTCAATAAAGTAAGAGGCAAGATCCTTGGCTGAGGAGAGGCTTGAAAAAGGGAAAGAAATATTTGGAATAGCTTCTGTGAGATAGGGAATTAATTAGGAAGAAGTAAAAAACCAGCTGAGGTTGTCTAACACAAAATTGTAATAAATTCAGTTAGCATGAGTGTGAGACCTTCTCCAACTGAGTTCAGAAGAGAAGTAGTCAGAATAGGGCTAAGATTTGATAAGAGAAGAATGGTGATAGGACCAAACACCATAGGATCGTGTAGGTTGGAGAGGAAATTCAAATCATAGCAAGCATAACAGTCTGAAAAAGGACAGAGGAGTAGAGGGTTGCAGGTCCAGATGTGGACAGCAATAATCATTTTCCCTTTTGGTCATCTTTTGCCAATGATGGATGTGAGGTGGAACCTCAAGTTCAATTTAGTTCACACTTGTTATATTCTCATTTGAAAGATTTTGGTATGGTTGATAACTTGCCTTTCTTCTTTTGCAAATTTTTCACATCATTTGACCATTTATTTGTGGTTGTTGTGGTAGGTTTGGTTCTTACGTATTTGTATCAATTTCCTATAAATCTTGACTATCAAGGAAATTTTCTAAGAAAACAAAAATGAGTCCCTCTCCCCTGCCCCACCCCCAGTTAACTGTTGTGTATACTTTATATGGTTGGAAGGAGTGCTGGTCTTGGAGATAGGAGAAATCTTGATCAGTCATACTGATAGTTCAACTGTGTATAAACCACTTCACTTTTTTTTGGAATCTCAGTTTCCTTATCTGTAAACGGGATGATAATACTTTCTAACCTACTTTCCTTGGTGGTGATGAAAACACTGTAAATTTTTAAGCACCATATAAATACGATAAATAAATAAGCACCATATAAATAAATGTATTAAGTTCAGTTTTGGACATGTTGAGTTTATGGTGCTGACAAGACATCTAGATGAAAATATGCAATTCAGCAATTCGTCCATTTAAGACTATAGTTCTGGGGAGAAGTCAGAAGGGAGATATAAATTTTTAAGTCAATTAATCAATCAATAGACATCTATTAAGTACCAGGCACTGTGCTAGATGTGGGAATTACAAAAATAAAAGGAACAAGGGTACAGAGATACAAAGCATGTACAATAAACCTGTAACATACATGTAAAGTATACCAATAAGCATATAACAAATGAAAATATATCATAAGTAAATATTGGTAATTTGGGGGAAGTAGTTACATGGGACCAAATAAGACTTCAAGTAGGAAATAACATGAACTTAATTTTTAAGGAAGCGAGGGATTCTAAGAGGAAGAAGTGAGAAAGATGTCACATTTCAAACGGCGCAGAGACAGAAGATGGAATATGGTATGTAGAGAACAGAAAGTAGGCCATTTTGATTGGATTGTAGATTGAACAGGATGTAAAATGTAATAGGAATAGAAAAGTGGATTAAAGGCAGATTGTGAAAGCTTTAAAATGCTGAACAGAGTTTGGCTCTGACCCTACATGCAATACAAGCCACCAAAGCTTTATTTGTTTTTTAATATTAGTAAATAATTTGTATATTTTTCATTTCACTCTGGCTATATACTACTTTCTTATATATAGTGTTCTGAGCATTATCAATGATATTTTGTCCCCAACGATGGTAGCAGTAATGTTTGGGGTTCAAGATGCAGTTTGATCTCATTTTATACCCTAAGTGAATTACCAAACATGGTATAGAAAATGAAGCATGCGCATCAAATCTTGTTTTCACAGTGACTTCCATGGTCATTTCAGAAACATATTCTCAGAGGAATAAAAATTCATCCTAATAAGTAATGAAAATCATAGTAATCCTAACCTTCATTTCAAAAAGGTTTTTCTTGCCACTGGAACTTTTTTGAGCAAGCAGTACTTATAACTGTCCTTTGATGGCTGTGGAAGATGGAAGATGGACAGGAAAGGAGCAAAGCTTAAGGAAGGAAGACTAACTGGGAGGCTGTTCTAATAATCTAGGCACGAGATGATGGGGGCCTAAAGTAGGCAGGGTATTGGTCATGAGAGAAGGTAATCAGATATGAGAATTATTGTGGAGTTAGAATCAACAAGACTGGCCAACTGATTAGACTTGGGCAGTGAGAGTGAAGAAGATTCTGAAGTTGAAAATTTATTGACTTATTTTCAATATGTTGAGTTTAATATGCCCACAGGATTTTGAGTTGGAAATATACAATAGGTGGTTGGTGAAGAGGGACTGGAGTTCAGGAGAGGGAATGGAGCTGGGAGTCATAACTTTTAGCAACTAAGAGATCTTTGGTAGTTTTGGAGAGAACAATTTCAGTTGAGTGAAGAGATGGGAAACCTGGGTGTAAAGGGGTAAGGCATGAGTGGGAATCAAGTCATCATACATTTATTAAGTGTCTACTGTGTGCCACACACTGTACTAAGAAAAGAAAGGCAAAACCAGTCACTCTTTTCAAGAAGTTTAGTTTAATGAAGAAGACAGTGTGCATACGTCTATGTACAATATGACGTATACGGGATATATTGAAAATAACCTCAGGTGGAAGGCATTAAGAGAGACCAGCAAAAGTTACTTGAAGAAGGTGGGCTTTTACCTGGCACTTGAAGGAAAGCAGGAAGTTGTGATGACGAGGGAGAGGATACTAGGCATGGGAATATCCAGTGAAAATACACAGAGTCAGAAATGGGGTGGGTTGTGTGAGAAAAAGCTGGGGGCCAGTGGAGACAGCAAGTATAAACAACTTCTTTTCTTGGAGTTTGAGAAAGGGAGGAGAGATATAGATGATAGATCTATATCTAAGATGATATGTCTTTAGGAGATGGTAGTGTCAAGTGAGTTTTTTGTTTTTAAGGTGGGGAGAGATCAGTGTATTTGTAGGCAGCAGTAAGTAATCAGCAGATAGGGGGCATTAAAGACTATGGAGGGAAGTAATTGTAGGAGGGGCAATCTATCAAAGTATTCGTAAGAGAATTGGCCTTGGAGAAATAACAAACCACTTTTTCACAAGAGACTGGAGTTAAGGAGGAGAGTATGGAGAATGATAAGGGCTTTTGAGATAGGGAGTAAGGCACAACAGAGAGCTCAGGGAAAAGGGCCTTCATTTTTTCAGCAAAGCAAGAGAGAAGACTCTCTTGTAAGAGGGAGGAGTGGGAAAGATAATGTGGGGAGTGTATTTGTATGAAAGTAATAACACAAGTCAAAGGAATGGATGAGATTACTAAGGAAAAGCAAAGGACTATAACAATCTTGTGGGACATATTTAAGACCTGGGAGAAGGTGAGGAGACAGTAAAAGAGTAGTCAGAGAGACAGGAGAACAATGCCATAGAAGCCAAAGGAAAAAAAGATGATTAAGAAACAGATAATTGTTAAGTGTCAAGTTATGGGTGTGTGTTCATCCTTCATTGTCGAAGAAGACCATGCCATCAGAGAAATGATGACATCACTTGCACTTTGCTTTGTTTTGAGTGAGGGACGGCTGTGCAGGTCACCAGCCTCACTTCTCCTCCAGAGCCATCTGAATTCAGTAACCAGATATTCATCAGGATGACTGGAGATGACCCAGGATGAGGCAATTGGGATTAAGTGACTTGCCCAAGGTCACACAGCTAGTGAGTGTCAAGTGAGAGTTCAAGGAAGATGATGATAATTTAAGGGGGTAGCAAGGTAAAAGAAGGTTTTCTAAGATAAAGAAGACATAATTTGTTTATAAGCTAAGGGCAAAGCACCAGAAGAGATTTAAATGAAAGACAAAAAAGTAAGAAATATTTATTCAACTAAATTAATTATTAATAGAATTGGTTGGCAAGAGGGGATGGGACTTGGGGACAACCCTAACATGGAACAGATTTTCTTTTACTTTAGAATTGGAGGAAAGGACAAAAGATGGGTGAAAATATGAAACAATTTAGAGGCATGAAGATCTGAATCCTTTTAGGCAAGTAAAAGTTGCATACTGAAAATATGAAAGGAGGGAGTAGCATTGGGATACTGAGGAGAGGAATGGATGGAAAAGCTATTGTGAGGAATGTGTTAGAATCAATAACAGATTAATAAAAGGACTGCCTGCAGCAATAAAAATCCATTTAATATTAAGCAGCATAAATTTGTGTAACCATGCAGCTGAATCTAGCTTTGAGTCAGAGTAACCATGGAGACTGAGGCATTTTTCCATGATTTGATTGACCTGTGAGTTCATGAACTCTATGGGGACTTCTGGGATTGTTAGATGATAGTTCTGGGAGAGACACTGCAGAGAACAGGAGGAGGAAGCAGTGTTCAAGTGGCCAGCGTGCATCCTTCATCTTGAGACCACATGGACTTTTTCAGAGTCAAACAGTATCTTACTCGTTCTCTTCAAAGGCATGGAAAGATGCTGCTGTTGAGCAACACTAACTAATGTTAACAATGCTGCCAGAGTTAGGCTAAGTAATCCTAACTATATAATGTATCCAATTTGTATATGTAACTTGGTAACCCACCTATCAAGATACACATAGGACCTATGAATACAACTACAAAATCTTCTTTATGGAAAGAAAGACAGATCTAAATAACTGAAGAAATATAAACTGTTCATGGGCAGACCAAGTCAATATAATAAACATAACAGTGCTATTTAAATAACTAGGAAAAATTCATGACCCAACAAGGAATGGAGAAGACCACAGAAGAGCTAGTTTTGATTAAGTAGAGTTAAAAAGCTTATTTAAACACCAATATAGCCAATACAGTTAAAATTACAAAGGAACCATAATTTGGGGAAAAAGTAAGTTTTTCTGATAAAGGAATTCATTTCAATGATAAGAATAAGAGCTATTCTCTAATAGATAAATGATCAAAGGATATGAATAGTCATGTTTTTCAAAGGAAGAAATCTAGACTATCAATAGTCATTTTAAAAAATGCTTCATAAATATAAAGATAAATGGTTATTACAGCAATTCTGAGGTTCCACTCCACAGATTGATTTGTCATCAAATTGGTAAAATTGACAGATATTAAAAACAATAAATGTTGGAGGGGTTGTGAACAAGAAGGAACATTAAAATAATTCTTGGTAGTACCATGAATTAATCTAGCCATTTTGGAAAACAATTTGAAACTATGCCCCAAAAGTTGCTAAACTGTGCAAAGATATATTACTAGGCCTATGCTTCAAAGAGATCAAAGAAAGAATAAAAGGACCTGCATAAACAAAAATATTTGCTGTAGTTGTTTGTTGTAGTGACAAAGAACTGGGAATTAAGGAGTCCATCAGTTAAGGGATGGTCGAACAAGCTATTATACATGAATGTAATGGAATACTATTCTGTTCTCAGAAATGATGAAAAGTTTGAGAAAAACTTGAGAAGATGAATAAACTGATGCAGAATGAAATGAGTAGAACCAGGACAATTTATACAATAACAACATTATAAAGATAAATGATTTTGAAAAACTTTGATCAATGCAACGTCCATCCTGAGTATTAGCGATGAAGCATGCTCCCACCTCCTAACAGAGATGTGATGGACCCAGGGTACAACTGAGACATACATTGTAATATTCTTCTGATTTTGCTCATTGCACTCAGCATCAATTCATGTCAGTCTTTGTGGTTCAAGCAGAAAGAATTAATAAGGGAAAACATAGATTCCTGTGGCAGATAAGCACATACCAACACTAATTCCCCTTTCATCTCCTTTGATTTCAGTCCATTCCTTTGTCACTGTTTAGTGCAATATATACTATATATACATATATGTATATATAATGTACACATCCATTTATCTATCTATCTATCTATCTATCTATCTATCTATCTATCTATCTATCTACCAGCAGATGGTAACCTTTGTGTGCTGTCATATAATGGAAATCAGGAGCTAATACGGTGTGGAATAATAAAGAAAGTTCATCTACAAGCAGTCAAGTAACCAAACAATGTGCTGTCTCCAAGAATTCCCAAACCCGGTGGTGCTCTCTGCCACTGCTTCCTTAGCTAGCCTTAGGGGATAAGGAGGAGAAGTGATTAATAACCTGAAATGAATCATATTCCCCTAGACCAGAGATACTTTTATTAGTGAACTAGAAGCCTGGATTTTAAAGAGAAAGGAATATTCTCTCTGTGAAACTTTAAGGAGGGGACAAATGAGGTCCTCTTTGCCCTTCCTCCCATTCAATTGGGGCTATCCTACAATAGTGATAGGAGAGAGACAGAGATGGAGAAACAGACAGAGACAGAAGCAGAGAGAAAGAAAGAACTTCAGTATAGATTTGTGTTTAGTCTAGGGCTATTGGTCCAGGAATTCTCCTTTGTCGTTACCTATAAGGGGGTTTGGAGTAGCTAGATGGCATGGTAGGTAGAATGCCAGTCCTAGAATCAGGAAGATTCTACTTCCTGAGTTCAAATCTGACCTCAGACACATCATAATAATGATATGTAATAACAGTAATAATAATATGGCCCTGGGCAAATCCCTTAACCCTGCTTGCCTCAGCTTCCTCATCTGTAAAATGAGCTGGAGAAGAAATGTCAAATCGCTCCATATCTTTGACAAGAAAACTCCAAACGGGGGATGGAGTTGGATATGACTGAAATGACAGAACAGCAACATAATTGGGTTCACTCATTTTTCATGAACATTTGCTCAGAATGCCATAAAAATCAGTGTGTCTTTACCTGGAGACAAAGCACATTATAAAAGACCAAGAGTAAGAGTTTAAAAAGCAGAAAATATATGTGGGTAAGCAATGCCAGTCTACCAAGCAGCAACGAAGCAGAAAATGGAGAGGATGTAGAGAGGGGATAAATTCATCAGGTTCCAGTACAACAGCAAATTCTGTCCAGACAGATTAGTCCTTAAGTGGGTCATTGTGTTAGACAAAGTTCCAACTGCTTATGAGCTGATTCACTTCCAATCTGCTTGCTGCTAACCTGGCACATTTTGCTCCCAAGACCCCAAAGTTCCCAGGCTTCTTCCATTCCTTGCAACTTCTACCTCCCATAAGCCTTTAGTCCCCTTCTTCCAGCTGGGAAAAACTATACTAACTTGGTCTATAAAGAGCTACACATACATCCTTTTATTGTTCCATTGTATACAATTCTACATGACCCTGTATAGCGTGCCAAAACTGTCCAAGGGGTTTTCTTGGCAAGGATACTGTAGTGGATTGCCATTTCTTTTTCCAGTGGATTAAGGCAAACAAAGGTTAAGTGACTTGCCCAGGGTCACATAGCTAGTAACATAGTATAAATATCTATTAACATGAAGGGTGATCCCTTTTACATTTGGTCAATTACAATTGACCAAGTAAATTTAGTCTCATTACTTCCTGTTCTTCTGATGGGATTTACTTACAGTTGGAAGGTGGTAGGTCAGGAAGGGTGGAGAATGAATACATCATTGAATTGGCTGATCATAGGTCAAGGATAAGTGAAGAGGTCAGAATAGAATTGAAGAACTGGGGGAAAAAAGAAAAGAAAAGATGGAGGAATTTATTGACACAAAAAGGACAAAGAACAGGTTTGGGTGGATTAAAGGTTATAAAAAGACAGGAAATAGTGGTCAAAGAGGGAAATTTCAGAGTTCAAGATGTCGAAGGTAAAGTAGTTTTAAGTGACTCCGAGGTCTGAGTTGTCACCATCCCAGTGGGTAGCTAAAGTAAAGTTGTGATAGAAATTATGGAGCAGTGTGGACAGAGTGTTTGAAGAATCACCAATATGTATATGAGAATGATGGTGAGGGAAGAGGTAGAAACTGAAGATTGTAAGGCAGGTACTGAAATTCAAAGAGGAGAACAAGAATACAGGGCATCTGTGTTACTACCTTGGAAGATTTAATATACACTTAAGAAAAAATAAACTGTATGTGACAAAGGTTCAGTTCTTTTTTGTTCTTTGTATATTAGCATATTTGCATTTGTTAATGATTATTAGGTTCATAATAAAAAAATGTAAAGAGCATATAATCACAGTTGCTTAAAATCCATGTTCACTAGATGATTTGCTGATAATTGACTGGACTCTGCAGTTACCTCAAAACTGGGAATTTGATGCCTAGTCAGTGGACGCAGATGTTCTAGTCTCCATGGAGACCATATTCCTCATTATAAATGAATAATTTGGTATTCTGAAACAAAGCAGGCTTTTATGACTCTGGGCAATTTTTCCCTGGACCTTATTACCCCCTTGATAAGTTGGATCTTTGGAGGTCTAGACTTGGAGAGATAAGAAACAGATCTTGGACAGTGGTGATACTATTAAGATGCATTTCTCAGTGAGGGGCAGCTAGCCAGAATTACCCTTTAAATTTTCTGTCCTGTGTTCATGGATTGTAGATTTAGAACTAGAAGGACCTTTGAAACTGTCTGACCCACATTTTACAGATTGAGAAATAGTACCAATTTCTGTTTCTCTGCCCTTATACAAAGAATTAATCATACTTTTAACTGATTGGTTCATATAAAATCTCTCCTCTTAAACTCCAAGGTCCATAAGGGAAAGGATAGTTTTTTTTTTTTAAATCTTTTTTTATTCCTGTATATAGTAAGGATTTAATGTTTATTGAATGAAGACGAATGTACAAAAGAAAGGATAAAACTAGGATATGTTGCTCTTTATCTGCTTATAGGAACAATTACCATTTGTAGGACAATACAGATTATAAAGTCTGTATGGGTAGTTCTTTCAGGAGTGTTAGGCCTGAAGTAAGTGCCCCTCCAGCAGTTCTATCTCTGTCGATAGAGTAGATTCTTTTATTAAACAAATTTATCACTAATGAAATAAGTCTTAGTGATGATTATGGAGGTATGTCACACAGTGAACCTTTCTCACTTAAGACAGGTTGCTAAGCAACATGTAGTCCGTTGCTAGGAGACAGAACCTTGGTGGGTACTTCAGTATTCCTTTATCACTTTAAGTATCACGTGACTGTACTCCAGAGAGTTTTGCTGCCTTGGAGAGAAAAAAGGGGGGGTAAAGAATCAATGACATATGTAAAGGAAAGAAAGAGAGGGGCTAGGGATTAAGGGAATTAGGCCAACAGGAAGTAAAGTGTTGAGATGGAAAGAAGAAAATGTCATGCTAATTTCCCTGAACAACTCATGAGAAAACTGCAAGTTGACAATGACCTATTTTAGATTTCTTTTTATGCTTCTGTATTTTTTTTAAAAGAAAGAACTTAGAGAAGGTAGCTCTTCTAGGTGATATTTCTGAAGGCTTTATTTCAGAAGAATGGAAATCTACTGCGATTCCTATAGTTACTGCATAATTCCAAGCACGTCTGCCAGGCTACATATTATTTAGAATACCAAAGTCCATTTTAGACTCCTGGCTCTATTTCTCACCCAAAAATAATACATGGGGAGAGGCCTCTAGCAAACCAAGACAGAGAAGAATATCTTTGGGTGCTCTTGTTAGAAAAGTCAGGTTAAATCACAGGCTTTGAGGCACCAAAAAAATACCTTATCTGGTAGAAAGAGGAAAAAGGAAGAATTTTTTGTGTCCCATTTGGAGACCTTTGTTGAATAAGAAATGAGAAACCAGCCTGCAGTTTTCATTATGCACATGTGAAAGGTTGAGTTTCCTCTTTGCCTGCATTGTATTTATTGTTGCTAGCAACCCAGAAGCTCCCTAGTGATTGTTGCTAGGCCTTCAATGCCTCTGTTTGCCTGGGAACTGAGTTAGTGCCAGAAACACTAGAGATAAAAATCATGGCAAAGCACCCAGTGTCAGTTATCCCCAATGGCCCTCTTATAAACAGTCCATTCCTGGTAAAATCAAAATCAATTTAAAATGGAGGATCCCAGCAAACAGTTCATCTATAGATTCCTTTATGAGAACAGCTAGCCATATTCCCAAATTCAGAACAGAGGAAACCTTTGAGATTGGATTCGTTAAAACAAGGTCTGGACGCTGGCATTACAGGTTCTAAATGCATTAGAGACAGACATTATGTATACAGGCTGATATGGGGCTGGGGGTAGGGATGGAGTTGTTCAAAATTTACTGTGGCTTTGAGATCTTTTTAGTGGTCACAGGAAATCACTTTGTGAAATCAACTTTCATGCCTTTATATAGGAATGCAAAAGATTTTGAACAACCACCCATGACACCAAAGCCCCCCTATAAATGGCCATTACCTGCTTTCTTGACAGCATGCACAGAGTGACCAGGTATCCCAAATGTAGTCCTTATGGGCTCTGAGTATCCTTATTTCAGCTCCTTTTGTTATAGATGAGTTGGGTCCTCAGAACAAAGCTAGATCTCCCCCTCAAGGTTCTAGAGTTACCTCTGAAGGGGTTGGCATGTGTTTTCCCTGATTATATCAACTTGAGCAAGTACTTACCTCCATTAAACACCTGTGATTAGTACCTCAGTTTCATTTAATCAGTTAACATCCATTGGTTTGTTTTTTTTACAAAGTGATATTTATTGCAAAGATATAGCAAGAACAGGTTACAAAACATTTCTCCCCCAATATATGATAGCTATATGTTCTTGTCTATCACCTTAGTCACCAGGAAGAGTGGACTCAAGCTTAAAATATTTGTTCCAAAGCATTTGGTCACTAAGTTACTTTCAAATACAGCATCTAACTTACGGACGAGTCCATTTCTCTGCTTCTCCTAGATCTAGTCAAGAATGTACTTTCCAGGGTCTCAGAAGCTTCCCCATCGGTGCTCAGCCTTACACTAGATCCCCACATGGACTCTTGGAGTTTGTAATCCTGACCTTTGAAAACTTACAGAGTCATAGCCATCTTCTTTCTAAAAGCAGGAAGAATAAATACAACAGGGAAGAAGGCAACAGAAGAGTCATGCATTCAGAGACCATGTGGCAGTCGTCCCAGTAGGAGAAAAAGCCTGAGGACTCCTCCTTAAAGGCTTACATCAGGTCCTCGTCTCTTCATTTGAACACATGTAGTAGGAAAGAGCAAGGTATTGTCTTTGGCTAGTTAGTGCTGATTGAATGTAACCCAGTTCCTACAGAGTAGCTAGTCAAATGTCTGTCTCTTCACTTCACGGTCAGCAAATTAGAACTGGTTACAGAATGCTCCAAAAGTCCATCTGGAGATTCCATCAGCCTAGGTACATTGCACATGCTCATCAGTTCTGGTTTGGTCAGTCTTCATTACACAACATCTCTGCCCTTGGACTAGCCTTACAAATAATTACTTGTCCATTTAACCAAAGATAACTAAAGAATCTGTATTGTGCAAGTGTTGATTTGATTTCCTCCATGAACTTTTTAGTTTCTCTGCAGAGGGGAGACTGATTACATTTCCCAACAGATATTTACACAACTATGCGGGCAATAATTGGAAGTATAAAAAAATTAGATTTATAAAATGTTTACCACAGTGCCTGCAACATAATAAGTGGTTAATAAATGCTTCCTTCCTAAAAAGGACCTAGTTTATAAATGATTCTCTGGTTAATGCAAAGGGAAATTAATTCAGTGTCAGGAAATTAAATTGACTTTTTAACTAACTTAGACCAGACATTTTCAGTGGTGTCTGACTTTAATGACCTTATTTGGGGTTTTCTTGGCAAAGATACTAGAGTGGTTTGCCATTTCCTTCTCCAACTCATTTTACAGATGAGGAAACTGAGGCAAAAAGGGTTAAGTGACTTAGCCAGGGTCACACAGTAAGTGTTCTTAGGCTAGATTTGAACTCAAGATGGTGAATCTTCCTGACTCCAGGTCCAGCACTCTATCCACCGTACCAACTAGCTGCCTTGTAACTAATTATGTAGCATTAGCAAAATCTTCTAACTTCTTTGAGTGAAGTTTTATGTTGCAACATGGGCAAGTGCTGCCAGAAACACCTCGGATTCATTATATGTTTGATTTGAATTAAATTTTGATCCTTATGTGTTCAGACACTTTTACTGTTGCCAAATTTTTGTGTCCCCCACAGTGACACAACCCCAGATAGGGTCATGACCCATAGGTTAAGAAGTGATGTACTAGACTATCCCTAAGGTCCCTGTTCCAGTCCTGACATTCTAAAAGTCTATTTATTCCAAAATAAATTGTACTTCTTAATCTCCCCCTCACCTAAATGAGGAGAATAATTCAATTATTCCAATCCAACAATGGCTTATAAAGCATCTACTTTGTTCATGGCACTGAGAATACAAAAACACAATTTAAAATTCCTTGCTCAAAAGGAGTTTGCTTTCTATCACAGGTTTCCGAAACCAAGGCTTTGTCCCTTCCTGGCCACCTTCCCATAAACCAACCATAACCCAGGGCTGTCCACAAGCCAAGATTCTTTACGTAGGCCTTTCTTGGACCCAAAACCCTCAGATGAATTTACAGGTTATTAACAAAGAGTTAACTCTCCAAGTGACCACTCCATCCAACATTCATGGCCCACAATTCAGGGCCTCTTTGGGCTTTATTTTATGGCTTCTCCACATGTTCTGCTCTATAGTTTATTGGTCACAACCCTAAGGTCTAATCCCACTCTTAGAATATGATTTTTATTTTAATTAAACTAACCAGTTCTGGACATCTTATTTTGGGAAGTTATTGGAAAGCTACAGTTTCAGCGGAGCCAAGATGGCAGACTAGAAAGACACACGCAGGGTCTCTCCCCACAGCCCATAAAATACCTGTAGAGAGGGACTCTCAACAAATTTTGGAGCAGCAGAAGTGGAGAACGACAGAGTGGAGGAGATTTCCAGCCCATGGTGACCTGAAAAGCCCACGGAAATATCAGTTGCGCCTGATGTGGAGCTGAGAGCAGAACCCAGCCCAGCTTTGGCTGAGTGGCGCCACATGACATGATGAGATGAGACTCCAGGAGGAGGACACCTCTGGGGTGGAATCTCCAGTCCCAGCAGCAGGTCCTCAGATCCCTCAACTCACAGGCGCCAAAGGTCAGTGACAGGGTTTTATCAGGTGACCAGGAAGGGAGAAGGGCTTTCCCATAGATCTGGCAGCAGGTAGCAAACACAGAGACTGCACAGCAGCCCACACGGAAGCTCTATTGTTGGAGTGTAAAAACCCCTGAGGGCCCTGAAGAGCTGAATCTTACCTCAGCCCTGGGTGGAGGCTCTGGGGGAGCTGGTCTTTGTCTCACACTGAATGGCAGCCCTGCCCATCCAGCTTATCTAAAAACCAGCCCCCAGTGCTGACTTAGCAGAACTGGAGGCCAGGTGGCTGAGGAGAGGTAAATGCTAAGATTCTGGGTGTAAAAATCCCTCTCTATGTCCAGACCAATACACGCTTGATCGTGCCACCTTGGAGGAACTGAGATCTCACAGACTCCCAGAGTATACCCTACTCTTGACAAAGGACCCAAAAGTCAAGTAATTGGTTGGGAAAATGCCCAAAAAAGGGGAAAAATAAAACAAGACCATAGAAGGCTACTTTCTTGGTGAACAGATATCTCCTCCTATCCTTTCAGATGAGAAGGAACAAAGCTTCCTATCAGGGAAAGCCATAGAAGTCAAGGCTTCTGTATCCCAAACATCCAAAATAAATATTCAATGGGCTCAGGCCATGAAAGAGCTCAAAAAAGATTTTGAAAATCAAGTTAGAGAGGTGGAGAAAAACTGGAAAAAGAAATGAGAGAGATGCAAGAAAAGCATGAAAAGCAGGTCAACACCTTGCTAAAGGAGACCCAAAAAATGCTGAAGAAAATAACACCTTGAAAAATAGGCTCACTTAACTGGCAAAAGAGGTTCAAAAAGCCAATGAGGAGAAGAATGCTTTCAAAAGCAGAATTAGTCAAATGAAAAAGGAGGTCCAAAAGCTCACTGAAGAAAATAGTTCTTTAAAAATTAGAATGGAATAGATGGAGGCTAATGACTTTCTGAGAAACCAAGAAATCACAAAACAAAACCAAAAGAATGAAAAAATGGAAGATACTGTGAAATATCTCATTGGAAAAACAACTGACCTGGAAAATAGATCCAGGAGAGACAATTTAAAAATTATGGGACTCCCTGAAAGCCATGATCAAAAAAAGAGCCTAGACATCATCTTTCATGAAATTATCAAGGAAAACTGCCCTGATATTCTAGAACCAGAGGGCAAAATAAATATTGAAAGACTCCACCAATCACCTCCTGAAAGAGATCCAAAAAGGAAAACTCCTAGGACTATTATAGCCAAATTTCAGAGCTCCCAGGTCAAGGAGAAAATACTGCAAGCAGTTACACAGAAACAATTCAAGTATTGTGGAAATACAATCAGGATAACACAAGATCTAGCAGCTTCTACATTAAGGGATAGAAGGGTGTGGAATATGATATTCCAGAAGTCAAAGGAAGGACTAAAACCAAGAATCACCTACCCAGCAAAACTGAGTATAATACTTCAGGGAAAAAATGGTCTTTCAATGAAATAGAGGACTTTCAAGCATTCTTGATGAAAAGACCAGAGCTGAAAAGAAAATTTGACCTTCAAACACAAGAATGAAGAGAAGCATGAAAAGGCAAACAGTAAAGAGAAGTCATAAGGGACTTACTAAAGTTGAACTGTTTACATTCGTACATGGAAAGATAAATTTGTAACTCTTGAAACTTTTCAGTGTCTGGGTAGTTGGATTACACACACACACACACACACACACACACACACACACACACACATGAGAGACAGAGAGCACAGAGTGAATTGCATAGGATGAGATCATATCTTAAAAAAATGAAACCAAGCAGTGAGAGAGAAATATATTGGGAGGAGAAAGGGAGAAATGAAATGGGCCAAATTATCTCTCATAAAAGAAGCAAGCAAAAGACTTTTCAGTGGAGGGAAAAAGAGGGGCGGTGAGAGAAAAACACGAAGCTTACTCTCATACATTCGACTAAAGGAAGGAATAAAATGCACACTCATTTTGGTATAAAAACCTATCTTACAATTCAGGAAAGTGGGGGAGAAGGGGATAAGCAGGGTTGGGGGGATGATGGAAGGGAGGGATGTGGGAGGGGGTAGCAATTTAAAATCAACACTCTTGGGGAGGGACAGGATCAAAAGAGAGAATAGAGAAATGGGGGGCAGGATAGGATGGAGGGAAAGATAGTTAGTTTTACACAACATGACTATTATCAAAGTCATTTCCAAAACTGCACAGATATGGCCTATATTGAATTGCCTGCCTTCCCAAAGGGAATGGGTGGGGAGGGAGGGATGAAGAGAAGTTGGAAGTCATAGTTTTAGGAACAACTGTTGAGTATTGTTCTTGCTACTAGGAAATAAGATGAGTCTACAACCATTGTTGAAGGCCAGGACTGATTCAGATCAGTATGTTGCTTCAGGTATTGAACTTTAAGGAAACAGGACACTCAAAAAATATCTAACAGTTAACACAAGGAAGTTTATTCCACTATAGCATGGAAAGGATAGTCAGCAAAGATACAGTATTGACTCAGTTGGGCACAACTTCCCTACCTCTGTGGAGATTTGGAATCCCTGATCTCTGGGAAATGAGACAGTTGCTAAATACGAGCCCAGAAGAGGAAAAGAAAATTAAAATCGAAAAGCAGCAAAAAAAATAAATAACACAAAAACAATGTTGTTGTTCAGTGTCTGACTCCTTGGGGATTTTCTTGGCAAAGATACTAGAGTGGTCTGCCATTTCCTTCTCCAGCTCATTTTACAGATAAGGAAACTGGAAGCAAGCAGAGGTAAGTGACTTGCCTAGGGTCACACAGCTACTATCTGAGGCCAGATTTGAATTCCGAAAGATAAGTCTTCCTGACTCCAGATCTAGTACTCTATCTATTGTGCTCCCTAGCTGCCCCTAAACACAAAAAAACTAAGGAATTCAATTGCCCTTTGGAGCAATGACCAAAGACCAGAAATGTCAGGTTTCTCTTATCTCCTGTAGAAGTATTGTGACTCATCAGGGAAAAAGGAAAAACCAAAAACCTAAGCGTTGTAAAAGATTTATGGCACCTCTCTTTGTGGTGGTAAAAGAAATGGAAATTGAGGGATGCCCATCAACTGGGAAGTGATGAAACAAATTGTGGTATATTATTGTGATTGGAATACTACTGTGCTGTAGGAAATGATGAGCTCAATGATTTTAGAAAAACATAGAGAGACTTGCATGAAATAATGAAGAGTAAAATGAGAAGAACCAAGGGAACATTATATACACTAACAGCAATATTATTTGAAGAATAACTGTGAATGACTAAATTATTCTGAGTATTATAGATGCTCAAATAAAGGAAGATGCGAAAGAACTGATACCCAGAGAAGTATACACAGTACTAGTATGGGGTGGGGAGGGAAGGATGGAGAGAGTTCAGAACTTAAAATGCCACAAAAAAATACATTCATTTTTTTCAAAGGAAGTATATTGCATCTTGGATTGTTAATTATCTGGACCATATGTTACAATTTACAGCAGATTTCCTACTATATAAACTAGTGATAATCAATAAGAACTATCAAGATTGTCAGGATTGGAGTACAGCTGATAACACTTCCAAAACAGTCATCATGGGTCCAGATCATCCAGAATAAGCAATCAAGAAGGTAAGTCAATAAGGTAGCATGCAACTTGTCCCAGTGTGGGAGGTAATAATCCTGGTCCACCAGTTTCACTTTCTCCCTCATGTCCAAAAAACAAGCCACCTAAAGCACCACTAATCCTTGGTTCTTCAAACCCTTCCAAGTCCTGCCATGGGTACTCCTACTACTGGAGCCTGCGCACTGCCCTCTATGCCAGGGTCTAACGATCCCTCCCTGTGCTGGGCCATGAATGTTTCAAACATGGCCACCGGGCCCCCCACCTCTGCCCCAGTCCCACACCACAGCTGTAACTGGAACACACTTTACAGTGGTTCCTTGCCCATCCCCCCTTGGAAGGCCAAGAGAGAAAGAAAGTTACATTTCACAAGTGAGAGCAGGAACTCTTTTCTTTCAGACTACTGCAACACCTCTCCTCTCCAATTCCTCAGCAAGTCAACTGGGATACCTTTGACACATCTGTTCATTTCTCCAATTCTGGAAAAGTCTTTAGGCTCCTGGGAAGGGTCAACCATTCATTATTCCTTCCTCCAAAGATTCCCAACAATAGTCATAATTTCCGATGATCTCTCAAATGTCTAATAATAATAGCTATTATTTATATAGCAAAAGTCCCAGGTACTTAGTTTTTACAGTAGTACTTGGATAGTACTAAAATTCAAGTCTTTAGGGAGGGTGCAGGCCCACCAGAGATGATGGATCACTATCTCATGGCATAGTTCAAAAAAAAAAAAGGCAAAGTCAACAAATGACCTTTGATAGCAGCAATCATCTATAGGATATGGTTCTTAAAAATTCAAACCACATTCACATCTGTCTCTGGTTGCTGAATTCCTCCAGACAGCATACATTTTGACCTCTTTCTCCTCTGTGGAGATCTCCTGTTTTATGCAGCTCACACTGCCAGGAGCAGGAAGGTCCCCCATGGCTCATCTTCCTCTGCATTGCCTTTACCTTTCTTCAGCAAGGCCATTTGGTCTAATACTGTTGACTATGCCAAATGTTGTAGGTCAGGCTTCTTTCAAGCCAGCATCATGCTTCATGTTAGGAACTGGAACAAAATTAGACACTCATGGGGCATCTGACAATTAGTAAAAGGAGGTTTCCTTAGCCATAGCAGTGAAAGGATTTTCAGCATTGATTCAAATGAGCAGCGACTTCACTTTCCCAGCAGTGCCTTCTGGCTGAGGATCTTGCCTCATATACCATATGGAAATACAGTTTAACATTAATAAAAACCTCCTTCTGTCCCCTTTATCTCATGTTATTCAGACATCTTCCAACTCTATTTTATCCTTTGCCCCTCTCTCATATACAAAGATGGTCCTTCTCCTTGCCCAGGTAAATCCCTCTGCATGTATTTTTTCCTTAAATTTTTCAAATTAATTAATTAACATTCTTTTCTTTTTAAATTTTAAATTTAAATTTGCTTTGTCCCTCCCACCCCTTCCCCACAAGCTGAGAAGGCAAGCACTATGATATTAATTACACATGTGAAATCATGCAAAACATTTCCATATTAATTGACGGGATGCCCATCAATTGGGGAATGACTGAACAAGCTATGATGTGTGATTGTGATGGAATACTATTGTTCTGGAGTAGTATTGCACATAGTTCCAAATGGTTCCCAGAAATGATGAGCAGGATGCCCTCAGAAAATCCTGGACTTATATGAACTGATGCAAAGTGAAATGAGCAGAACCAGGAAAATATTGTACACAGTAACAGCAATATTGTCTGATGATCTACTGTGAATAACTTAGCTATTCTCAGCAATACAATGATCCAAGACAATTCTGAGGAACTTGTGATGAAAGGTACTGTCCATCTACAGAGAAATCACTGGTTGGGTCTGAGTACAGATCAAAGATACTTTTTCTTTACTTTACTTTTCTTGTTTTTTTTTTTTATTTGTGTTTTCTTTCACAGAATGACATATAGAAATGTGTTTTGTATGACTACACATACATAACTTATGGCAAACTGCTTGCCTTCTCAACAAGAAGGAGAGGAAGGGAAAGAGGGAAAGAGATTTTAGAACTCAAAATATGAAAAAGGAATGTTAAAATTGTTTTTACATGTAATTGGGAAAAAGCAAAATATTAAATTAATTTTAAAAATAAAGTCAACTACCAGGAGAACTTTGCACAGAGCAGCAACTACAGTGTGGGAGGATTTTTTTCTGGTAGACTTAGAACTTCATTGCAACGCAAGGACTCAAAAAATTCCCACTGGTCTTTTAAGGCAAAATGCCTTCCTCATCCAGAGAAAGAACTATGTAATTCAATTGCAGAATATAGCAGATCATTTTCTTTTGTATTGCATTTTGGTTTGTTTTACGATTTCTCCCATTCATTTTAATTCTTCTATGCAACATGACTATGGTCAAAATGTATTTTTAAAAAATAAAAAAGGAAGTTATTAGTGACACTGGAAGACCTGCTGCTTTGGTGGAGGGTTTTGCTTGAAAGTGTGATGAATAAGAAATTTTGAGACATAATTTCTGAATAATTAATAAATTAAAATAGTATATTAATAGTATGCATTATATTTATTTATATTATATGTATTATACATAATACAATAATAGATTATGGCTAGTGAAAAATAAAGCCAACTTAGTCAAAGTGAAAAAAATCATATTTTCATATTAACCATATTTTTAGACAGCAAGAAAGATAAAGTGAGAAATTATACTTCAATTAACATTCAGAGTTCATCAGTTCTCTCTGTGGAGGTGGATAGTATTGTTTCATCATGAGTCCTTTGGAATTGTCTCAGATCATTGTATCGATCAGAGTAGCCAAGTCTTTCACAGTTGATCATCATAACAACATTGCTGCTACTGTGCATACTGATCTCTCAGTTCTTCTCACTTCAATTTACATCAGTTCATATCAGTCTTATGGTTTTTTTCTGAAACTATTCTATTCATCATTTATTATAGCACAATAGTATTCCATCACAATCATATGCCACAACTTGTTCAGTCATTCCCCAATTGATAAACATCTCCTTGATTTCCAATTCTTTGCCACCACAAAAAGAGCTGCTGTAAATATTTTTGTGCATATAGGTCCTTCTCCTTTTCCTTTGATGTCTTTGGGCTACAGGCGTAGTAGTGGTATTGCTGCTATACCCAAGGTATACCCAGTTTTCTAGCCCTTTGGTCATATTTCCAAATGGTTCTCCAGAATGGTTAGACCAGTTCACTGATCTACCAATAATTTATTAATTCATTCTTTTCCTTCATTCCTTCCAGTATTTATTATTTCTGATAGGTGTGAGGGAGTACCTCAGAGTTGTTTTAATTTGCTTCTCTAATCAATAATGATTTAGAGCATTTATTTTCACATGACTATATTTAACTTTGATTTCTTCTTCTGAAAACTGTTTACGTCCTTTGACCATTTACTAATTGAGGAAGGGGTCTTATTTTTATAAAATAGCCTTGGTTCTATACTCAGTATATAGTTGAGAAACAAGGCTTTTATCAGAGAAACTTTCTATAAGAATTTTTGATATGACCTCATTCTTTATGATATCTTTTTAGTAAAATGTAGTTTTCCTGATTATTCCTTTTAATTAGGCCTATTTTTGCTTTTGCTTTGTCTGAGATCACCTCTCTTCTGGACTACTGCAGTACATTCTGATTAGTCTCTCTTCCTCAAGATTGTTCTCATTCCAATCCAACCTCCACTGAGTTGCCAAACTTATTTTTCTAGAGTATAAGTTTGATGATGTCATTTCCCACTCAATGAGTTTCACTGGATCCCTAAAACCCCCGAAATCAAATATAAATTCTTCTGTTTGGCATTTAAAAGTCTTTGTAAACCAACCCGTTTCTACCTTTCTGGCTATGTGGGCTTATTTGCTTTACACCAAACACACCATTCTATCTTCGTGTCTCTATGACTTGGCAATGTCTTGTCCCCAAGCCTTAGTGTTCTGCCCCCTCACCTCTGCCTCTTCATTTTCTTAGCTGCTTTTAAGACTCAGCTCAAATACCACCTTCTGTAGCAATTTTTGCTCAATCTCCCTGATGCTATTACCTTCTCATTTCAAATTACCTTCCATCTACTCTGTGCATATCTTGTATTTGCATAGTTACTTACATGTTATTTCTCTCATTGGAATGTAAGACCTGAATTGAAGGTTGTTTTTTGGCGGCTTTTTTTTTTTGGCTTCCCCCCGCCCCCTTCTTTTTATCCCCAAGCACTTAACACAGCTTCTGGTACATAGTAAGCTCTTAATTAATGCCTGGAGTTGGCTGCTTCTGTGTTGGTCTTGTTGGCTTGCCATCCAAAAGCCTAAGGGAAAAGTTACCGACTCCTTGTTCTCTTGAGTTTTTATATTTAGGCCACCAGTAAGCTATGTGAATAGCCAAACTTTATGCCCACTGAGCCAATTAAGTTTTGAGGATAGTTTAAATACCTTTTAAGGATAAACTAACCTGTCTTACATGACAAATATTATTCCTACTGTATCAATGAAACCACTAAATAGTGACTTTGGACATATGGGTCAAGAAAGAATCCTGGAGCTAATAAGAAATAGATTTTTACTGGCTTAACATGGTAATAGATTTCACCAAGAAGTATGAAACATGTACCCAATGTGTGTAAAGAAAAGCACTGCTCAATGGTGCTGCAGATTTCATGGATATAAATACCAGTAAAACTTTTGGAGCTTTGACTTTTGATCTCTGGAAGGAGACAGTAAAAATAGAAATCCCATTTTAGTGATTATTGATGATGTCACTTGTTATACACAACCAGGAACCAGAAGGGATCAATGTATTCCTTGCCAGTATCCATTCTGACCAAAGCAGACAGTTGAAAAGCAAGCAACTCACAGAAACGTTAGTTTTGACATTATGGAACTATCCCTTACCTCCTGAAAGAAGATCCACAGCCTCAGCATTTCAGTCATATACAACTGAACATATTAAAAACTCTGCTACTACAACAAAACTCTCAGTGGAACCAACATGTAATATTCCTAGTGCATGTATATATACAACATGAATGGTGTCACAGGTTTTAGACTATACTTTCTTATGTTTGGGTAAGAGCCACCCCACCTATTGACTTTGCTAATTTCAAAGAATGAAGATGATATAAATACTCACCACCAGAAAGATATGATAAACATGTATTTAAGCACTTATTATGTGTCAGGCACCATGCTATACTATAGGGACAGAAACAAGAAAAAGAAATACAGTCTCTGACCTCAAGGAGCTTACAATCTAACTGGGAAATATGATATACAAAAAGAAGCTCAAAATTTGGGAAAATTTGAGCGCCAGAGGAAAACTAGCATGGGACATGATGAGGAGGAGGAGGAGGATAGTGTTGGTGGTGGTAGAGTCCAGACCAAGCAGAGTAGCTAGTGGCAAAGGAAATGAGCACATCTCTCAGCTGAGAGAAAAGTTGAAATAGGCATACCAAGTGACCATGACTTTGGTGGATCAGAGCTATGATTGATACCAATGATAGTATGATGTCTGAGTCTATGCTCAAGTCTTCCAATGAGAAAGCAGAGTCTTACTGAGGAATTTTGGCATTCAAGGAATACAGTAGATAGCAGATAGATGGAAAACTAATCAAGACTAAGTTGTTGAGAGAATGGGAAACTTGCCTGTTTACAAATTCAGAGAGGAGGAGACCCTAACAAAACATTTCGTTGCAACCACTTGCTTATAGCTTATAGGAGAGTTAACTGAATTTTCTGAGGAGCTGGTAGAGAGAAGAAACGGACCCTTAACTTGGCAGACTCTAGCCAAAAGAAATCACACACCAGTTCTAGAAAGATTGTCTGAATTGTCTGAAGACTGGCTCTGAAAGTGACATTTCCAGTAGAGGAGACTTTTTGTTCTATTACTCAACAACTTTGCCTTGAGCCAAGGGGGAAATCCAGTTCAGATGGGGCAAGATGAATGCAATCAGAGGTAATTCTTTTGTTACCTAGAAATTCAGCTATAGAGATTCTTAGGGAATAGAGACAACCCACAGAATATGGAGTATTGTTAGCCAGCCTGTCTCTTCTAAAAGTTCAGGATCAAGGAAGCAGGAATTATAACCATGATGATAATGATGACCATCCATGACCATCAACCAGCTCAGGTACAGGTAGGGGCAAATGGGTCAGCAGGTTGAAAAACAACCAGTCCCCTTTGACCAATGACCAAACTAATAAGATGTTACAGGTAAGTCAGAAAAAATGATATATTTAATTAGGCTAGAGGTTGCCCATGTAAAGTGTAACTTGAATGTAATTGTGTGTTTATCAATACACATGTTCATTACTACATGTTCCAGTTGTGTATCTATTTTATTATTTGGCGTTATGTGTATTTGCTTATTTATTTATGTGAGCATGTAGCATAGAAATATCCATCTGACAGGTATATGCTATTATGCCCATTTTTTCATATATAGTAATGATCAAATTTGTGATTGTTCTTTAAGATTTATTGATACTAGTAACTAGTTTTAATTCTTACTGTTGATTATTTATTTGAATACTTTAGACATGGGGGGGGAAAAGAATAAGCATTTATATAGTTCCTACTATGGGCCAGGTACTGTGAAGGTACAAGCAATATGCTACCTATTAAACATATTTCCATATAAGCCATGTTCCAAAAAAAGCAAGAAAAATAAAGTGAGAAAATAATGCTTCAGTTTGCATTTAGATTTCATCAGTTCTCTTTCTGGAGGTGGATAGCATTTTTTTTTTTAACATGAGTCCTTTGGAATGGTCATGAGTCATTGTACTGATCAGAGTTATCTAACTTTTTCACAGTTGATTATTGTTACAATATCATTGTTACCACATACAATATTCTCCTGGTTCTGCTCACTTCGCTTTGTATCAGTTCATGTAAGTCTTCCCAGGTTTTTCTGAAACCATCCCCTTTATCATTTCTCACAGTACAATAGTATTTCATCACAATTATATATACCATAGCTTGTTCAGCCATTCCCCAATTGATGAGCATCCCCTCAGTTTCCAATTCTTTGCCACCACAAAATGAGCTGCTATAAATATTTTTGTATATGTAAGCCCTTTTTTTTATGCCCAGTTTTATATCCCTTTGGGCATAGTTCCAAATTGTTTTCCAGGATGGTTGGACTAGTTCACAGCTCCACCAATGGTGCATCATTTTTCCACATCCTCTCTACCTGCATATAATTTAGCTATTTGGTCACTGAAGAACTCTGTCAAATGACATTTTATGTACTATGTCTATGTAAGTATTTTTTCTTTTTTTTTTAAATAAGTTTTTATTTATGTCTTTTGCTTTTTATATCATCATAGTTTTCTCCAGTAATCCCCTTCTTCCTCTCAGAGAGCCATCCCATATAACAAATAGTATTTTTAAAAGACAAAAGAAAAAGAAAAGAGAAAAAACTTAGTATGACCGATCAATGCATTATAAAAATTCGAAGACATAATATGTGGCTCTCCCACCTTCATGAAGGTCTGAGTTGGAGGGGAAGTCCTTTATATCTCTTCATTTAAGTCATGCTTGATATTTACAGTTTTGCTGTATTCACTGTATGTGTGTGTGTTCTTTCCATTTACAATTTGTAATCACTGTGTATATTATTTTCTTTACTCCGTTTACTTTGCTGTATATTAATTCATATGGATTTTCTCATGCTTTTTGATATTTATCACATTCATTATTTCTTACAGTTCAGTAATACTCCATTACGTTCATGTACCACAGTTTGTTTAACCATTCCCCAATTGAGGGGTATGTACTTTTCCCTCTAATTCTTCATTATCACAAAATGTGGTACTATAAATATTTTGGTATATATAAGAACTCTCTTCTTACTCATGGCTTCTTGGGGTATGGTAGGGTCTTTGGATCAAACAATATGGATATTTTAATCCTTTTACTTGCATAATGCTTTCCAAAATGTTTGCTATATGTATTCTGAATAGACATTTGTTTCCAATGATACCTTCCTATGATTATCTGGGACATGAGGTTAGTTACCTTTTTCTCAAAGTGTTGGAAATTTCATTTGATACCTGTGCTACATAAGTAGAGATTTCAAGTATATCCCAAGCTTTTGAATCTTGTGTACATAATTTGTTCTACTGAGATTTTTTTCCATTATTTAACCAGAATATTTTGATGTAATTAAATACTCTGTTTTTGGAGAGTATTTTAAGATCTGGTACTGATAGGTCCACATTCTTCCTATTTTGTTTTTCATTATTTCTCTTTGAATTCAATTCAATAAACATTTATTAAACATTCACTAGGCACTGTGCTAAGTGTTGGGGATACAAAAAGAAGCAAAAGACAGTCCCTGCTCTCAAGGAGCTTACAATCCAGATTCTTGACCTTTTGTTTTTCCAGATGAATTTTTAAATTACTTTTTCTTGTAGTATATGGAATCTCATAGGAAGTTTAATTGACATGGCCAGTAAATTAATTTAGGTGGTACTGTCATTTCATGACAAAATTTAATAAGGGATGTTTGTCTCTTTATTAGAAAGTGCAAGTGTTTTAACGTTGTTTAATCCCTTCCAATTGCTTAAATGCATTTATCTTTCTAGGTTTGTCTTTATTCCTATATTTGCATTTCAAAGTTTCAGGTCTTTTTATTGGTGATACTTGAAAGACCTCGCTATTGCTTTAATGTTCCATTCCTTCTCGCCAAGGATCATAGTTAGTTTTACAAGGTAAGTTATTCTTGGTTATCGATCTTTTGGAATATCACATAATTTTCTTAATGGTCCTGTGTTTCTTAGTACTTTAATTATTTCTTTCAGCTACATAAAGTATTTATTTTATCCAAAAGCTTGGAATTTTGGCTATAATATTCCTAAGTATTTTTAGTTTGGGATTTCTTTCAGAAGATCAGTAAGTTTTTTCTATTTGCATTTTCCCCTCTATTTTGCCCTAACTAGATCAAGGGTAGGTTTCTTTGATAAATTATTAACATGTACTGTCTAGGGTTTTTGTTTGATCATGGTTTTCAGGAAGTTCAGTGATGCTTAAATTATCTCAAGATATTTTTCAGTTCAGTTATTTTGATTATAGATATCTTAAATTTTCTTCTTTTTAAAAACCTTTGTTTTCTTCTAATATTTTTTATTGAATCAGAGTCACTGACTTTCTCCATCCTGTTTTTCAAAGAGTTCACTATCTGACTGAAGTTTTCCAATTTCTATTCTAAACCGTTTATTCTCTTTCAGATTTTTCTCTGTGTAATTAACTTTTCATTTCTTAATTTATTTTTTCTAATCACTCTTATCATTCATATGATCAAACCATTTTTTTCCTCCTAGGTTCAGTTTGTACTTGTGGAGTTCCTCTCCTCTGGATTTACCTCCCAATCATCCCTTAGCCTATAGTATTCCTTCATTATGTTCAGTGTCTTCTGATGTTTACATATATTTGCCACCTTAGTTGCTAGATTAGGACTTCATGTTACAGCCAAGCTCTATGCCCTCCAGTATTCTTAGATGGGTTATGTAGGCACCCTCTGATCCAGTACCTCTGGAGTCTGGAAGCTCCTCCTACTGTCACTGCCACTCTGAATGGGGTGGCTAGTATCAGGCTCTACCCTTTGCCTCAATCCTTGGCTTCTATCTCAATTTCCAGGGGATTCTGGACGATGAACTCAATCTATCTCTTTCTGCATCCTTTTGCAGAATACTCAGTGGTGAATTGGTTTTATTCCTTTTTGTGGCCCTGACAGATTCTAGTTGGATATTTGCAGATTGCTCTGTTCTCCGATCTCTGCAAGGGTCCTGGTATCTGGGTTCCCTAAAGAACATTTCAGCTAACAGACCATATGGTAGAGTCTATTAGTGTTCTTTGATGTATATTAAGCTAGTTTTCCTAGTTCACTTGTTTATAAAAAAAAAAAAACAACAACACCCAACATCTTACTTTCACTGATTTCATTTTTATATCACATTTATTGGGAAAGGGTAATTCTTCCACCAAAAGTCTCTTGTACCTTGCAATCCGCAGGCATCCTGGGACTCAAAGTATCCAATCAGACTGTCACTGGTGATCAATCAAAAGAGTTCCCTGTTCCCTATGAGCAGGAGGTTAGGAAGCATGTCTAGTGGGGAAGGTGCCCATTAGACAAACATAATAATATTTGTATAGTATATGTACATATATTATACATATAATATACACACATATTATATATAATAATAATAATAAATAACTGTAATGTTATCAAGTTGATGAGGACAATGCAGGGTTCATTCAATTCATCAAAGGCTTTCCTAATCAACCCTCCCCACATCTTTATATATTGGAAAGAGATCACAAATCTAGATGGAAAGTTAAGATGTACCAATGTTATACTGCCACATGCTTACATTTATCTCGAACACCTGGACTTCTCAACATAGGTCTGAAAGAGCATTTGCTATGTCTACAATAATTGTACAAAATATATGTAAGGAGGGGACTTAGTTCCCTTTCCACAGTTATAGTTGCAGTCACAGAAGGCAATGAGTTGGTAACAGAGGTAATGGGATATTAATTCATTCACATTGATCTCTTTATGAATGGACCTTTCCCTAAATACTATATGCCATGCTGGAACCTAGTGGGCTCCTGTTTGTTAACTGCTAAAAAATAGGTTATTACATTTTTGTTAATTGAAAAATTAAATTAAATTTTAAAAACTATTTGCTTCATTGGTTTTTTTTTCCCCTAGTAGTGGGTTGGGGAGTAGACAAATTTTTAAAATAAAAAAAGGAACAGGCTGAATTTTTACCACTAGAGTGTGTGTCCTGGAGGGAGGAGAGAGATGAAAAATGATGAGAAACAAATTCAAGAATCATGGAAATGTAATAAAAATTTCTCCACAGCAGCATTTGGCATTGCAACAGACAGAAAATCTGGACAAACACAGGAAGCTATTTTCCTCTTCAAGGACAAAGTTCATACAGCAGATTTCCTTATGTAACACTTGTCATGTGGCATGCCCCCCTTTATGAACTATAGGCTTGCATCGATAACAACATAATGGATGGCAGATTCAAAAAACCACAGTGGCCAGTTTTGATGTCAGAGGAAACAAATCTCTCAGAACAATCAATTCAACAGTGATTCAGCTGGAAGGACTTGCTTAGGCAGTTTCTGAGAACTGACTCAGGATTCCTCACTCCTCTTTAACAGAGAACACTCAACCTCATATACCCTTACTGTAAAGTGGATATGAATAATGTCTACCTCAGAGAAATAACATTAGGCTAATGAATGTTTTTGAAGTGACTTTGAGAACTATTGATGAAATATATTGTATTTTGCAATATAGATTGGTTATATATTTCCGTTGGACTAAAAAATGGATTTTATTTTGGTCCCATTTGCACACCTGCTTGGTACCATGGAACTGTCCTGGGCTGCCTATAGTCCCACTCCCTTTGTTTATCAGGAGAGCATCCAAATGGAGCTCTAAACATGGGTTGCCTTTGTGCCATGTGGAATTCCAGAGCTATTAACAAAAGCTTACCTTCCCTGCTTCTGAGAAAACAAGCAGTCTCTGACAACAGCAAGTGTTTTTGTGAAATGAGAGTTTTATTTGGGGTTAAGAAACCATGAGAGGTAGCATAGTATGTATAGTGGATAGAAAAGCTGGCCCAGGAGTCATAATGAAGACCTGAGTTCTAGTTCCACCTTCAATACATCGGTTGTATGAGTCTGGACAAGTGATTTAACTTCTCGGTGCCCTAGAAGCAAGAGAAGTGAAATCACAGCTCTATCCTCTCCAACTCCCCAGAAAAGGAAATTTGAGAAAGGTAGCTAGCATCCAGAGGAAACTATATGTAGGATAACAGGTTCAGAGGCCCATTGAAAGTGACTGTCTCAGGTTTCCCACATGAATGTGGGTTGCAAGGGTGGAGAAAGTTGCTTTAAGCAAGCTAAAAAAAGGATAGTGCGGGAGCATCTTTGAAGCAGTGGGCTTGTTAGAAATGTCTTTTTAAAAATCACCACAAATATGAAGGACATGGAAGTCATTTTGTTAAAAAAGCAGGTAGGAGATTGATTTCTGACCTCCAGGAGAGAGGTTTTCATTGTTGAAAGTGCTGCTGAATGAGGGCCAACAGGCATATCCCAGAGGAATTTTGCTGCCAAGCAAGGCTGCAAAAAGAAAGCTGACCCAATCCTTTTTTTTTTTTTTAATACTGACTGCCTGCTCAGAAATTATATCAGAGGATCACATTGAGAGACTCAGCCTTGAAAAAAAGGGGAATTATTGAGACTTTACAGGAGATCCTGATTCTGAATAAGTATTTAAAGGGAAATGGGACGCACAGCAAGGAGAGAGAAGCAATATATTCATTGCCTCTGTATAGAACTATTGTTCTCATCTGTGCTCCTTTGCCTGCCTTGGCAAGCTTCTCCCTGCCAGCTATTGAGGAGCAGCCCCTTTGTTCTTTGTAGCCCACCAAATTGAGTGGAGACAGTGGGCAAATGTCTCTCAAAGTAGTACACACACATTTATTGTGTATGTCGCATATACACAAAATTATTTGCAGTCAATATTTTAGGCTTTGGTATTATTTTCTGGTATGCTGCTGCAGCTCCACATTCTGGGTACATACTTTTAAAATCATGATATCATCATATTTTTCAGGGAAAGGTTAAAATAAAACCCAGATGATCCTTCTCAACAATTGAAAGTCAACATTTTTAGTGCATGATATAAATATTTTAAAAGTCTTTAGAAGAGGAAAAAAAATCCAGATGGGTGTGATGCAAGGCAATCTTGTCACTGGATCTTTATGCCCTGAATCTTCTTGCTGGCAGAAAAAATAGGAAGCTCTCCTATTTTTAATTTTCTCTTATTTTCTTGTATGTTGTAAATTGGAAAAGAGCCCATCTGAATGTAACAGGAAGGAAAGGGCCTTGTGAGATGGCTTTGGAATGCAACTTGACAGCCTAGATCCTTCACAGAATGTAAGCAGAGATTTGTTTTCTTCCAAGGGACTAATGACTGAGGAGGCATTCTACCCATCCTCCCCAAAGAGAGGGAATGGATGGAACACCTCAGGGTACAGAATGAGACCAACATTTTTGGACGTTGCTAGTGCAAGAATTTGTTTTGTTTGATTATGCATGTTTGTTGCAAGGGTTTTGTGTTTTGTTTTTTTTTCAATTTAGAGGAGAAAAAATAGATTTTTGCTATTTAAAAATTGTGTGTGTGTGTGTGTGTGTGTGTGTATATGTGTAAAACAGAGATTATTTCAATTTTTTACCTTTCTATCCCAATACATAGTACATGGTATTTAATACATAAATACTTATCTAATGTTCACTTGATTAGGACAAATTTGAAGCATTCTTCCATATTAATTACCTTCTTTATGTTTTTAACATACTGCCTGTATCCCCTCTTCTGAATACAGTTCTCAGGTATACATTTTGCATCTTTCATTGTGAAGTCTCAAAGATTTTTCTGGGCTAAAATGGAGCCTGTTGCCAACAGATCCCTTCTCATGGAATATGGTTTGAAATAAGAATATTTTACATGCTGTACCTCAAGTATTAGTCATGGTGAAAGGGACAGAAATTTAACTGAATGCTCATCTCTGCCTAGGATCCTTATGTACCCTGACAGCCTGAAAGGTCTTCAAACTATGGTTTTTGTTGTTGTATGTTCTTTGATCTCAAAGAGGACCAAGGATATCAGGAGGGTGATGTCTTGATTTGCAAATGAATTGGATTTAGATGAGGCAGGGCCGTGCAAAGTCATCAGCCACTCTTTCTCCTCCAGAGTCATTCAGAATCCAGTGGCAGACACAGGTCACTACAATTGGTAATGGCCCCTACAAGCTATGGAAACTGATTCTCATCCCCAGTTGTGTTATGGTCCTCCTGCTAGAGGCCATTTTGCCCATTAGCCAATTCAACTCACAGCTCTACTTGGAGGTCAAAACCAGTAATTTTTTAAAGAGAGTACTCAATCAATTAATAGGTATTTATTAAGTGCTATGCAGAAGGCATAGGTGATGCTAGGTGATGGAGACACAAATGCAAAAGTGAGACAGTTCCTGTGCTTAAGGAACTTACTTACATTCTATGTGGAGATATATTCACAAATAATAATAATATCACAAATAATATGTATATAATATATACATAATAGGATATGTATATGTAGGTATATATATATGTGTGTGTGTATACATTATATATACAGATATATAAAATAAGAATGTGTATGTATATGTATGTAAACATATATACAGGTATTTATATGTAACACATAAATTTTTAAAACAAATGCAGTTATAGGAAAAGAAGCCCTAATAACCGGCTATTGAAGTATTCTAGGTCAAAGGTGAGGAGAACCTGGGCTAGGATGGTTGTGTGTTAGTAGAGACAAGGGGCCATGTAAGAGATGTCAGGAAGGTAGAACTGACAAGACTCAGCAATTACCTGGATGGGGGGGTGCGGGGTTGAGAGTGAGTGACGAGAAAAGGGTAACTCCTATGTTACAAACCTCTCTGGAAGGAAGATGGTACCCTTAGAAGAAACTGGAATGTTAGGAGGAAGGGTGGATTTAGGGAGAAAGGTAATGAGTTCTGTTTTGGACAAGTTAAATTTAGAATATCTATTCGATGTCCAGGTAGACACATCAAGTAGGCAGTTGGAGATATGGAAGTGGAGCTCAGAAGGGATATAAGGGATGTATATATAGGTTTGAGAATTATTTACATAGAGATGGTAGTTGAATGACTCCATGGAAACCGGTGAGATCAAAGAGAGAGATGGAGAAAGAGCCTAGGACACAATCCTTGAGTAAATTCAAAGTTAGGGAATGGGACATGGATGAAAAATTTGCAAAGGAGGCTGTAAAGATACATATAGGAAGAAAATCATTATTGAGCAGTGAAGAAAACCCAGGGAAGTGACAGTATACAGAAGGAAAGGGTAGTCTATAGTATCAAATAATGCAAAGAGATCAAAAACAATGAGAAGTGAAAAAAAGATAATTGGATTTAATAATAAAGACATCACTGGTGATCTTGGAGAGAGCAGTTTCAGTCACATGATAAGATAAGGAAAGATGTTAGGTTTTTAAGAGACTGAGAACAGAGTGGAAAATGGGATAGTGTATCTAATGAGTACAGATAGTTTTTTTCCTAGGAGTTTGGCTATAAAAGGAAGAGGGGTTTTGTAGGGCCAAGTTAAACATTTTTAAGGATAGAGATCATCTGGGCATTTTTATGGGAAACAGAAAAAGAGCCAGTGGATAAGGAGAGGTTAAAAAATTAGGGAAACAAAAATTCTTTCTTATAAAAAGACAGTTTTTTTGGAGGGAGATAGAGAAGGAATATGAAGAGAAATTTAGGTGATATAAAAATGATCTTTAAAAAAAGGAAAATTAGGGAAATAAGGGGGGCAAGTTCCTAGAGGTGAGAAGACCAAGGGCACAAGTAAAGGGGCTGGCATTGCCAAGGAAAAAGACCTCATCCTCTGCACCTGTAGCAAAAGAAGAAAAGATGGGAGATTTTCAATGAAGCGTGAGGCCAGATCCTCTGCTAAGAGGAAAGAAAAATGGTTGTAGAGGTGACTTGAGAAGAGAAACGCTGGAACAGCCATTGTGGGAAGACTCAATCAGAAAAGAGTAGGAGGGTTGACATGAAGCAAAAAAGGTCCAGATAAGACTGGCTAATACATTTATAGTGGACCCAGACAGTTCAGTCATATGATTTCTCCCAGCAGCATTTGGCAGGAGAAGAGTAGATAAGATGATAGAATATGATATGTTGTTTCTAATGAAACCCCTAGATAATAGAAGGGTAAATGAATTTCTCCCAAGTATGAATGGCCTACATCTGAGAAAACTGATGGAAGAAAGAAAAGTGTATCATTACAGTAATCTCCTGAATGGTGTGGGAAGCACCTAATGTGTCCTGGACAGCACTTAGAGAATTAAAACTTCCCTCTTCTCAGGGGAAATGAACATTGGTGGCAGGATAGAGCTGGAGATACCTGGAGTATTTTCCAGGTATCATCATTAGTGACAATTCATTACTAAGGAGTTCTCATTGGTCAGCCCCATAATAATCTGAGTTCTGAGAATTCTGCTCAGGATTCAGTTTTTACTGGAGGTAATATAAAGTATCAGATCAAAGCTGGTAGGGGGCAAGCCACTTAGTGAGTAGTGGGTATTTGTTTTTTAGTATAGAAAGCAAAGTCTTGCTCATGGAGTCATCCTCAAAGGAGTCATAGATGTGGGGAGTAAGCCTCTAGACTCCCAGTTCTTTTCTTTTTTAGCCACTACAGAGCCCTTCCTTTTATAATAAAATAAATGAAGATAATCATAGACTATATCTGGGAGTTGGCCTTTTAATGAGCTTCTCCTCTCCTTTGTGATACTTTGGTATGCAGCTAGCCACCTCCACCAAGAGATATCTGTGCTTAGGGCAAGCTGATAATCAATTATGTTTGTTGCTTATGTGGCACTGGAGATAAATATTAAATACTAACTAAAAGAGAGTGAAATGATCACACTTTTTATTGAGTACCCACTCCATGCCCAACATCATGCTAGATCATGTGAGGAACACTAAATACAGGACATGGCCCCTGCCTTCCAGGAATATACAGTGTAGGTGGAAAAGCATGACCAACACATGAAATGATGACCAGCTATATAGGGCACTAATAAAATCAGATATTACCTTGGGAGTCAACATTTAAAAGAGTCCAGAGGAAGTTGAGATCACTAAAGGATGGAGAAAGCATGAAAGGGAAGAAGCTTAAGCAGGGGTGTAAGCAAAGATATTAATTACTCAACAATAGAGTAGTGAGTGAGCAGGGGTAGGGATGGGCATTGGCCTCTTCAGTACAGTGAGGCAACTGACCTGATGAGAGCAGGAGAAGTTAGACTTGTGGGCATGAGGATGATGTCATATGGGAACATATGAAAAGAAAAGGGTGCTAGATTGGAATCAGAGTTTGATTCCTGGCTCAGCCACTTACTAGCTATATGACTGCCATCTATCACTGACCATCGCCAATCATCTGGACTTTTGTCTTGCCACTGAGAAGAGAGTGAGGCCGATGAGTTTCCATAGCTCTGCCTCACTTAAATCCATTTCATGTACAAGTTGAGACATCACCTCCATACTGGTCTTCTTTGAGAATGAAGGATGATAAGCCAAGAGAGTCACTTTTCAGATAACATAAAAGGAACCTATCTCCATACTTTCTGGTTTCTTGAAGTGTCTTTTTTTTTTAAAAAAGGGAAGGGAATAAACATTTATATAATATCTACTATGTGCCAGGCACTGTGCTAAGTGTTTTTTACGAATATCTCATTTGATTCACACAACTCTGTGAGGTAGGTACTATTATTATTCACATTTTCCAGTTGAGAAAACTGAGGCAAATAGAGGTTAAGTGAACTTGTCCAGGGTCATACAGCTAGTAAGAGTTTGAGGTCAGATTTGAACTCAGATCTTTCTGACTCCAGGTCTGGCACTCTATCCTATGTGTCAACAGATGTCTCTTTTATAACAGAAGGTACAACAAAAAATGATATTGGGCTCTTCCTCTCCACTAAGGAGCTTCTCTTTACTCTGAACCCAAGTATTCATCTGGGTTTATTCTTGGGGGAGCTTGGTCTCTAATGAGTGGGATTAGGATTATTCTTATACTTTCTGGCTCATCATACCCAGAACCTGGAACCCCAAGGGAAATTAACTTGAGTTTCAATTTGGCTCATGTCTAGGTTCTTCCCAAAAAAGTGAAGGCAGAAATGGTACTCCATGTGCAATATAGATCAGGTACAGGACAACTATTTATTTCATCTACACAAATGGTTTGTGAAAAATACACCAGAAGATAGATACTTAAAATATAAAATGTGAAGCATTTTATAGGATGATTAAATTGATATTTTGTATTTCACCCTGGCTCTCTACTGTCTGAACATTTCCCTCCAGATCCCTGTGTTCTAGTAAAGTAAGGTCATGAGTGGGGCTCATCCTCTTGGTAGTAACTCCTTGGTAGAAGCTCCTCTTGAAACAAGTCAATTCCAAAAAGGGACTCAGGATCACCAAACCTCCTCAACTCACAAATATACCATCAAGGCTAGAATTGTCAATTTCAGGATAATTGTTTAGTCACCTATTTTCAGGAAAAGAACAAAAAACCGAAGAGGCATCCAGAGGCCCAAGGTTTGCCTAAGCCAGCTCTTGTACTTTAGATGCCATATATACTCACAGTTCACCACTTCCATTGGAGTTGACTCTTCTGGATGACCTCCGGGGAAGACCAGGGAGGGAGCTGAGTTGAAGCAAGAGAGGAAGAAATGGAGGGCAGTCATTCCCTTTTAAGGTTCACCAAATCAGTGGCTCTTCCTTCTTAGTAGCCACTAAGGAGATTAATTTGGCTCAAAGCTATGCCCTAAGTGCTAAGTCATATGGATCCCTAGGAATTTGCTCTGGATTTTGGCCATGACATTTCTTGGTGAATTCAGCTTTAGGTCTCTTTTAGGAATTGATGAATTCTTTCTAATTTTACTTTGCCTTCTGATTCCAATAGAACTGTACAGTTTTGTTTTATGAGTTCTAGATTTTTTTTGATTATAGTTTTCAGAAAATCTATTGATTGTTAGATGATCTCTCCTTACCTATTTTCTATATCAGTTGGTTTTGAAAGTAGATGTCTTAAATTTCTTATATTTTTTTCAATTAGACTTTGTTCTAATATTTCTTGTTGCATCATGATGTCAATGAGTTCTTTTATGGAGTCCACTACTTGGATAAAGTTTTCCAACCTTCTATTCTAAGCTATTTATTCTCCTTGTGATTTTTGCTTCTGGAATTTCTAGATCACTTAAAATTTCATTTTTAATCTCTTGCTTCATTACTTTCAGCAATGCTTATTATTGTCCTTGTGGTCAAGCCATTTTTTTTCCTTTCCCAAGTTCTGATTGGAGTTATTGTGGGGTTAGTCTTTTCCTCCAAGTTTTCTCTTGGACCTCTCTGAAGCTATTATAGTTTGGTGCCTTCTTCTGTTCACTCAGTTCCTGATTTGGGACTTTTTGCTAGAGCCAAACTCCATTCCTTCCTGTAATTTTAAATGGGGTATGTCAATCTTGTTTAGTCTTGATCTCCATTACATGAAATCCTACCCCTGATTTCCACTTTCCCTGGTGTTTTTTCCACTCAGCTGCATCCTCTTGGTAGGTTTCAGTACTCCTTAGATCATCAAGATTTAAAATGGCATGATCTTCTTGGACCTCTAAAGAATCTAGAATCAGGGTCTGCATGCTTCCAAAGCTCCAAAGGTCTGAGTGCTACTGGCTCCTAGGCCTTGGATCCACATTTTAGAGCCCTGCAGGTTGCCAATCCTGTGGAACTTCCTTGTCTGAGCATTCTGGTCTTCCTGTCCCTGAGTACAGAATCCTGTAGGTTTCAGGGATCCCTGGAGTATCCCTGTTCTGTGCTGGTAGGCTCACACTGACTTTTCTGGTGGTACCTTTCCCTTCATGTCCATAGGTTTCTGGCTGTCTTTTCTGGCTCCTCCCCAACCTCCACTTTTCAGTTTCATTTTGTATGTTGTCTTCTCTCCCCCTCCCATTAGAACAGAAACTCTGTGGACTGTCTTTCCTTTTTTTAACTTATATTTGTATCCCCAGCACTTAGTGCAATGCCTGGCACAGAGTAGGTACCTAATAGAGGTCTATGAACTGAATGACTTATTTTTGTATAATCTCCATCTAGAGAAAGCCACTTACTGTAGTTTCTCATTAGATTTCTTGATCATTGTTTGGTCATTACTACTTTCAGGTCTTTTCTGGAATACACGTGTAGGAGTCTGCCTCCTCCGTGACTCTTCACACGGCCATCTTAACTGGAAATTCAGACTGTTTTTGTTATTAATGTTCAGTTAACAAATAGCTGCCTCAGGAGGCCTCAACAGGAAGTCACTGATAAATACTACTTAGCTTTGTTCTTTTAACTCTGATGGCACTTGTGTATCTAAATCACCATACTTTGGAGGACAAGCAGCTACTTCTTCCTCAGAAGGTGCATTTTTTCCACTTCAAGAAAAGTTTCATATCTATTATTGATGATGTTTACTTGTTTTTCAGTCATGTGTGACTCTTCATGTCCCAATTTGGGGTTTTCTTGACAAAGATAATGGAATAGTTTGCCATTTCTCCAACTCATTTTACAGATGAAGAAACTGAGACAAACAGGGTTAGGTAACTTGCCCAGGGTCACATAGCTAGTAAGTGTCTGAGGCCAGATTTGAACTCAGGTCTTCCTGATTCCAGGCCTGGCACTCTCCACTATGCCACCTAGCTGTCCTTGTTATCTGTTACTTAGCTCCAAATGATCAGTGAGTCTTCTTCTCTTTTTCTTTGGTATCATATCTTTCAATCATCCATTCCCTTCTTCTTCAGATTCTTTGTCTTCACCTTGAAGCCTTTCCATTTTTCAAAATAGAACACATCATTCTCTCAAATCCGTTGATGTCAATAATAATAGCCAGCATTTATATGTCACTTTAAGGTTTGCTAAGTGCTTTACAAATATTGTCTCACTTTATCCCCACAACCACCCTGAAAAGTAGGTACTATTATTTTTTCCATTTTGCAACTAAGAAAACTGAGAAAGACAGAAGTTAAACAACTTTCCCAGGGTCATATGACTAGTAATTATCTAAGGCTGAACTTGAAGTCGAATCTGTCTGACTCCAGGTCTTAGTTCTCCATTCACTTCTCTATCTAGCTGCCTGTTCAGTCTTTAACTTAATTGACCTCTTTGTAATATTTGACAGAGTTGTTCTTCCCCTCCACCTTGATATTTTCTCCCCATTACGTTTTCAAGACACTTTACTCTCTTAGCTCTCTTCCTACTTGCTGGCATCTAATTCCTTCAGTCTATAGAGGGTATGACCTGAAGGAACCTGAGTACCAAGCAACATCAAAGGTATTTGTTTTGGATTTGAAGTTATAAATATCACCACTGTTGCCACAGCTAGGACTATAAAGGCTTCTCCTTGATTCAGTGAGAAAAGTAGAAATTATGCTTACCTGAATGAAAAAAAAGTACATTTAATGAACTGAAAGACTTTCAGGTTTTGTGACAAAAACACCAGAGCTTAAGGGAAATTTTGACATAACATCCAGGAGAAATATGAGGTAAACATTAAAGGCCAATTATAAGGGACTCAATGAGGTTGAATTGTTTACTTCATATATGTGAAAATATTAGCAGCATTCTTATGATTGTGAACATTATTTGGGTGATTTGAAAGAAAGGCTTGGGCTGAGCTGAGTATAATGGGGTGATTCTGAAAAAATAAACTGTGTATGGAGAGTGAAAAAGGAGTAAATATATCAGTGAAGCTTAAACGAAAAACTGATAAAGAAAAAGCTAGTAGGGGGACAGGTGGTGGTGCTGAAACCTTACTCTCATTGGGAATGAGTTTCAGAGGGAACTCTATTCATATATCTAAGGGTATAAAAGTCTTCCATATTCAGAAAGAAATAGGGGCAAGAGGATATAGGGTGGGTGAGAGGATAAAAGAGGGACTCAAGAGGGATGGGTAGGTTAAGAAATAGGAGGGCAAAGTAGAAGGTAGAAGTGAAGCAGAGGAGAGATAGGGTAAATAGGGTGAGAAGGACAGTGAGAAAAAATAGGCAGAAGGAAAATACACAAGTAATTGTAGTTTAGAATGTGAATGGGATGAATTTACTCATAAAATGGAATTGGATAGCAGATTAAAAATGTGAATTCAACAATATGTTGCTTTCAGGAAACATAAAAATGAGAAATACACAAAGAAAAAATGAAGGGCAGGAGTAGAATTTAGTATATAAAAAAGCAGAGATAGTAGTCATCATCTCAGACAAAGTTAAAGTGGATTTAATCAAAAGTGAAAAATAGAGAAACTATACCATGTGTTATCAATATTATTCAATATTGTTTTAGACCCATTTAAAATACTTAGACAACATAAAATACCTTAGTCAAAACAGACATGGGAACTGTATGAACATAAACATAAAACACTTTTAATGCTAATAAACTCAAATCTAAATAACTGAAGTAATATTTATTGTTCATGGGTAAGTAAAGCCAATATAATTTTTTAAATGACAATTTTACCTAACTAATGTATTTGTTTGATGTCATCCCAATTAAATTACTAAAAATTATTTTACTGAATTAGAAAAAATAATAACAAAGTTCATTTGAAAGAGCAAAAAGAGGAACTTTAAAGAAAGCAGGAAAAAAGATATAAAGGAAATTGATTCAGCAGTATCAGACCTTAAACTGTATTACAAGGGAGAACATTGTTAAAGTATAAAAAGGATAATGTTTATTATTTTAAATTAAGATTTTCTTGCATAAATAAAACCTATATAGCCAAGAATAGAAGAAATGCAGAAAATTGGGGAAAAAATTTTCATAGACAATCTCTCCGATAGGATTGATTGGGCTGGAATATTTTTGTGGTGTAGAAAATAAGATGGTTGATTAAGAAAAACATGGAAATATTTGGACCTATGAAGGAAGATGAAACTTCAGAGAAACATAACAGGCGGAAATAAACATAGTATAGTCATGTATATATATGTGTGTGTGTGTGTGTGTGTGTATGACTATATATTTTATACATGTGTATGTTTATATCTATGTACATATATATGCATATATATGTATATATATATACATATATATATATCTCCACACTTAATTGTAGTCTTCTTTAGGGTAGGGGAAGAGGAGGACGTAAAAATTGAACCACAGAGAACAAAAGAAAACCAACAAGGAGGGAGAGAAAAGCTGGGTGACTTCGAAAACAATGTGTAGTATATATTATATATATATTATATATTATATAGGTTTTCTTGAAATGGAAATGTATTGTTTTATAGTGAATGCTCTCTTATGGTCTGTTGTGTATATGGCAATGATGTTGTTTTACTTTCCTCATTTTGTATTAAGTTTAAAATTTTTTTAAATTACAAAAAAAAAGTACATTTATCCTTGGTACTCAGTAGAGCACTGAGGCTGGTGGAGTCATGGCTCGCGTACACCTGTGTACCCTTCAGTTTGGCCTATAATAAAAGGAAGCAGACAGAACTGAAGAGAAAGCGGAGAAATACAGATTAGAGAGAAGGTACATTAAGAGGCACCGTTGGGTCCCAAAGGCAGCTTACTTCTCAGAGCATAGCTCCCCCAGGAAAACACTCAGCCCCAGAGACGGCAGAAGTAAGAAACTGTAGCTGAATAAGGAGCCACTTGGCCCCAGGAGAGAAGTTCTTGCATAATGAAACATTCCCAAACCAAGCAAGAGTCACTAAGTAGTAAGATTTAGTTTCACAATGTAGCCTCTTACCCTCTAGTATTAATGTAATAATTGTGAGGGTCCAAGGGAAGGGGATTGACCTACCCCACCCCACCCCAACTCCACCTTGCCCCCTCCCCTCCCCACCAACAACCCCAGCTCTTTCCACTTTTAGAGAAGCCTCAACCACAGAGAAAGTGCTATAAGCCTGGGGATTGTAAATCCTGAGAGATGTAAATATAAAAACAAAGGAAAATAATAGGCTGCTAATTTATGTACTGGGAAGCTACTTTTAGTCAATCAGGTCTCCACCATACATAAAGGGGAAAAACCTAACAACTCAAAGCAAAATAATTTAAAAACCAACTAAAACCTAGCAGAAGAAAAGCTTTCAGAAGTTACAGGCAACTTTCTTTCCAATTCAGGTTTATAGGGAGATTCTTCAGTTTGGATTCAGAAGGAACTGAATTTATTCTAGCAAAATTACCTTGATAGCTCTTGAAGTATAGCCCTTGGGTAGGGAATTTTTCAGACCTGCTTTGGGAAAGACATTGGAAAGGGAAGTTGACTGAGACCATTGTCTCAGAAAGAGCCAATTCCCACTCATTAATCAAACCTCTCTTCACCAGAAGACTGCTGGTGCATCCTATGTCCAGGATGGCTCAGATTCATTTATTCTTCTCTGTTTTGGTGGAACTCTAATAATATATATATCAATATAATTTCACTTGTTCATCTTAAGCTCCTATCTTGCAGTTTCATCAGTTAGAAAAAGAATCTATTTCTCTCTCCATGTGTCCTTGACCTACTAGGGTCCTCTCATCATCTTTACATTTATTCCTTTAGGGACACACATGTATACATGGCACAATGAACAAAATATTAAAGAAACTAATTTCTTTTGAAAGCATATACCAAATATAGAAAGTGAACAAAGCCTTAATCAAATTCATATTAGAGATAGAGGCTTAGTGCGAGAGAACAATATACAGAACAAGGAAGTAAGACTTTTTGTTATGTTTTACCCTCAGTAATAGGGATAGTGGGGCAGATAGGACGAGCATTTTCCTAACATATCTTCCCTGACTTTCCTGACTTCTCTAACACATCTTCTTCCTCACAAAACTATGCAACTGATTGGTCACAGCTTTCCTGATTCGTCTGTTGGTTTCCAAGACTGTGTAGTTTCCTCATAGCTCAGTTATACTCTGTTCTCAGGGTCTTGATCATGGTTAAAGGATTAGCAAAAGTCTCAGTAGAGGGGCAGTGGTATTGGATGACTTCCCAACACAGCATCCCTCCCGTCCTTGCCCGTTCTCTCTCTGTCAGGCTGTTGGTTGAAGCCACTTAGAACCTTTTTATTACCTTCAAGATTGAGCACAAAACTCTAAGGACTGTGTTCTGATTGCCACCCAGTTATTGTCTTCCATCCCTAAAATGAGGGATGAAAAATAGAAAAATATAACTGCTCTTCACTTCCCTATTGGATTCCATAACAACCCTGTAATGTGCCAAGTCTCCTAAGGAAAACTAACAGCCGTTCATTCAATATAATTCAATGTTTGTTGGATCAATAAACATAACTTTAGGATGATGCACAAAAAAAAAGTTAGGAATGTGCTACATTGTGGTCAAATCTGTTACCCATCATGGTTTGTCACTGGCTAGTTAATGTCTTGGCTCGATGTTTTTGTCCTACCATGCATGTTTCCTGTATATACAATTCGATATTTGCAGATTTTTGGAGTTGGCAGGAACCATGCAACATCATTTTACACAATGAAACTGAATCCCAAGAGTGATTTTTCCAAGTGTTATCTATCTTCAGTTCTAAACTCCAAATAGTTACTTGTTCTAAGATGGCTGGTATAACATCATTTAAGACTCAATAAGTTTTTTATGCCAGGGTGATATTGAACTGCGATTTGTTGTTTATCTTTTGCCTAATCACAACATCCCTATGCTTCAGTTTTGTCTCCCATAAAATTGGGGCAACAACTGCCTATCTTTGTTTTACATCTAACATTTTCTAATGGTGAGTATATGTGCTTCTAGCAGTATGTGGGGTATATGAAGGTTTGGTGAGCCAGAGAAATAGTTATGCTCTCTTTTCAAGACCCCAGTTTTAGAAGAGCATAGTGTTCCCATCTCTTCCCTTCAAACATGTCTTTCTCTCGTCACTGCCCTTGAAGGATTTCAATTAAAAACAAAGGGATTTTAGGTACCTAAAGCAGGTTTCAGGAGAGATAGCTCCCCTCTACCCCAGGACTTCCAAAGGCTAAGTTGTGCTGAGGTCTTTTGGTCTGGATTCACTTGGTGTTTCTCTGCTTTGGAGAAGTTATACAATATAAATCAATAAAAACCTCTTTTTCAGTCTAGCTCCAAGTCCCCATGCTGGTAACATTCCCAGTGGTTATGAAAATCTTTCTTTCTCTCCTAAAATACATAGCCACCATCTGCCTCTAACGATACACAAAAATCTCCACTATAATAAAGACACGTGGTCTTAAGGAAAGTGGTTTATTTTAAATAAAGTGACAAAATGAAAACAAACAGACTCTTAATTGCTAACATTGATTTATCTTTCCCTAAAGAGGGAATGAAAAAATTCATGGGGGTTGGGAGGGAGAGAAGGATAGAAGTATAAAATTCACTGAGTTCTGCGTTCACAGCACAACAGGCAAAGGAGTCTGCATCAATCTGTCTGGTTTACATTCAGCCCCAGTCACATACTTCTGATATGCTTCTCTCCTTTCTTACAGCATCATGGCTAAAAATGCTTCCATTTGGAGGTGCTAAATACTGACTTAGAAAACCACATATTAACATTATCTATGTTCTATTGTACTTTTATCTATTTTACGAACAATTACATTTTATTCCGAGTCAAGCAGCTGAGTATGGCCCTCATGCTGCCTGTTTGACACCGCTGCTCTAAATCACTAGTAAAAGGAGAAATGCAAAGAAAAGAAACTCTGAAGTTTCCCTTTACATCCTACAAATTGGCAAAGTTAACAAAAAATGCCAATAGTCAAAGTTGGAGGGATTGTATAACGAAAAATGCATCAATACATAGTTGGTTGAGCTGTGAAATGGGTACAATCCTTTTGGGAAGCAATTTGGAATTTAGAAAGTAATTTGGATTGCAAATAAAGTGACTAAAATGTCTGTTCCTTAGAACCAGAGACCCCATTACTAGGCTTACACCCCAAAAAGCCATTGATAAGAAGACAGTCTCTATATACACTATTTATAGAAGCACTTTTTTTTAAAGTGACTTGCTCAGGGTCAGTATCTGATGCCAGATTTGATATTTTTTAAATAAGATTTTATTTTCCCCTCGTTAAATACAAGGACAATTTTTAAACGTAATTAATTTAGTTATTTTTAGTTTCCAGCATTCACTTCCCAAGATTCTGAATTTTAGACTTTCTCCTCCTTTTTTTCTTTCCCCCTCCCCAAGATGGCATGCAGTCTGATATAGGCTATACATATACATTCATGTCAAATATATTTTCACATTAGTCATATTACAAAGAAAAATTAGAACCAATTAATGGGAGGAACCACAAGAAAGAAGAAACAAAACCAAGCCAAAAAAAAGAGACCAAAAGTATGCTTCAATCTGTATTCAGACTCCATATTTCTTTTTTCTGGATGTGGATAGCATCATGAATCTTTTGGAGTTGTCTTAGATCTTTGCATTGTTGAGAAGAGCTAAGTTTATCAAAGTTAGTCATCCCACAATGTGACTGTTACTGTGCATAATGTTCTCCTGACTCAGCTCACTTCACTCAGCATCAAATCTGTAAGTTGTTCCAAGTTTTTCTGAAGTCTGCCTGTTCACCACTTTTTATGGAACAATAATATTCCATTACATTCATATACCACAACTTGTTCAGTCATTCCCCATGTGATGGGCATCCCCTCAGTTTCCAAGAGTTTGCCATTACAAAATGAGCTGCTATAAATATTTTTGTAAATGTGGGTCCTTTTCCCTTTTTTATGATCTCTTTGGGATACAGACGTAGTAGTAATATTGCTGGATCAGAAGGCATGTATAAATCTTATCTGTGTGTTTCAATATACATTTTCATTGTTCTTACCTAAAGATTTTCACATCTAACCCTTCCAGTTCACCAATAGGTTGCTAACTTCTTCCAGGCAGACAAACCATCCAATCATCCCATGGTACTATACCTTAGTCTTCTTTACATGAACAGCTTGTCTTCCGTATATCTTTTTCTTCAGATTCACTATAAACTCATCTTCCACAGAATGTATCTTCTTATTAACGTAAAATATTTGCTATTTCCCATAACCAAGAGATCACAGATTTACAGCTGAGAGGGTCCTTCAAATTCATTTAGTCCAACTTTCATTTTGTAGTTGAGGACACTAAAAGCTAAGAAGGATGTAACTTACTCAAAATTCTAGAGGTAGTAAGCGGTAGAGCCAGGATTTGAACCCAGATCCTCCAAATCTAACTCTTTTACCTCTACCTCTGGGCACTGCCATCTTTCCAGCCATTCAGGTTCTCAACCCTGGAGTCCTCATCAGCTCTTCTCTTTTACCTTACTCACCATATCCAATTGGCTGCCAAGCTTTGTTAATTTTGCCTTCATAACATCTCACAAGTCCACCTATTATCTCTGCTTGTACAGACATCACCCTAGTTCAGGTCTTCATCACTTGTGCAAAACTTTCAGTCTCTCTCCTCTCTAATTTTTCTCCATATAGCTGACAAAATAATTTTTCTAAAGAACAGGTCTGCTCCCTTTCCTGAAAACCTTCAGTGACTGCTTTCTTGAGGTGAAATTACAAACTCCCTAGTTCTTTAAATCCTTTAACAATCTAGTAGTCTACTTTTCCAGACCTATTTCACTTTACTCCCTTTCATGTACCTTATTTCCCAACCAAACTGACCTGTCTGCTGGTCCCTGAACTTGACATTCCATCTCCTATGATGCCACTCCCCTCTTTTTGCATGGCTTTCTCTCATGCCCTCCATACTCAAATCTTCCTCTTAGAATCCTTAGCTTTCTTTGAGTCTCAATTTAGATTCAAATTTTTTAAATGATGAAGATGAGTTCATGTTAAAATGTCTGATAGGTAGTTGGAGATAGAACAATAGAGATCAGGAGAGAGGTTAGGGCTGGATAAAGAGATCTGGGAATCATTTGCATAAATATGCCAATTGATCGCATGGAAGATGAAATCGTCAAACGACATAGTGTAAAGAAAAAAGTGAAAAAGATGGAGCACAGAGACCTGGGAGACATTTACAGTTACTGGACATGATCTGGATGAAAAACCAGTAAAAGACACTAAGAAGGAGCAGCTAGACAAGGTGGAAGAAAACCAGGAAAATACAGTAAACACCTTATCAATATCCTTCATAAAATGTGGCACCTAGACTTAAACTAAGTAATTCTCTCAACATGTTCTAAGGCAGAGTACACAAGGATTATCATCTCTCTATTCCTCAAAGCCAAGTGGCTCCTAATAAAACCCAAGATTGCATTAGTTTTTCTGGCTCCTACACACAAACACATATGCGCGCGCACACACACACACACACACACACACACACACACACACACTTCATAGTAAGTCTGCAATCCACTAAAACTTCCAACTCCTTTTGAGAAAAACTGCTAACTATGCCTTCCTCATCTTGTATTTTATCCAGAATTTAATAACTATCCCTGCAAAAGTAGTATATTTCCACATACAAAGTAGAACAGAAAAGAGCATTACACATAAAACCAAGAGTCATGACTACATAAAGCTTGTTTTTATTTAAAAAAAAAAAAAAAAAGGAAAGAAAGTGTAATGGGGGTGAGCCAATGATCCTTATGAGCTTACACAGAGTACATTAACATACATATTTATGCAGTTAGAGGGGGAGGACCTAGCTTTAAGGAAAATCATGATAATATATAATAGAAATGCCTTGTAGATATTTCTGAGCATGTGAAGCCATTGTGTAACTGGTCTCTCCACCACATACACATGGTGGATAGTAGATTTTTTAGTTGGCTGTAGTAATGCAAATGGAACTTGGAGTGCTGTCAGAAAGTTTTTGCTGACCTCAGGCCTTTCCTTTCTGAATTATACCTCTGCTCTTGGTTTGACTACTCTGCTGATGGTGTCTGATGAGAGACACTGCATAAGGTCCCATGAATATGGACCTCAGTTCTTTGTCTACCTCTAGACTTTCATTTTAGGTGGAGGTGACCAATCTGAATGCTCCCACCTTGGAGTTTCAAAAGGTCAGGTGACTGAGCCTCCAGGAGTTAAGGAGTCCACCACTCTGTATGTTTCTAAGTTAACATCTGGGAGTTGAATCCATGTCAGGTTTTGCACCCAGACTAGCATCAATGGCTAGAGGAGTGACAAGCAGGGGAAGCCTTGAGGATCTAGCCCAAGTATGGGAAATAAGGAACCATTTGGCAGGGATGTTGAATTTGGATTCAAATGTGGTGGGACTCATTCTGTGCCAACATCATGTTAGGTTTGAGACTATTCTCCCCAGAGACTAAGGTGAGAAAAATCTGTCCCTGACATTTGAGGGAAGGGAATGTTTGTATTTCTTTCTATCTTTATCTTTAAAATAAATATCTATTGGTTAAATGGAACTGGGCATCTCGTGTCTGGCAACTTGCCGTAATGGAAACATATCTGGTACAAGGGTTTGAGCCTATGGAGGAGTACCTTTGAAACTCTGACAGGGAGAAGTACCTGGCCAGGCTTTAAAATTGTAAGATCAGAAAGAGCGTTTGCTATAAAAATATATGATAAATTCGACCTACCGTTTTCAAAGCTGTCCTGTTTGTTTCTTTCTGAACTTCCTTTCATTCTGTGCACTTTAAAAAAATGCTTCAATGACCTTTTTTACCTTTTCTTTCCTTTTTGTCTTTGTGAACTATCTGTGGCTCTTTTCTCCTACCCAAATTAAAAAAAGATAAAGTCCTTGTAACAGATAAGCAAAATCAAGCCAAACAAATCTATACATCTGCTGTGCCCAAAATGTATGCCCAGAAGGTGGGTAGCACGCTTCATCATGGGACCTCTGGAGTTGTGGTTGGTCATTCCAAAGGTAAGAGTTCTTAAATCTTCCAAAATTGCTTTTCTTTACAATGTTATTGTCCTTGTATAAATTGTTTTCCCAGTTCTGGCCCCTCTAATGACATAGTATAAAGTTCATACAAGTTTTCCCAGGCTTCTCTGAAACCACTCTTTTGTCATATCTTATGGCTATTTTATACTTCTGAAGTTTTAACCTATTGTATGGCATTAAGTTTATCCCTATTACATGTCATATAATTAGCTTCAGTTTGGAGTCAAGATCTTTTTGGGTCCTGATCTTGTCATGCAGTGTGTTAGCTAAGTCTCCCAGATTTGTGCCATGTGTAAATTTGTGCCATATGCCTATGTTATTGATGAAATCACAGATTTGGATTATGTTAGGGGTGAAAGAAAGAAAAGAAGGAAGGAAGGAAGGAAGGAAGGAAGGAAGGAAGGAAGGAAGGAAGGAAGGAAGGAAGGAAGGAAGGAAGGAGGAAAAAGAAACCATTCCTGCTCTCAAAAATTTAATATTCTATGGGAACAATATAACATGTGCCATCACCTAAGTATGGGAAGTCTTTCCAGATTCCTCTAGTTATCAATACTTTCTTCTTTCTCAAACTATTTTGAATTGATTGATCTATTTACATGTGATAACCCCAGTATAATGTGAGGTGCTTGAAGACAGTCATTTTTTTTTTTGGTTTTTGTTTCTGTATCCCTGCTGTTTAATACATTTTTACTGAATCAAATTTCTTACCCTGTTTAGTAAATGTTGCTTAGAAATAATAATTAAAATGTCTTCTATGGAATCATTGCATATGCCACTGGTACATTTGTATTTATCCATATTGTTTCCCTATTACAGGAGCACTATCTGGAAAGTCTAGAAAGTCCTTGCTAGAACCAGGAGAACAATTTATGCAATAACAACAAAGTTGTAAAAATAATCAATTTCGAAAGGTCTATTAATTCTGATCCACACAATGACCAGTCACAATTCCAAAGGACTCATGGCTTCCACATAGCTAAATGGACTCAGAATATAGATAGTACAGATTCAAGACTATTTCTCTTTTCTTTTCTTTTTGGAAATGGCTAAAGCAGGAATTTGCTTTATATGACTATACATATTTGTAATGGATTTTGTTTTTCTTGCTTTCTCAGTGGGTAGGAGAGGGGGAAGAAGGAGGGAGAGACTTTGGAACTGAAAATAAATTAAAATTTTAAAAAAAGAAAGTCTCTGCAACACAGGCTAGGTTAAATTTTTCCTTAAAAGGCAATGCAACCATTCTTGATGTTTAATTTGCTCAGCAGCCCAAGACTCAAACTATTGGCATAGCTTTCCGACTGCCTGAGTATAAAAGTCCAGTGTGCAGGGAGTTGGGGGCTCAGACTTGAAGGGTTCTCTGCTGTCCTGTGAGTCAGTACACCCTGTCATATGAGTCTATGTGCATGTGGAGAAGAGGGGATCTGCATCCAACTACGAGGGGTGGGGAGCCTGTGACTTCAAGAGCACAAGTGGCCCTTTAGGTTTTCAAGTGTGGCCCTTTGACTGAAGCCAAACTTCACAGAACAACAGGCTGCAGGGTCCCCAACCCTGAACTAAACAAGTGCTGTATCTTTGCTGAATATCCTTCCCAACGCAATTTTTAAGTAAACTTCCTTTTTGTAAAAGGATATAAGGTATATGAATAGCTCAGTTCCATTCTTGAGGTTAAACAACTGAACTGACCTTAGTGAGAGCTGGTCTAGAACACTCCTCTCAGCTGTACATTCCCCAAAACCAAGAACTGCACTTACCTTTCCATACTCCCAAATTGGGTCATTTACATTATATGCCCTCAATAAATAGCTGTTGATAACAATGTCAATAGATCAATAATAAAAGGAACCTCTTTTATCATATGGAGAATGGTTTTGAAGTGAATTCTGGAAACAAATTTTCACTATCTAGCACCACTGAACCCAAAAGCTTGTTAAATCACAACATTTAGTAAACTCTTAGATTCTATATGCCTTTTAATGCAGAGGGAGTGACTTTGGTTCCTGGGGGAAGCAAAGCAAATTTAATTAGCTTCACCAGCTTAAATCAGCCCTTTTCTGTCTTAGTCATAAGTTGATTTGCATGGCAATCAAAAGTATTATAGGAGTGTAGACTGTGCTCTGACCCCACTTGCTCATGGCTGCATTTCTCACGTAACCTGAGGAACTTGGAAAGTATCTGCTCTCTCCACTTCAATTCAACTCAAGGATCTGGCAGTTGTTTTCCCCAATTTATTAGAGGGTCAGGAACCATCTCTTTAGTTCTGTGTGACCACTTAACACCAATTAACTTTCACAGAAGGATATTTATAAATATAAATCTTCAAATAAATCTTCAAAAACAGAATAAATGTATAAACATTTTTCCTCCACACACACCCACATACACACACCTTAGGGGCATACTTTCCACTGCAATCCCAACTTTCCACTAACTCCCCAAGTTCATCCAGTGAGGGGTTACTGGATATGCCAAATGAGGGATCCTAAAGGTCACTCCTTGCTCTTTGAAGCGTTGATGCTACATGGCCTACATACCAGAACTCTGGAACAAAAGGATGCTGAGGAGCTCTCTGGACCTTTTGAATCCACAATCATAGACTTCGATAATCACCAAGCTCCACCACAAGCAATGAGGCAAAGAGAGCTTAGCTGGAGCTGACCCAAGAGCCTCCACTTCAACATGTTAACTGACCAGAAACAGTCCTGGAACATGTAGGCATGTTTCACAGTGTGAGACACTTTTCTTATATATCGTTATGACTCTCCTAGAAACAGCATTCTCCATGTGGAATGAAGTCATCTTCTCCCTAGTTGCATCCACATGAAGAAGCCATCTGAGGCACTCTGGGCATGCACCAGACCTTCATTACAGGAATTTCAAAGAATCTCGTCACTATGGCTCCACCCAGTTTCTTGGCAGTTTTGCTGAGAAGAGTTCCCAGAATACTTTGAAAGAAACCAACTCTAGCAATGAAGGGATATGACAGGAGTTAAAAGGAATTTTGGATTCTGTAACACTTTGGACTCAGAGGATCTGAGAAGCAACAGGATTTAAAGAAGTTCACAAACTACAGCTAAAATATGCAAATATGAATAGTAAAAAGTGTAATATTAGTCATCAGAACTACATAAATAAAGAGGAATCTATTTATATTGAAAACTTTTTGCCGAATTGAAATCAGAGATAATTCATTTTCTGCTTGTGATTATTTTGCATTGTGCATGGTTAGTATCTAGAAACATAGAGAAATGTTACTTCCACCTAAAATTATCATGTTCACTGACTTATGACTTATTACTGAATTACTGAAGTGTGTACCTTTCAATCAAAACTATTTTTAAAATACTATGAATCAAATTAACTAAAGAATTAATTACTAGGAAATAATTATTTTAAAGTTTGCCCTAGCCCCTAGAATACACACAGGGATTTTTAGCTTGTTTTGTTTTTCCTGTCTCACACTGATTTATTTTTTCCACTTTTATTCTTTCTAATAATATTTTATTTTTCCCCCAATTACATCTCAAGACAATTTTTAGTATTCGTTTTTACAAGGTTTTGAGTTCCAAATTTTTCTCCCTCTCTCCCTCCCCTCCAATCTTCCTAAAACAGTAGTCAATTTGATATAGATCATGCAAGTACTATAATGTAAAACATATTTCCATATTAGTCACAGTTGTGAAAGAAGAAACAGATCAAAAGGGAAGAAACACATAAAAGAATAAGTGAAAAAGTATGCTTCAGTCTTCATTCAGAGTCCATCAGTTCTTTATCTAGATGTGAATAGCATCTTTCTTTATACTTGTCTTTGTACCTGTCTTGATTCATCATGTGGCTGAGAAGACCTGAATCATTCATAGTTCATCATTACACAATGTTGCTAATACTGTATACAATGTTTTCCTGGCTCTGCCCATTTCACTTTGCATCAGTTCATACAGGTCTTTCTAGGTTTTTCTGAAATCTACCTGTTCATCATTTTTATTGCACAACAGTATCTCGTCACATTCATAAACCACATCTTCTTTAGACTTTCCCCAATTGATAGGCATTCCCTCAATTTCCAACTTTTTGTTACCATGAAAAGGATTGCTATTAATATTTTTGCAATGTAGGTCCTTTTCCTTTTTTTATAATCTCTTTGGGATACAGACCTAGTAGTGGTAGTATTACTGGATTAGAGGGTATGCACAGTTTGATTTTCCTTTGGGAAGAGTTCCAAATTACTCTCCAGAAGGGTTGGACCAGTTTACAACTCCACCAACAATGCAATAGTGTTCCAATTTTCCCACATTTCTCCAACATTTATCATTTTCCTTTCCTTTTCTGTCATATTACACAATTTGATAGGTGTGAGGAGGTACCTCAGAGGTTTTTTTATTTGCATTTCTCTAATCAAAAGTGACTTTGAGTACTCTCTTTGAGTACTTCTTCATATGCCTATAGATAGCTTTGATTTCTTCATCTAAAAACTGCCTGCTCATATCTGTGAGCATTTATCAATAGAGAAATGGCTTATATTCTTATAAATTAGGCCCAGTTCTCTGTATATTTGAGAAATGAGGCCTTCATCAGAGATACATGCTATGAATGCTATTTCCCAGCTTTCTGCTTTCCTTCTAATCTTGGTTGCATTGGTTTTGCTTGTGCAAAAACTTTTTATTTTAATATGATAAAATTGTCTATTTTATATTTCATAAGGCTCTCAATCTCTTATTTGGTCATGGACCTGTAATTTAACTTCTCCTTTAAGAATCTGGATGTTATACCACTTGGAACACATATATTTAGTATTGATATTACTTCATTGTCTATTGTACATTTTAGCAAGATGTAGTTTCCTTCCTTATGTCTTTTAATTATGTTGATTTTTGTTTTTGATTTTCCTGAGATCAGAAATGCTACCCCTGTTTTTTTTTTAACTTCAGCTAAAGCATATTACATTCTGCTCCAGCCCCTTTTCTTTACTCTGTGTGTGTCTTCTCTGCTTCAAATGTGTTTCTTATAAAGAACATATTATAGGATTCTAGTTTTTAATCTTCTCTGCTACTCATTTCTTTTTTTGGAAAATTTCATTCTATTCATATTCACAGTTATGCTTATTGTGTATTTCTCTCCATCCTATTTTTCCTCCTCTTTGTCCTCTCTCTACTTTCACCCTTTCTCTCTTCAACAGTATTTTGCTTCTGTATACTGCCTCCCCTGCCCTCAATTTTGTCAGTTCCCTCCCACACATCTTTACATAATCTCCTCCCCCCCTACTTCCCTGCCAGGTAAGGTAGATTTCCATATTCAGCTGAGTGTGTGTAGTGTTCTCTCTTTGAGCCAATAGTGATAAGAGTAAGGTTCAAGAGATGCCCATTGCCCACCTAATAAGTTTTTCATGTCTCTTCATGTGAAATAATTTACCCCATTCTACCTCTCCCTTCCTTCTGCACCCAGTGTACTCCTCTTTCTCATCTCTTAATTATTTTTTATATCATTCCCTCAAATTCACCTTATACCCATACCCTCCGTCTATGGCTATTTCTTTACAAGTATCATCTTCCCATGTAGGGATGCAAAAAGTTCAGTTCCATTGAATCCTTTATGTTTTCTTTTACCTTTTTACCTTTTTAGACTTCTGTTGGGTTTTGATATTAGAGCTCAAATTTTCCATTCAATTCCATTCTCCTTATGAAAGTTTGAAATCCTTCTATTTAATTGAATGATCATTTTTCCCTTGGAGTATTATATTTAATTTTGCTTGGCGAGTGATTCTTGGTTGTAATCCTAGCTCCTTTGCCTTCTGGAAAGCCATGTAAGATCTGGAATTTCCCTGGCTGGAGAGCCCTGTACCTCCCCCACAACTGTGGGGTATTCTTTTCATACTGAAGGAAGAGGCTAAGAATCTCTGGACTGACTATAGGTAGCAGCTTAATCAATCATTATGAATACTTACAAACAGGAACAATCTTTTTTTTAATATAAATTTATTTATTTAACTTTTTACATTCATTTTCACAAAATTTTGGGTTCCAAATTTTCTCCCCATTTATCCCCTCCCCCCACCCCAATACACCAAGCATTCTAATTTCCCCTATCACCAATCTGCCCTCTCTTCTATCACCCCTCCCTTCTCTTCTCCCCATCTTCTCTTTTGTCCTGTAGGGCCAGATGACTTTCTGTTCCCCATTAACTGTATTTCTTATTTCCTAGTAGCAACAACAATACTCAACAGTTGTTCCTAAAACTTTGAGTTCCAAATTCTCCCCATCCCTCCCTCCCCACCCATTCCCTTTGGGAAGGCAGGCAATTCAATATAGGCCATATCTGTGTAGTTTTGCAAATGACTTCGATAACAGTCGTGTTGTGAAAGACTAACTGTATTTCCCTCCCTCCTATTCTGCCCCCCATTGTTTCTATTCTGTCTTTTGATCCTGTCCCTCCCTGAGTGTTGACTTCAAATTGCTCCCTTCTCCCATTGCCCTCCATTCCATCATCCCTCCCTCCCTGCTTATCTCCTTCTCCCCCACTTTCCAAACAGGAACAATCTTATGGGGTGGTGGCCAGAGTTTAGTGAATTCCCACTAAAGAACCCCTAAAATCCTCATGGTAATTATAGAAAGAAGATAAAGGGAGGAGGAGCTAGAGAGTGCATCACAACTGATTAGTGAATATTTTTAGTTTTCTGCTTAGTAATGAGCATTGGCATTAAGACAATGTTATGTCCAAACATAAGTTTGTGTATTGATCATGATATTCTTGTTATGGCTTTCATAGATCATAGTATCTTAAGTTATGACTCAATGTCTAAGTTATGATTTTAAACAAGTGACCATATCCAGGCTTCTACCTTTCACAGAATTTAAGTTTTTATACCTTTTCACTTATTACTGTATTTTATGACTTTTTTTCCCAATTTCCATGACCTCTGATCCTTTGATGTTGCAGCTGCAAAGTGCTGTGCAATCCTGATTGTGATCCCTGGATATTTGAATTGTTCTTTTAGGCCTCTTGCAGTATTTTTAACTTGATCTGACAGTTCTGTAATTTGGCTATAATGTTCCTTGGAGTTTTCATTTGGGGATCTCTTTCCTGAGGTGATTGGTAGACTCTTTCAATGACTATTTTGCCCTCTGGTTCCAGAATGTCAGGGAAATTTTCCTTGATACTTTTTTGAAAGATGCTACCCAGGTTCTCCTTTCGATTATGATTTTCAGGTAATCCAGTGATTCTGACATTGTCTCTCCTGGATCTATTTTCTAGGTCAGTTGTTTTCCCATGAGGTATTTTACATTTTCTTCTATTTTTTCATTCTTTTGAATTTGTTTGATTGATTCTTGGTGTCTCATAGAGTCATTAACTTCCACTTACTTTATTTTAACTTTTAAGGAATTGTTTTCCCCAGTTAGCCTTTGTATTTCCTTTTCCATTTGGCCAGTTATACTTTTTAGGGGGTTGCTTTCTTTTTTCTAAGCTGTTGACTCTTTTTTTTATAATTCTCTTGCATCATTCTCAATTTTTCCCAATTTTTCTTCCACCTCTCTTATGTGATTTTTAAGCTCATTTTTGAGCTCTTCCATGAGTTCTTTCTGAGACCTTGGGATCACTTCCCACTTTTCTTTGGGGTTTGCCCAGAGATGTTTCGATGTTGTTGTCCTCTTCAGAGTTGGTGTCTTGGTCTTCCCTGTCAAAGTCATAACTTTCTATGGTCAGATTCTTGTGTTGTTATTGTTTCTTGCCCATCTTTCTTGGCCTTTTTTCTTGATTTGAACTTTGCTCCCAGAGTGGAAGGGGTCCTGTCTCAGGCTTCATGTCAGTGGCTGTAGGCCCTCCCTGTTTACCTGGTGCTGCCTTGATGTTGCCCTGAGGACCATGAGGGAACTTCCTGAAGGGATGGGGTCCGGATAGGGGGGTCTGGCAGCTTGCCTGATACTGAACTGGTGTCTTAGTGCTAGTGTCTGGCACCAGGTGAGGCTGGTGGGGGTGTTTCTGTGTTTCCCCAGGGCTGCACATAAGCACATGGAAGTCTGGCCTCTGGTGACTACCTGTTTGCTTAGGCACTGTTGGGTTGGGATCTACCTGTTTGCCACACAGGGCTGTGCTGATGCATGTTGCTCTTGGAGTTGGAGCTTGCCGATTCTCCTGGCTATGCTGAGCCACATGAGGTTCCTGATGTTGGTGTCTGACTGCTCCACCTCACTGGGGCTCAGGATCTCCCACTGGTTTGCTGAGGTGGGGCTTGTTGCTGGCTTGTTGGGACACTTCCTGTCCTGTCCTGTCCTGCTCTCCTCTTTTATCCAAGCAAGACAGACCTTTCTTGCCAGTCTTCCAAGTTTCTTGGTCTAAAAAACTATTTCACCCATCTTTGTTCCAGGATTTGTTTTGGGGTGCTATTTTATGGTTGTTTATTTTTTTTAAATTTATTTAACTTTTTACATTCCTTTTCACAAAATTTTGGGTTCCAAATTTTCTCCCTATTAGTTCCCTCCCCCCACCCCAATACACCAAGCATTCTAATTTCCCCTATCACCAATCTGCCCTCTCTTCTATCATCCTTCCCTTCCCTTGTCCCCATCTTCTCTTTTGTCCTGTAGGGCCAGATAACTTTCTATTCCCCATTGCCTGTATTTCTTACTTCCTAGTAGCAAGAACAATACTTGACAGTTGTTCCTAAAGCTTTGAGTTCAAACTTCTCCCCATCCCTCCCTCCCCACCCATTCCCTTTGGGAAGGCAGGCAATTCAATATAGGCCATATCTGTGTATTTTTGCAAATGACTTAGATAATAGTCATGTTGTGTAAAACTAACTATATTTCCCTCTATCCTATCCTGCCCCCCATTGCTTCTATTCTCTCTTTTGGTCTTGTCCCTCCCCAAGAGTGTTGATTTCAAATTTCTTCTTCCTCCCATTACCCTCCCTTCCATCATCCCCCCCACTCTGCTTATCCCCTTCTCCCCCACTTTCCTGTAGTGTAAGATAGGTTTTCATACCAAAATGAGTGTGCATTTTATTCCTTCCTTTAGTCGAATGTGATGAGAGTAAACTTCATGTTTTTCTCTCACCTCCCTCCCTTTTCCCTCCACTAAAAAGTCTCCTACCTGCCTCTTCTATGAGAGATAGTTTGCCCCATTCCATTTATCCCTCTCTCCTCCCAAAACATTTCTCTTTAACTGCTTAACTTCATTTTTTTTAAAATATGATCCCATCCTATTCAATTCACTCTGTGCTCTCTGTCTCTGTGTGTGCATGCATGCGTGCATGCGTGCGTGTGTGTGTGTGTGTGCGTGGGTGTGTGTGGGTGTGTGTAATCCCACCAACTACCCAGATGCTGAAAAGTTTCAAGAGTTACAAATATTGTCTTTCCATGTAGGAATGTAAACAGTTCAACTTGAGTAAGTCCCTTATGATTTCTCTTTGCTTTTTACCTTTTCATTCTTCTTTTCATTCTTGTGTTTGAAAGTCAGATTTTCTTTTCAGCTCTGGTCTTTTCATCAAGAATGCTTGAAAGTCCTCTATTTCATTGAAAGACCATTTTTCCCCTGAAGTATTATATTCAGTTTTGCTGCGTAGGTGATTCTTGGTTTTAGTCCTAGTTCCTTTGACTTCTGGAATATCATATTTCAGGCCCTTTGATCCCTTAATGCAGAAGCTGCTAGATCTTGTGTTATCCTGATTTTATTTCCACAATACTGGAATTGTTTCTTTCTAGCTGCTTGCAATATTTTCTCCTTGACCAGGGAACTCTGGAGTTTGGCCACAATGTTTCTAGGAGTTTCTCTTTTTGGATCTCTTTCAGGTGGTGATCGATAGATTCCTTCAGTACTTATTTTGCCCTCTGGTTCTAGAATATCAGGGCAGTTTTCCTTGATAATTTCATGAAAGATGATGTCTAGACTCTTTTTTTGATCATGACTTTCAGGTAGTCCCATAATTTTTAAATTGTCTCTCCTGGATCTATTTTCCAGGTCAGTTGTTCTTCCAATGAGATATTTCATATTATCTTCCATTTTTTCACTCTTTTGGTTTTGTTTTGTGATTTCTTGGTTTCTCAGAAAGTCATTAGCCTCCATCTTTTCCATTCTAATTTTGAGAGAACTATTTTCTTCAGTGAGCTTTTGAACCTCCTTTTCCATTTGACTAATTCTGCTTTTGAAAGCATTCTTCTCCTCATTGGCTTTTTTAACCTCTTTAGCCAATTGAGTTAGCCTATTTTTCAAGGTGTTATTTTCTTCAGCATTTTTTTGGGTCTCCTTTAGCAAGGTGTTGACCTGCTTTTCATGCTTTTCTTGCATCTCTCTCATTTCTCTTCCTAGTTTTTCCTCCACCTCTCTAGCTTGATTTTCAAAATCCTTTTTGAGCTCTTCCATGACCTGAGCCCACTAAATATTTATTTTGGATGTTTGGGATACAGAAGCCTTGACTTCTATGGCTTTCCCTGATGGTAAGCATTGTTCTTCCTCATCAGAAAGGAAGGGAGGAGATATCTGTTCACCAAGAAAATAACCTTCTATGGCCTTATTTTTTTTCCCCTTTTCTAGGCATTTTCCCAGCCAGTTACTTGACTTTTGAGATTCCTCTCCACCCCTGGCTTGCCTCCAGATCTGCCCAGCTAGTGCTTGGGGTCTGAGATTCAAATGCTGCTCCCCAACCTCAGGGCTTTCAGTAGGGGCAGGGCGGCTATTCAGTGTGAAATTATGTTCAGGTGCTCAGGTAAGGGCAGGGCCACCACACTGGGCTCAGTTCCCTTAGGGGGTTTATGCAGAGACCTTCAACAATGGATCCCAGCTCCTTTCTGGTTTGGGAGCCCCTGTCCACTGCTTCCCCTGCTGCTGCCTCCTGAGGGGGCCTGAGTTATGGGGACACCTCGCTCCCCTCTCAGCCAGCCAAAAAGCGTCTCTCACTGACCTTCAGTGTCTGTGGGCGGAGGGACCTGTGTGGCCACTGGAGATTCTGTCTCTGAAGCCTGCTCGGATCTTCTCCTCTTGGTGCCATGGGGCCAATGCAGGGCTCGGCTCTGCTCTGGGTCAGGTGTGCGACAGACCTTTGGTGTCAGTTTTTCAGGGCTCTCTGGAACAGAAATCTCCTCCACTCTGTTGTTGTGTGGCTTCCACTGCTCCAGAATTTGTTGGGAGTTCTTCTTTACAGGTATTTTATGGGCTGTGGGTTGGAGCTAGCATATGTGAATCTTTCCACTCCGCCATCTTGGCTCCTTTTGATGGTTGTTTAGAGATGAATATGGTGATTTACGCTTACTCCTTCATCTTGCCTCCCAGAAGTCCACATGGAGATTTTTTTTAAATGAAGGATATTTAGTCACCTTGCTTTCAAAAACAAAAAACCTTTTTAAAGTGTCACTAATGAATAAAATATAGCTTTAAAATATTTCTTTCATACTTATCTCATCCTTTAAGATTATTTTTGCATATATCTTATAATTAATATATTAGTATAATCACACATGTGTATAATTTGTTAGCAAATAAATATATGAGTGTTTTCCTGATTTAGGTGCATCATACAAAAATTTCAATATCATGAAACTAAAGATCTGGCAGACTCCTGGACAATAGAAAAGCTGCATTAGAAATGCTGAGTAACAGAGAACAGTACAGTGACATTGTTGGTAGTTCCTCTATATCAAGAATGTTAGTTGTTCTGGCCAAGTATGTTCTCACATATTTGTCTAGCTACATGTTTCCTGGTCACATATGTGCCCTTCTGAGAATAGTTTCATCATCTGAATTACTTTTATGTGTGCTCTCCTCCACTGGTAGTAGGATGGATGGTAGTATGGATCTTTCTTGTCACTCATTTTGCTATGCTATTAAATTTATTTTAAATTAAAGCAATGTATTCTCAAGATTGGTTTAGTAAAAGAAATACATTGATGGGTGCTTTTGAGTTAGGTTTTCAGAGAATACTAACTTAGAAAATGCCTAGGGCTTGAGCACTATAAGTGATTTCTTATAATTTACCTTGGTGATCCAAGTGCTTTACACATTTCATAAGAAAGTAGACCTTTAGAGCTCAGACCTTACAGATAATCTAATCCAATTGTGTGATCCCCTTAATAAGAGGATTTATCCTGTAAAACTTGGACTCAGTCAAAAAGCTCCACCCAAGGACCCAGAATGCCACATGTGGCCTTGAAGCCACAGGTTCTGCACCCCTGGAAGGTGATCCCTATAAGGAATATCTTCTCCCAAATGCAGACATCCACGTTCTCAGTAACTACTACTCTTAAAATTTTGCCTGGAGCACTGGAAGTTTAAATGCCCATGGCTAGTATATTTCAGGTAGGACTTGAACATATTTCTTCCAGGTCAACTCTCTACTATTCCCTGCTTCCTTTCACATTCTATAGTTATGGAAACCAGGAATCTGGGGTTGGTAGTGAGTGGTATGCAATTTACAAGAGAAAGAATAGCCATGGTGGTTGAGCCAGAATTCAAACCTGACTTCTTTCTACTACAGGCATTTTGTTCTATAATTAAGCAATCAGTGATATAGTCCTTCATTAGGAGTTGCATAACAATGATCTAAGACAGTTTCAAAGGACTTATGATGAAAAATGTTATCTACTTCCAGAGAAAGAACTAATGGAGTCTGAAGCAGATCAAAGTATATATTTTTTTAAACTTTTAAAATTTTTCTTGCTTCCTCCTCCTTTTTTTGGGGGGGTCTGTGTTCTCTTTTGCACCATGGCTAATATGGAAATACAATTTGCATGACTGTACACAATTAATCAATGTAAAAGTGCTTTGTCAAGGAGGAGAGAGGAGAGAGCAAGGGCAGAAAACTGGAACTAAAAATTATAAGAAATTAATATTAAAAATTGTTTTTACACGTAACTGAGAAAAATATAAAATAAAAGCATTCCTCAAAAAAAAGTAATTTTTATTTATTTCCTTTTGGTAATTGCATTGTTATTTTCTGCCAATTTATTAATTGCCATCCTGAGAGGGAAAAAAAATCATTACTTTTATTTTCATTGTAATATGCCACAAAAGCATTGCTTATTCCACACATACAACTTTTTAAAGTTTTGAATCTTAAAATATTGCAAGAAGTTAATTTTGCTCAACAGTCTACAGAGTATATGAAAGGGAAGATGCAGAAGGAGGAGGATCAGGGTTTTGAAACTGCTGGGGTCATATTTAGATTGGTGGTAGGCATTATGGGTAATAAGAAGGTGCTTCTCAGGTCCTTTACTCTCCCTTCTGTTCTTAGAAAAATCATGCTGGAGTTATCTGCCAAATCTAATTAATATAGAGGAAAGTGAGCAGTAGGCCTGGAGCTGTATAGTGGCAATGCAGTTTAGTAATGCCAGAGTCCCCAGAATGAATATTTTCTATACCTCTGTCTAAGGATTGAGAGTTAGAGGACCTGGATTCTGCCACTTGCCTCCAAATCACTTAATGCATCCGAGTTTCATTGCCATCTGTAGGATAAAGGAGTTTGAATTGATGACTGCTCATGTCCCTTAAAGTTCTAAATCTAGCATCCTATTGTAGAAAGAGTTCTAGGTCTGGGTCAACCTCATTCTCTTGTAAGTCTCCTCATGTTATCTGACTTGTATTTAATATTGAATCTCATCATCACAAATTTTAGAGTAACCCAAGGGTATATTTAGATATTTCCTCATTAATTAATAAAACCATAACCTCTTTCTCATTAATCAGTTGGCTCAAACCTCATCTTACTTGATTAAGTATTATTTATGTATAAACTAGAGAAAACTTTCCTAGTAGTATTCGTATATCTGCACATTACATCCCTAAGTGTATTTTGATTAAATGAATATAAAAGTTATTAATATATAATCTGTTAACAATATAATAAATAATAACACAAAAACACAGATAAATATTTATACAACAATATAACAGCAGTTGATTTCTCCTCATTTCTGGAAACACAGTCCCAACACCAGGGGTCTTTGCAATGAAAATCTGTCAAGAACCTAACCGTCCATCACCTCCCTTCAGACCCTGGTAGAGATAGTCCAGAACCATTTATCCAAGAATCTTGGGAATGGCAGGGATTCCAACCCCTGTGGAAGATGTGACCTAGTCCTATTGGTTCTACAGCCACAGATACTGAAGATCCAGAAAGGAAAGTTCTTGTCACCAAAATCTTGGGTGTCATCAAATGGTTTAACATCAGAAACTGATATGATCTTATCTGTTGAAATGACATTAAAGAAGAGGCATGATCTGCTTTGCCTTTGCACTGGTAGGTTCTCAATAGTACAAACAATGAGTGCCTTGACATGGTCATATTATTCGAATTTATACTGCATATTTCCATTGTGCTGGAACCAATTTCCGTATTTACATTAATTATAACTTCATAGAGTGTGAATTCAAATATATGGGACTACATCAGGGGACTCATTATTCATACTAATCAGAACCTGGCTGTGCTTTGTACAAAGTAAGTATTTAATAAATTCTTCACTCATTTATGTAGTCAGCCGGTCAAGTGTTCTAGCCCTGCAGATGGTCTTTTGTACAGCCAGCAGAGAGTTCTCCAGTCTCTCTCAGGAGAGCAAAAATACTTTCCTAAAAAAGTTCCTGTCTTGGGCTTATTTATTTCTGCTATCTGCAATAGGGTATTTTTATCTGAGGCCCACTCACAGATGAGACTTTCTGCACAGTCTAAGACACTCAAGAGAACGAGGCAAGAGTGTGCTGGGAAATGTTTAATAGCTGGCTAGCTGGGAAGTGGGGAGACAAATGTATGCAGGACATGCTTTAAAGTTTAAAACTTCAACATTTTCTTCACTTTTTAAGCCTGAACAATCAACAAAACAATAAATCAGGTCCTAATTTGTAGAGGATTTGCTGATTTCTGAGGTATATGTTCATGCTGAAAACTTAACAATTAGCTTTCTTGAGCCATTATGAGCTGACTCCCTCCCACGCATTCCTGGAACTAGTCCGTGCTTTGTGTACACATGATCCTGCCAGAGGATCCAGCTTCAGTCCTACCTTTGTGATGCAGGGTAGACATCTTTGATGTGTCTGTCATCGCTGTTACTATCTGCCCCAAACATTTCTCCAGGCTTCTTTCTATCATTCCTTTTCCCTTTTAGGCCTCTGTGTTCTTGACCTCCACCTCCTCAGAAGGGAGTGTATCATGAAGCTCCCAGGACTGTTCCTTATTGTTAAAGTATCCAGTATTTTTGAATGATCCAGTAGATAGTGTTTTTCAGAGTACTGCTCCTTACCTTGCTATGAATAACCTTGAGACTTCCCAATTGTTTTCCCATTTATTTTCGTCTTACAATATCCTTATTTTTATTCTCTGGGTCTACTCCTAAGGACATTCTTATGACTTTCCAGCCTCAAAACATTACAATACCTATTAAACATATCAATAGATATCTTTTAAATAGTGATACTAAATCTTTTTGAAAAGTAATGATGCTAAACTATTCATTAAAAAGTAAGAATATAGAATTTAAGTACTGCTTTAAGATTTGCAAAGTATCTCACAAATATAATCTCATCTTACCTTCATAACATCCCTGGGAGGTAGAATTTATTATTATCCCCATTTTAAAGATGCAGACAGAGATTAATGTATGACTTGCTCAGGGTCATACACCTAGTAAATGCCTGAGACTGGATTTGAACTTAGGTCTTCTTGATTCTAAGTCCAGGGCTAATAGTCATTGTACTGTATGTATAATCTATACAATAATGAACAATTAAATAGTTATATGCAATTAAGATGTATCATATAAAAAAAATAAACTGGTTTCTATCATTAATTGTCAGTAGCCCTTAGAGGCACTTTGCATATATAATTCTATGAGGTATAACTATGGGAAAAGAAAAAAAATAAAAAATCTGAGATATAAGCCTTATGTGTTCTAGGGTTTGAGGATCAGCTAAACTTATTTATAGCTCAGTCCTTAGACTGCCACTTGACTCATTCCCACATTTAATATCATTAGCCTACATTATAGGGTAATTCAATGGTATGTTTGGATTTTCCTCATTAATTGTAAGATTGTAACATCCTGTTCATTAAACAGTTACCTCAAAGTCACCACTCCAGTTCCTTAAAAAAAATATTTATTTTACTCTCTTCTCAATAGTAGTCACTCATATATCTACATAAATTAAATCCCTTAACCTCTTAGGGTTAAATAAATATTAAAGAACTGAAAATGTATTAATGATATCCAAAATAAAACAAACATATGGGTAATTATTTATAATATTTTATTTGTGAAAGTGATCATAACCAGAGTTACCTCAAACCTTCACGTAATCTCAGACAACATCTCTTCTACATAGTTTCACATGATTCAGTTCATTCAGTATTGCAAATAAAGTCTCTTTGCAAGATTCCTCATCCCTTTTGCAAGACAAAGATTCTTATGGTTTTATCAGGAAAGAAGATCCCTCTGTCTTCTTTCTCTTTTCTTCAACTTCTCTTCAGTCATGACAAGAAAACAATCCCTTCCATTTTTCTCAAACTATCACTCATCATCTCTTCAGTTAAAACTAGAGTTTAAATTCATTTTCACAACCTTTTCATTATCTCTTAAAGCTACAGTAACTATAGCCTCTGTACTAGAGGATTTTGAAACAGATGTTACATTTATAAATATATATAATTTGTATATACATATATATTTTAATGTAAAATAACACATTTTATATATGGGTACACACACACACACGTATATGTGGACTTAAGAACCTTGTGCACAGATTTTATCTTTGTATCTCCAAAGTTTATTACAGTACCCAGCACACTGAAGTTACTTAATAAATGTTTCCTTGACTGACTGACTAGCAGCCCTAGAAACCAAGTCCTAGAGGCATAGAAATTAAGTGAAGCCAACATACAAAGTCATCTTTCCTGAACCTTTCTATTGATTTTGAGAATTGTAAAACCAGAAAAGACACAATGTGATAAGAGTTAAAAATCAGAGGAATAGGATCCATATGTTCAAAAATCTTTATAGCAGCTCTTTTTGCAATGGCAAAGAATTGGAAACTGAAAGGTATTCCTCGATTAGGGAACAGCTGAAAAAGAAACTCTGAGTAGGAAAGAATATGACTGTGCTATAAGAAATTCTAAAGGGGATGACTTCAGAGAAACCTGGAAAACTGGCATGAATTATGTAGCAACTGGTATGCACAAAACAATTATTAAAAGACACAGAACTTTTGAAAGACTTCAGAACTCTTATCAATGAGATTATTAGCCATAATTCTAGAGAAACATGCTACCAACCTCCTGACAGAGAAATGCCAATGGAACCTTTTTTAAAAATAGATGGCCAATGTGGGAATTTGTTTTGCTTCACTATAGGTGTTTATAATGGCATATTTGTTTTTCTTACTTTCTCAATAGAAGAGGGATAAAGGCGGGAGGTACAGAGGGCAGATTTTCATTTATTGGAAAAAAATTCAGTTAAAAAAGGAATTTAAAAAAATGGGATGCTCAAGACAAATTTTGAAAGTCAAAGTAGTCCTAACATGATTGGAGCACTTGGCAGTCCTTCCAAAGAATTTTCAAATTTGTTCATCATTTTGTTTTTTTTAATAGCCTATGTTCCTCAAGGAGGATAGGTTAGAGAAAAAGGCATGAATAGAATTTCAAGAATTCTACCATTCTTAGTGGTATCTTAAATAGGTTATAAATTCCCTTTCTTTAATTTTTTCAGTAATGTTGTCATTACAGAGAGATATAAGGTAAATTGCTAGCCAGTGACCTGAACATGGAGGTAGGATGATGTGAGACAAGACTAACTTTGGTACTGGTAAACATTAATTAACTGTGTACTCCCAACTCATTAAAAAACAAAACAATCAGGACGTATTTATTGACTGCTTCTTTGGGGCCCAATGCCGGGCTAGGCGTTTTCTGGGATGCAAATAACCATCCTGATCTCAAAAATCTCACAGGTTAGCTAAATTTAGATTTTTCACATGAAACGTACTCTAATTTGTTATAGGATATATAAGCACAAGTAGTATTATTATGTATTCTGAATTATGATTTTATTGGAATTTTCTATTCATTTGTAATTCCTTTGTAGGGATAGATTTTTTAAAATACTCACTAATAATGTACCTTAGCTTATTCTAGAAGTTTGCCTTCAAAACTTGAATTATCATATCATTTTTTCTAAATCCAAAAACACAATTAATCTCCTTGTTGTGGAATTGTTCAAATTTCCTAATAAAAAATGCTAGAAGGAATGAAATAGTTGACTCTATAGAGATGAAGTAGATACAGAAAGGTGATGCATTACATCCAGGCCAAAGCAAAATGACATAGAACTAAGCAGATCACCAGGTTTAGAGATGCTATATGACAAGATGTTTAATTTGGTGATAACCTCTAAGGAGATAAGGGAGAACTGGGAATGCATTAAAGTCAGAAGAAGTTTTATTTTTGGCAAATTCCCTTGACCAAGTAATCTACTGATAGTATTCTTTGTCCATCACTCATTACATATTTTTGGCCTAGTTGATTTTCTTATTTAAACTTTCAAAGGAGTAGGAAAACTTTCTATTTCCTTCATGTGCATAGACCAATCCATTTTGACTTAACTGAAATTCTGTTTATATATAAGAGGTTGACTCTCACTCTCAAGCAGCAATGTGTGGGGAATTTCAGTTTAAGAATGAGTTTTGTGCCAAGAGGGGCCAGGAAGGTTGCTCCTATGGGAAGAAAGAACCTTTCTTTCTTGTCTTTACCTAGACAAGTCAGGAATAGATAATCCCTGTACACAAACACACACACACACACACACACATATACATACAGAGATATATGTATGTATGTACATGTGTATATGTATATGTGTATGAATGTACATGTGTATGAATGTACATGTGTATATGTATAAATACACTATATATAGGGAATTTATACATATATATACATATGCATATATATGTATGTATCTAAGTGTATGTATTTATCTCTGGTAAATCTTTAAAGGAAAAAAAGCAATTTACAATGAGGAATTTGGGGCCTTTGGCATGAGAACTGCTAGGTAGAACGAAAGGACTGCCTCATGCTTTCAAAGACTTTAAGTAATACCCCTCAAAACAAAAAGTTACCCATAAAACTGTCTCATTCTAAGCGCACCATGCCAACAGCTTCAAAATCCTCTTCTACAGACTATAGAAACTATTACTGTCTCTTTAAGAGATAGGGAAACTTGATGAGTAACCCCTTAACTGTCATTTTCTAGAAACAGAAGATGAGATGATGGACATGTGTATGGAGAAGACAGAAGGTAAAGGAATAAGGAAAATGATGAGCTGATGGAGCTCTTTTAATGGAGCTCTTTTAATCTTATTCTTGCAAAGATGAACAGAATTCTTCAGGAGAGACTTTAATTGGTATCCTGAGTGGACTGAATGCTGGAACTGTATTTCCAGAATTAAGGGGAAGTCAACTGCAGTTACTGTTATGACTTGAGATGACTCATGCTGTGAATTTTCTCATAGCTAAAACATTGTAAATAATTGTCTGTGTTCTTCCTTGTTATATTGTTAATAAAGTATATAGGCAGGAACTTCAATATTTGCTTAACCCTCAGAGATTATATTTTTTGATATACAGAGAGATAATGAACGATTGCTTTTGGGAAAAGAAGTTTCTCCAGTTTCTAAATAAATAATATTGCAGAAACTAGGGCAGGGGCTTTGAACCTAACTGATTAGCTAGGGGGATGATATGATTTAGCAATTAACGAGTAAATATCTGAATAAACTCCTGGATTGCCCTAGAACTACAGATGGTGATAATAAATATGGCGATAAATCAAGTAGCCGGTTAAGGGTGTGATCAAAAGTGAGCGTGGCCATCCCCAAATCTCTATGTGTTTAAGTCAGTATTTGAAAATCTGAGTGCTACGCTGGAAGATTGGAGGTTATCTAGTCCACTGGTCTCCAGAGTGTGAGCCAGGGGTAAGCAGGGGGTTACCCTGACCCCAAGGGGCATGCGATCAGCCAATTGGAGGATGGGAAGATAGATCACATAAGCCAATCATGGTATTTGTCTCCTAAACAACCAAACCTATAATTATGGCCCAAACACTCCCCCATTCTACCCCCTCCTTTTCCTTTGCAAAGGTCACAGTCTTTACTTCTGAGATAGGCCTCAGCCCTTCCAGAGCAATTAAAACATAACTCAGGTACTCTTATAGTAGCAGCTGTGCAGGAGTCATTGGGAAATCACTCCCCCTTTTAAGAAACCCACCCCTTCTCTCCCTGATCCCCTAAGAACCTTTGAGGGTGCTGTCTGGAGAGTGGGTTCTTTGACTGGGGTAAATGAATGAGAGTGAATGAATGGTAAATTCCAACACCACCATTTCCTTTTTAATGCCCACCTTGCTTTCTTTAAGGAGAAGCAAGCATAGATGGAGTTCTATCTACATTGCAAATTCCTTCCTATTATCTTTCCTTCATCATATTCTCTCTCCCCAGGCCCCCAATTTCCCTGTTTCTGCAAAGGGCACCCCAGCCTTCCACACCTAAGTTCACAACCTTGGTATCATCTTACTCTCCCTCAAACCATATAGACAATCTTCTGTCTCCACAACATCTGTATCTGTCTCATTTTCTCTACTAACACAATCACCACCCTAGTTCAGATTTTCATCACCTCTCTCCTGGACTACAGCAATAGCTCTGATTCAGCCTCTCTTTTTCTAGTCTCTAACCATGCGAATCCATCATCATAGCTTACTAGAGTGATTTTCCTAGGACTAAACATGTCACTCCCATATTAAAAAAATACGGCTTTCTGTTGACTCTATAAGAAAATATTTCATCTTTATCTCATCCTTTTAAAATGTCTATTTTCATGAAAATTTAATAATGTATATAAGCATAATCTTTATCTCATCCTTTTAAAATGTCTATTTTCATGAAAATTTAATAATGTATATAATGTACAAGTAGCATATTATATATACATAAATACACACACATATTGAGTATGCATAGTCAAATTTTTTTTTTATTGATAGATCAAAGAATTTTAGAAACTACTGATCTTGTCTACATGGTTAAAATGTTTGGATTAAAGATCACTGGAATGGATCTGCCTTAGCCCCTCTCTTTGATGGAGAGTTTTGTTCTGAAATAATAAAGGATAAGAAAAAATTCTGAAATATTACTTTGGGGGTCCAGAAAACAAATTCATGCCACTATCAGTAGCTGAAATGATCTCTTATCTGTGCTTTTCACAAAATTCCAGGCTCCCCAAAGTGGTGCCCAAAGCAAGACTGGACATATTTATTTAGGCTTCCTGCAGGACTTAAAAGCAGTTGGCATATGAGAATGAAGAGTCCATGTTCCAGGGAAGAACAAAGAGAAAGGAAACTCCCCTTCCCCTCCCCCACTTCTAAAAGCTTTTTCTCTTTGTCTGAGCTTGACTCCTCTCCCAAGACTGCATGCAGCAGCAGCTGGGGGAATGCCTTAGCTGTGGCATCAGAGATCATTTCAATAACATTCTTGCCCTAGACTTCCAGAAGGAAACAAAAAGGTAATCCAAAGGATTTAGGAGATTTGTGCCTGGGTAGCATTAATATTATCAGCTGCTAGAGTTCATTTGTTCTTGCACAATTCAACACTTTTGTAATAATGTAATTGTTAGGAAGACATTCTGCTCCTTTTTTTTTTTTACTCTGAAGCCAGGAAAATGTCAATATTCCCAACTCTATCACTAATTCACTGAGTTATTTATTCAGTTGCCCCTTCTGCCTTCTCCACACTTACTTTTTAATGCTATCTGTCTGGGTCCAGATAATAATCCAGACAGATCTCAAAAGGCCCAACCCTTGCTCAAAAATGGTATGGTCTCTGCCCCACCCACCCTGCCTTAGAATTTTTCTAAAAATTCCCTGTAGGAATTGGTAAATTAAATTTATAGAAAGTGGTCCTGAGTGGTTTATTACTGGGAAAGTAAGGAATCTTTAATTTGATCACTGCCATAATCTCAATATCAAATTACATTAATAATAAATAAGATTCATATATCAGTCTTTTCTCCCTTATGGTAAAGAAGGAAAGGAACAATGAAAATGTCAGGTTTTAAGCAACAGTTCTTTGGAAGCAGGTACATAGTGTTTGCTAATTATGAGTATCACATCATCCGAGAGGATTTGGCTTCAGATACAGCCTGACCCTAACTGGCTAGACTCTGGGCAAATCACTACCTCTTAGTGCCCCAGGCAATCTCCAACGACCATTTCCAGGAGAGCTGCTAATCTCATCTGCATTGGTTGAGAAAGTTTCCTCACCAGGAGCTCCTGACCCTGATATCTTCCTGCTCACACATGCACACACACACACACACACACACACACACACACACACACACCCCAACTCCTCCATCCACCCTCCCCCCCACAAACACACAGACTCCCTTGGGGGAGCTGGTAACACCCTCTCTTCAACCTTCATTACTCAAAGAAAACAGCCAGAAGCAAGAGCTTCACCTCCTGTAACCCAGGACTCCATCCAAATGTATAGATTCCATTCACCATCACCCACTCCCCACCCCCACCCCCTGCTAATCAGATGCTATGGCTCAAGCTAGAAATGAATGACTTGGTAAAGGCACAGATGTTACGCCTCTAACACTTACAGATAACAAAGCTGGAAGGTATAGCTACCACAGAGGATGACAGAATTAAGATCCAGAAGGAGCTGAAGGAACAAGGGCATCAGGCTGAATTTAAATAGATGTAATTCAATCGAGAGAGATGTAAAGTCTTGCACTTGGGTACAAAAAGAACTTCACAAGTGGAATATGGGGTAGATCCTGGGTTTTTTTAGTAGCTTGAAAAGCTTAATATGAGTCTGATTTTCTTTTTCAGTAGTATCCAACTCTTCATGAACCCATTTGGGGTTCTCTTGGTACATATACTGGAAAAGTTTGTCGTTTCCTTCTCCATCTTATTTTACAGATGAGAAAGCTGGGGCAAACAAGGTTGAGTGACTTGCCCCAGATCATACAAGCTAGTAAGCATCTGAGGCTGGATTTGAACTCAGGTCTTCCTGACTCCAGGCTCATCACTCTATCCATTTAGCTGCCCAGCAATATGAGAGGGCAGCCAGAAAATTGAATGTGATCTTGGATTGCATTAACAAGGACATAGTTTCTAGGACAAAGGAGATAAGAGTTCTATTTTATTTTGCCCTCATCAGGCCTCATCTGGGCTGTTGTGTTAGGTTCTGGGTGCTACAATTTTAAGAACAATGATAAACTGGGAAGGGTCTAGAGGAGGGCAACGAAAATGGTGAGGGATGTGTGGATCATTGGATGAATTGGACATGTTTAGCCTGGAGAAGAGAAGATTCATGGGGAATTTCATAGATATCTTCAAATTATCTGAAAGCTTATCATGTGCAGGCTTAGACTTGTTCTGTTTATCTCAGAGGGTAGACAAAGGAGTAATGGACAGACCTTCCAAAGAGATAAATTAAGGCTAGATATTAGGACAATACTCCTCTTGACTAGAGCTGTTTCAAGGTAGAATAATATCCTGACTAGAAAGGTGGAAAACTTGCCTTCTCAGAGGTGTTTAAGCAAAGGCCGGATCAGTCTAATATGTTATAGTGTAGTAAGAGTTGGGCTAGATGACTGTTGAGACCCTTCTAACTCTCAAATTCTGTGATTCTCAACACATTTCATTGAGGGAGGAGGCTCAAAGAAGGAACAGGAATTGGACACAATTTAGCAAGGAGGAAGATTCCCCAGTTCTCACTACCTTCCACTCCAACCCCATGTCCTTTCTCAGTCAGGAAACTTTGGTTCTTATTTGGGATATACAACTGACTTGTTTTACTGCGACTCAGTTACTTCATTTCTCCTGGCAAGAGAAGGATTTGAACTAGACTTGGGGCCTGTGTCCATGGCCAGATTTCAGTGAATCTGTAAACTTGGAACTGTGGATATTTTGAAAATTGCATTTCAAATATAAACAGTTTCCTTCATATGCTTATATATTTTATTTTATGCATTTCAAAACATTATTTTGAGCAGAATCCATAGGCCCACCAGATTGCCCAAGGTGACATGACACCAAAAAAGGTGAAGAACCCCAGGATTAGATTATCTCTAAGGTCCCTCCAGGCTCTAGGATCCTCTAACTCTGTACACACGCATAATGATGCAACATATTACAAGAGCAAGGGAAATATCGTTTCGATTGCTGGTGAGTTACAACGTTGCCAGTATATTTCACAAACAATGCTTTCGCCTGAATAATAGAAGTTTCACCTAGCATTTTCTTTATGCGGCAGAACCCAGGCTTCTAAAAGGCATTGGGATTGGGAAGGGGAGAGAAGGGTGGGGCTGCAAATCTCTCCCAGTGCAAAAAGAGGACAGACAGGCTCTAAAAGGCCAGGGTTGGGTCCAATGAGAGAGGAGGAAAAGGAGATGGGGGGGAGGACGGGAAATGTCGAGACTGCATTGCGACAAATTCTCGAATAAAAATGAGGGGCATAGAGAGGAATGGCAAGAAGGGTGGCTTCTTGGAAAATTCCCACTTCTTTCCCCCCTTCATCTCTTAAGTAGCCTCTTTCCTTTATGTGGATATCAGTTCATGTTACGTAAAATCAGTCCCAAATTTAGCAGGATTAAAAACCTTAAGGCAACTGTCAATTTCTCTCTTTTTTCGTTGTCTTAATATCATACCGTGAAAAATGAAGCCTAATTTTGACTAAAGGAAGCATGAAAAAATAATTAGCATTTAAGGATCTAAGTAAGTACCAAAAAGGATACATGCTTTGGGATTTTTCTTGTGACTTGAAAAAAAAAATGCTGATACTTAGCATTCTGTTTCCCTGCACTGCTTTTCGTTTTGCACGTTATGGGAAACAAACTTCGACCCAGTATCCAGATTCACTTCCAGGATCTTGGGGATCTCTGTTAACCAGACTCCGACACCTCAAATCAAAGGCTTTCCTTTGTTGGGTTTTTTTTTCCTCTTTTTGGCAAGGCAGTGATCCTCCCTTCCGCAATTTCAAGCTTCCCCATTTTCTAGTAGCGCCGGTGACCAGTAGGCGGCACTTGGCCTTCTAAGACTGGACAGGGGAGCATCACTCCCGAAATTCACTTACACTGCAGTGCGGCTGCAGCCATGAAAGGGCTGTGCCTCGCCCTTCCTTTCCCTTCCTCTCCTCACTTTTCCTTTTAGAAGCTGTCCCCTCTTTCCCTTCATCATCCCTTGCTAACATTTCAGAACGACCTCTTGTGAAATACAATACTATGCACCGGATCCTTTAAAGATAATCAAACTCCTTAAAATAAATTTAGGATTGAATTTGTCAAATGCCTCTCAGATATATCTTAATCCCTCTTATAACTGAAGCACTTAAATCAGTTTTGACACAATTAAAGTGCTCTGTTTAGAATCAAATCTCTCTTTCTCAAAAGACAAAAAAGCCACGACAATGTTTTCTCCCCTTGTCTTCCTGTTTACGCCAGCCAGCTCCATGAACAACATGACTGGCTCAAGAAAATTTAGCTGGGGCTCCATCTGCTGGGAGCTGCTGAAAGTGACCAGGGGAGCAAAGGGAGCTTCATGGGTGCCCTGGGACACACACACACAGCACAGCAAATCCCATGTTCTGGGAAACCAACAGCCCTTGGATTCCAGCTTTCTTCTAGAAGACACATTTGAACCAAGGCAACAGCGGCTGGGTGATTGTTTGCTGTATTTTGTTGGAACTAAACTGGATCTTCTTAAGAAAGTTGTCTTGGTTTTAAGGTTCAAAAAATTCCATTTCATATAGAAGGGGCATAATAGCTTACAGAAACAATATTTTAGAGGAAATGGAAGTATCAGTAATTTTATTATACTGATTTGTCTCAGGTTCAGGGACCAAAGTAAAAAAGAATTATTTCCCAGCACTGGGTATGAATTCGAGTGATGTGTGAATAACAGACATCACAAAAGTGCTCTACTTCTAAGTAGAGTTACATTTCATAGGTTAATTTTGCTGAATCAAATCTGTAACCCAGAAGGAATTTCAAGGGTGAGCAGCATGGTAAAGAGAAAATTAATCTGAGAACAGAAGATCATCATTATGCATTATTTTCTGTGGGCTTAACGTAAATATGCCCAGTTCTGCCCTTACTAACATTTGCCATATTCAAAATAAGTCAGTTCTAATTCAGCTGAAGATTTTTTTACTTTAGGAGGCTTAAGGCCCTTACCACAGGAGAATCTAAATATATTTTCAAATATATCTTCAATACCATAACTTAAACCTGTCTTCACTCACCACTGTAGTAAACTATATTAAGGACCATGAACAGAAACACTGGTGAGACTGAGAAATAGCATAATTTATTAACAAACTTTTTTTGGTGTCATGAACCAGAAGCCATAGATCACCTGAAACTGAAAATGGATGTCAAACATAATATGGACTATTCAGGGCCTGACAATCACTAAGACCAAGGGCAGCCAGCCTGACTAAGGCATCGAGTTGATGACCATATGTAAGTTTTCCCTGAAAGGGGTCAGATTGCTTTGCCAACTGGAACCTCACTAATAATGCTGTCTTTGGGCTCCAATATCACAGGACAACCTCAGCTCAGTTTCCTTATCTACAAAATAAGAATAATACTCATTCTACCTGCTTCATTGGTTGTTTGTGAGGAAAGTGTTTTATAAACTGCAAATTAGTCTATAAATGAACTATTAGTATTATTAACTACATGACAATTCAATTCCATATTTATTGTCTGCTCTGTTCAAGGGAATTTTATTCTAAGGAAAAGACAGGTGTGATACAAAGAAGAGACCTAGGTAATTACATCAGAAATCTGAAGAAGGAGATATCAGTTTCATTAGGGAGATAAGGTGAGGATGGCTATAGTCAAGGAAGGTTTCTTGAAGGAGGTGGTAGCACTTAAGTTAGGCCTTGAAGGAAGAGAAAGATGTTATTAGAGGAAGATGAGGATGAAGGGAGTCCATTTTCAGGACTGAGGGAGGATATGAATAAAGGTCAGAGTGTGGCAAGTATTTCGATGTGGCTAGAATGTCGTATACGTACTATCAGGCTGGAGAGGCAGTTTAGAGCCAGGCTGTAAGACAGCGATGTCACTGTCCCCTAAAGAACATAGTCCAAATGGTGGTGATGTCAAGGCCAATTTATCATGGGTTCTGCGAAGTGCCCACCACTGGTATTGACACCAGTACCCATGATGTTATCCACTTCCCTGGGATCTGCGTCACTGTCCATTGCTGGTCAAAATGTGTAAAGGGCTGGAGTGGGTGGGAAGCATAAATCTAGTCTGGAACCTGCTGCAAGTGACCATTATGCTGGAAAATATCAATAGTTTATTCTGTACTACATCCAGAATCATCTGAATTCTTCCCACCCATTGTATCCCCTAAATTTAACTGAGTGGTCTCAACCTGGACTTTGTCAGGGTTGATCTCCCACTCTTTGCTCCTTATATGTGCTACCATCTGGTCCTGACACACTGGCTTCATTTGAACTTGTCAACATTATGCCATCAATGTAATTATGGACACCAATGCCCTCGATGTATTGTGGATATCAATTCCGAACTCTCTTTCAGATTTCTAACTACTCTACTGTGACAGTGTATGGTAGAGTTCATATAGTAATAAGAAAAGACAGTGAAGGTATGTTGAATTTTCCAGATGAAAGCAAATTGCTCCGTCTCAGGCACAGGAATGGATTTTTTTTTTAAAAAAAAAGACACAAAATCAACAACCCCTTACCACTCACTCTGAGCCCACTACCTCATCTATCACACTGACAAGGTCAAGGCCAGCTGCAGCAAATGGCATGACAACTTTATTCAGCTCTCCAGAGTCCCCTGTAAACCACCAGGTGTCATCTGTCTTCCTCTTTGGTTATAACAGACAGGACTGTTGTAAGGCAAGCAGATGTAGAGAAGTACTCTAGCCTCCTCCATCTCCATAACTAAGGGAGAAATATCTTTTACTACTCCTGGAACCTGGTACCATTTGATATTAACCACATGTGAGGCTCAGAAAACGCCAAAGGTTTCCATTTGACCCTACCCAAAATAACAAGCATGCAGACTGATGTTAACTCCTACGCAGATACCTATGCTCAATAACTCATAATGCCTCTTCCCTTATTGGACAACCCCTGCACACTCCAATGGCCTTGTTAGGGACCCTCTCTTAATGACACTCATGGCTGCTAGTATCTAATAGGCCTTTATAGCTATAACAGATGGAGGTTTTAGAGAATGCCTTAGGCTTAGGAGGAGCTGAAGCACCTTACAGCTCCACTGTGAAATATTCCAGTGCATTGTGCTATAAGAAATGACAGTCAGACATCAGAAAAACCTGGAAAGACTTATATGTACTGATGCTGAGTGAAATGAGCAGAACCAGGAGAACATTATACACAGTAACAGCCACAGTGTGCGAGGACTGCTTCCAATAGACAGCCCTTCATAGAAATGCAAGGTCCTACAACATTCCCAAAGGACTCTTGAGGCAAAATGCCATCCACATCCAGACAAACAACTACGGAATCAGAACGCAGAATGAAACAGACTATTTTCTCTTGTGTTATGTTTTGTTTTTTTTTCTCATAGGTTTTCCCATTCATTTTAATTCTTCTATGCAACATGACTAATGTGAAAATGTATTTAATAACAATGTATGTATAAAACTCATATAAGATCACATGCCATCAGGGGGAGAGGAGAAAGGGAGGGGGAGGAAATTTAAAACATATGAAAGTGATTGTTGAAAACTGAAAACTAATTATATTTAAGAAAAGAAATATTACAGTGCAATTTTTACTAGCACCCCTAAAAGCTGGCAATGCATCATTTTCTTATCACTCTCATGTTTCAGGACCCACACCAAAAGCTCCTTAAACTCCCCCTTCACTTGCACAGCAGTCAGATAGTCAATAAGCCTTTATTAATAATCTCATGTAGAAGGTACCATGTTAAGTGCTTTGGTTAGATGAAAGACAAAAAACAGTTCTCTAGGAACTCACAGTCTAATGGGGGAAATAACATGCAAACAACCGTATACAGAAACAAGCTATATACAAGATAAACTGGAAATAATCAACAGAGGGAAAGTGCCATCCTTAAGGGGAATCAGGAAAGATTTTCTGTAGGTCAAATTTTAACTAAGATTTGAAAGAATCAAGAGAAGCCAAAAGAGGGAGATAAGAGAGGAGAAACATCTAGGTGTGGGGAATAGTGAAAATGCCCAGGGTCTGGAGATGAAGTGACTTATTCAAGGAATGACAAGGAATACAGTGTCACTGGATTAATGATCACATGGGTAAGAGTAATGTGTAATAAGACTTTAAATATAAAAGGGACCCAAGTTGTGAAGGGCTTTTAATGCCAAACAGAATTTTATATTTGATCCTGGAGGTAAGAGAAAGCCATTGGAGTTTATTGAACTGGGGGAGGCGGTGACATGGTCAGATCTTCAATTTGAGAAGGTTAATTTGACAGCTGAGTGGAGGATGAACTGCAAAAGGAAGAAACTTGAAGCACAGGGACCAACCAGAAGATAATGACAATAGCCCGGGCATGAGGTGATGAGGATCTGCAACAGGATGGTGGTAGTGTCAGAGGAGAGAAAGGGGTATGTTAGAGAGATGCTACCAAAGTAGAATAAACAAGAGTTGACAACACATTGGATGGGAGAGGTGAGAGAGAATGAGGAGTTGAGGATGGCACCTAGGTTCAAATCTGAGTGACTAGAGAGATGGTGGTGCCTTTGACTGAAATATGGAAGTTTGGAAGATAGTCTGCAGAAAACATTAATGAATTCAGTTTTGGAAATGTGGAATTTAAGTACCCTCATGTGAGAATCTTGCTTCATATTTTACAGGGGAAAAAATCGAGGCCATTTACTGTGAGCACCTACTTCGCCTCTCTTCATCACCTCATATCACGCAGACGCCTTTTTTGCCATTTCTTCCTTCTTCCCTGCCTCACATGAAGAGGTGATTCTGCTCCTTACCAAAGCAAATTCCTCTGCCTGCACAAGCAATCCCAGTCCATTCCAGCTGCTCCAACTAACTGTCCCCTCTGTCATCCTCCCCTTCTTATTTATTATCAGTCTTCCCCTGTCTACGGGCTCCTTCTCTGTGACCTATAAACATGGTCATGTCTTCCTTACCCTCATTTGATCCTTCCAGCTACAACTCTTCTGTCTTTTGTGGCTAAGCTTCTCGAGAAGGCCTTCTACAATAGATGCCTCCAGCTTTTCTTCTCACTCCTTCCTTTAATTCCCAACAATATGATTTCCAAGCTCCAATGAGATCTTTCTAAAGTACTTAGCAAAGTGCCTAGAATATAGCAGGCCCTTTATAAATGCTTATTCCCTCTCACCCCTTTATCATTCCACTAAAACTGCTCTCTCCAAAGTTACCAATGATCTCCTAATCGCCAAATCTATTAATATTTTTTCTCAGTCTTCATTCTTCTTCGTTTCTCTGCATCCTCTAACACAACTGATCACCCTCTTCTCCCTAGGTTTTCAGCAAACCTCTCTCTCCTGGTTCTCTCCCTACCTATCTGACTGCTTCTTCCAAGTCTTCTTTGCGGAGTCCTTATCCAGGTCATGACCACTAATCACGAGGCTTAATCCTGGGCCCTCTTTTCTTCTCCCTCTATGCAATTTACCTTGATAATCTCATCAGCTCACATGAATTTAATTGCTCTCATGAAAATTCTCAAATCTATCTATCCTGTCCTAACTTCTCTTCTGAAGTCCAGTTTTACATCTTCAACTACCTTTCAGGCATCTCAAACTGGATATTCAGTAGACATCTTAAACTCAATATATCCTAAACTGAACTCATCTTTTCCCTTAAACCTCTCCCATTTCCAAACTTCCTGTTACAGTTGAAGGCCCCCCATCCTCCCAGTTCTCCAAGCTTACTACTGAGGTGTCATCCTTAACTCCTTGCTATTTCTAACTCTACTCCCATAACTAGTATATTGAGAAGATCTGTCAATTTCTCTAACATCTCTTGAATACACTGCCTTTTCTCCTTTGGTACTGCCATCACCCTAGTACCTTCATTGCTTTACACCTGGACAACTGCTATAGCCCGCTGGTTGATCTGTCTTCCACATGTTTCTCTTTACTTTAAATCATCCTCTATTTACCAAAGTCATTTTCTTAAAGCACAAGTCTGACTATGGAATTCCCTCCACCCCAACCATCTATCCCTAACACACACACATATATGTTCAATAAATTCTGATGATTTTCTGTTGCCTCCAGGATTAAATACAAAATCCTCCATTTGACTTTAAAGCCCTTCATAATCTATCCCTCCTCACCCCCTCTTGCAATTTTCTTGCACCTCCCACCAAGTACTCTTCAGTCCAGTGATCTTGGACTCCTTGCTGTTCCACAAACAAGACACCCCTTCTCTAGGCTCTAGGCATTTTCTCTGACTGTCTCTCATGTCTGGAAAGCTATTCCTTCTCATCTCTACTTCCTGACTTCCTACAGGTCCCAACTAAAATTCTATCTTATTCAGAAAGCCTTTCCCAAGTCTTACTATTTCTAGTGTTTAGTAGATTCAGTATTTAGAATTTAGTATTCCTCTTATTATGTCCTATTTATTCCATATTCCCTTTTGTCCATATCTGTTTACTTATTTTCCCCCATTAGCTTATGAATTCCATGAGGGCAGGTACAGTTTTTTGCTTCTCATTGTATCCTCACATTTGTATCTGATTCTTTGTGACCCTGTTTGGGGCTTTTTGGGAAAGCTACTGGAGTCATTTGCCATCTCCTTCTCCAAAGGAAAACTGTGATTTGCCCAGGGTCACACAGCTCGTATTTGAGGCTGGATTTGAACTCAGGCTTTCCTGATTCCAGGACACATGCTCTATCCACTGAGGTATGTAGCTGCCTCCTACATGCCTGGAACATAGTAGGTACTTAATGTTCATTGACTAAGAAATGTTAATAATGCAGATTAAATTTACATTTCTACCACCACTACGTCTAGCCCATTGTTAAACATTTACCAGCACACCCCTGCCTACAGCCAAAGATTCAGGCTGATGTCGGCAGTGAACCTACCCATAAAAGGACTGAAAGAAATCCTGAGAAAAAGTCTGCTCTTTCCCTGCTAAACCTGTCTCTCCACGGACCTCACACACTTGACACTCACTAGCTGTGTGACCTTGAGCAAGTCACTTAACCCCAATTGCCTCATCCTGGGTCATCTCCAGTCATCCTGATGAATATCTGGTCACTGGATTCAGATGGCTCTGGAGGAGAAGTGAGGCTGGTGACCTGCACAGTCCTCCTTCACTCAAAACAAAGTCAAGTCCAAGTTATGTCATTATTTCTCTGATGACAGGCATGGTCTTCTTTGGCAACAAAGGACAAACACACACACATCTCTCTACAGACTCTACAACATAATTTATTACCCAAAGATTTTCAGTTACTTGAATTTTGCCAGAGATTAACTAGAAGTGGTTGTAAATGTAAGGCAAAGAGTCCAACATCTCCCTAAATATTAGAAATTTTCCTAAATGGGAGTTCAGGGTGATTGTGAAAGAACTCATAACTTTTCATCTAAAATAAACTCCCAAGGGTCACAGAGGAGGGAATCACGTGTTCCTTGAGTGCCATTATATTTCCCCAGGCTTAAAATGAGCTAATTATTATAAATGATGGGGTGTTACACTTGCATGACAGGGTCTTGAAGCTCCTTAATATCTGGATCATCTTTTTCTGTATACTCTCTGGATTTCCTTCCAACCAGAAGCAATCAGAATTGTGCAACCAGAAGCAGAATCCTGAAGTTCTCCCTACTTTCCTCTCCCACCCTTTTCACCCTCAAAGGTAACATCCCTAGTTCCTAGTTGGGCATTCAAATAGCACAAGATTACTCTGCACCTACAATATCTGCAGAAGGAAATGGAATAATACAATGCAAAAAGCAAAAGAATTGATTGAACCAGTGGCTGAAAACCTTTTTGTTTTCCAAATTCTCTTCTAATTTTCTTGATTGCTTGATGTGCATTTTCTAACAAATTATCAAGAGGATTAAATTTGTTCCAACTGTATTTATTTGATACATTGGAACCTCCCTATGATCATAGTGGTGCAGAATGTGGTTCCTGGATTCCTGTACTGAAATTTCAGACCTTTTATTTATGACCTTTGGAGCCAAAGGCAAACCACTTTATTATTCTGGGCCTCAGTTTCTTCATCTGTAAAATAATTCCATTGGGCCTGAGCACCTCTTAATATTCCTTCTAGTTCTACATCTATGATTCTATTATCTCATGATTAGATGCTGTCTTGGTTGTGCAGTAGATAGAGCGCTGTATTAGGAATCAGGAAAACCTGAATTCAAATCCTAGCTACACTAATTCTATGATCTCATAAATCACTTAGTCTCTCTGATCTCACTTTCCTTATCTATAAAATGGGAACAACAGTGACAGCTACCTCATAGGGTATGTTGTTAGGATCAAACAAGATAGATACATAAGCTGCTTTGCAAACCTTAAAACCATACATAAGCCTAGCTATTTTTATTTCAGCTCTTGTTTCCATGATTTGCTGATGGGAGGAACAGAATTAAGTATCATCTATTATGCTTATTAAAGTAGTATATACATACATGTATATATATATGGTACCTACATAGTGGCAATACTAGCTGTAATTTTAACCTGTATAATTAAAATTGTGGTTTTATAATTGGCTATGTAATATGGTTAACCTATATGGTGATAACATTTTAACCTATACAGTGGTAGGGGTGCATTTATATGGCAATTTACCTACCTTACCCTATTTTATTGGATACAACAGTCTAACAGGCATCAGACCCACCAGCCAGCTATTGCCATAGTCCAGGTGTGAGGTGATAAGGGCCTGCACAAAATGGCAGCAGTATCAGAAGAGAGAAAGCAGAGTATTTGAGAGATACTGCAAATGGGAAAAGAACAGACTTTTGTAACAGATTGGATATGGTGAGTGAAAGATAATAAGGAACTGAGGATGACATCTAGGTTTTTGTATAGTTTTATGGGAACTTGGTGTGTGGGTTTAATGAATTCCTACTACCCTGCAAGATGTCTTCTGATTATGAAACCACTGTGGGGAATTCAGAGGTAGAAGGGAGCAACATCCATTTGAAGTAGTAAATTATATCCATTTTATAGTACAGAAAGCTTCTTTGTTAAATATTTTATGGCCCACTGAGTATCTCATTGTGTTCCCATTACGATCCTGGATCATAAACATGTCTGAGTGAGGCCTGGCCCAGACCATTTGGTGGGGAGGGAAGAGCTGTACCCGAATGACCTGGAAGTGGAGGAAGGGTGATACAGAGGTAATCTGAGTTAGCTTGGGAGTCTAATACTCTGTGGCTGCTCTGCTTCCAACCACTTATGGGGAGACCTCCGAATGAGATAGGGAAGTGAACAGTCAGTCAATAAACATTTATTAAGTGCCAGGCATAGTTCTGGGGATACAAAGAGAGGCAAAAGACAGTCACTACCTTAAGGAGCTCACAGTCTAATGAGAGAGACAACAAGCAAATAATATGTTCTAGTAAACTATATATGGAATGAAAAGGAAATCATTAACAGGAGAAGACACTAGGATTAAGAAAGAATGGAGGAGGCTTTCTGTTAAAGATAAGATTTTTCGTTGATACTTGTAGGAAGTCAGGAGGTGGAGATGAGAAGGAAAGCATCCCAAGCCAAATAAAATGACAGGAGTTGAGATATGGAGTATCTTGTTTGTGGAATAACTAGGAGCTTCTAAGGAGGCCAGTGTCATTGGACTGCAGAGTACATATTAAGGAATAAGGTATAAGAAGACTAGAAAGGTAGAAGGAAGCTAGGTTATTAAAGCCTTTGAATGCCAAAGAGGATAAAACAAATATTTGATCCTGGGGACAATAAGAAACTACTGGAGTTTGTTAACCATGAGGGTGACATGGTTGGATCTGAGCTTTAGGAAAATCACTTTATTGTCTAAATGGAGGCTGGACTGGAGTGAAGAGACTTGAGGCAGGCAGACCCTCCAGCAGGCTCTTGCAATATCCAGGAATAAGCTGGTGAGGGTGGTAGCAATGTCAAAGGAGAGAAGGAATATTCCAGAGATATTGCAAAGATGAAATAATAATTGAATGTGGGGAATGAGATAGAAATAGGGAGGATGACACCTAGGTTGAGATCCTGAAGAACTGGAAGGATGGTGGTACCCTTGACAATGATAGGGAAGTTACGAGGAAAGTAGGATTTAAAGGGAAAGATGATAAGTGCTCTTTTGGACATGTTGAGTTTAAGGTGTCTAACCAGTTTGAGATATCTGAAAGACAATTGGACATTATGAGGTTGGAAGTTAGCACAGAGATTAGGGCAGAATAGGAAGACTTGAGAATTATCAGTATAGGGATGGTAATTAAGTCTACGGGAGCAGATAAGACCACTAAATTAAATAGCATAGAGGGAGAACAGAAGAGAACCTAAGACAAAATGCTGTGAGACACCCATACTCATGACCTGATGAAGATCCAGCAATGGAGGCTAAGAAGGAGCAGTCTGATAGATAGGAGAATCAGTAGAGGGTAGTGTCCTAAAACCATGAAGAGGAGAAAAAGGCAATCAACTACTTCAAAGGTATCAGAGAGGTTGGGGAGGATGAGGATTGAGAAAAGGCCATCGGATTCAGCATGAAGAAATCACTGGTGACTGGAGGAAGCAGTTTTGGTGGAATCATGAGACTGAAAGCTGGATTCTAAGAGGTTAAGGAGACAGAGAGGAAAGAAATGAAGGCATCTATAGATGATCACTTTTTCAAGGAGTTTAGCTACAAAGGGCAGAAGAGATATAGAATGATAGTGGAGACAGAAGGATCTAGTGAGTATCGGTGAGACACGGCTATGTTTGTAAGCAATATGGAAGGAGCCAGAAGAGGAGAGATTGAATATAATTGCTAGTCAGGATGACAGATGTGGCCATCTGGTGAAGGACCTGAGATGGAATGGGATCACTTGTGTAGGTAGAAGTGGTTAGACTTGGTAAGCAGTAGTATCACCTCTTCACAAGACAAGATGAGGAGCAATAGTGACTAAAGGATTCTGAATGAAAGGAGATAAGGAAGAGGAAAAAAGAGGGAGCTCTCAGTGAATGGCCCCCATTTTTTCCCGTAAAATATGAGGCAAGGTTCTCAGTTGAGCCGGTGTGGGGTTGCGGGGGAAGGAGCCATGTAACATTTGAGGATGGATTAAAAAGGTTTGGAAGAGCCCTGGTGGATGGTGGGATAGTGAGTTGATAAGGGAGACATACTAGGATTGCCTAGCAACAGTGAGGTATCATTTAAGGCTGTAGAATATAAAGTTGTAGTGGACCCAAGCAGAATGACTGAAAGATTTTCTCCACTGTTGTTCGGAGCAAATGTGTAGAAGTCAAAGGCAGGAATGGTGGGAGTAATGCAAGCCTCAGGCTTGCAATGAATGGAATGACAAGGGAAAGAGAGAATCAAGAGAAGACAATGTAGAGCTAAATCGGTCCACTGGTGGGGTGAAAAAGAGGAAAGAGTAGCTAATGTAAGAGACACGACTAGGAGAGAATTGAGAGGTCAAGGGATTGGAGGTCATGGTATGGATGAAGAGCAAGGCTTGATAAGAGAAAGAAAAAAGGAAGAAAAGGAAGGAAGGAAAGAGGGAAGGACCAAATTATATACATGCAGAAATGTCATAGCCAAAGCCTAGAGCTCCCAGGTCAAAGAAAAAATACTATAAGTAGCCTGTAAGAAAGAAATCAGATCCCAAGGAACAACACAAGATTACACAGTAATCACTAACATAGGAAAAAGTGGACCATGATATACCAAAAGGAAAAAGAAAAGGGCTTGCAATCAAGAATAAATTCTACTGTACAATTAAGTATGGGGAATGGGGAGTGGGGGAGGCAGGGAAGAAAGATAGATCTTTAATAGACTAAATGACTTTCAAGAATTCCTGTGGATAAAAGTTGAGCTGACTGATCAAGACAATGATCCAAGAAAATTTCAAAGGACTCTGAAAAATGTTATCCACCTCCAAAGAGAGAACTGATAAACTGAGTACAGACTGAAGCATACTTTTTTCACTTTCTTTATGTTTCTTGTTCTTCTTGGGTTTTGTTGTTGTCATTGCAACATGACTAATATGGAAATATGTTTTGCATGACTCTATATGGATAATTGATATCAATGGGTGGGGGAGGGGCAGAACAGGGAATGAATTTGGAACTCAAAAAAATTTTTTAATGAAAATTAAAATTAAATAAAAATTTTTACAAAGGAAAAAACTGGGCTAGGCATACTCTTTGAAACACAAATACAAGAGATAAGAAAACCCTAGAAAGGTATGTAGGTCTAAATTCAAAGATTGGGAAGTTTATCAGACTCTCCTGCATATTCCTCCAGGTTTAGTAGCTAATGTTGTATAAATTAATATTTATGTTATAAATATTACCCCCAAGAAAGAAGAAAGCAAAACCCAACACATATATTCACATATTTTTATTAATTAATTTGTTTTCAGTTTTCAACAATCACTTTCATATGTTTTAAGTTTTTTCTGCCTCCTTCCCCGCTCCCTCCCCAAGATACCATGCAATCTTATATGGGTTCCACACATACATTCTTATTAAACACATTTTCATATTAGTCATGTTGCATAGAAGAATTAAAACAAATGGGAGAAACTGAGAAAAAACAAAATGTAACAAAAGAGAAAATAGTCCGCTTCATTCTGTGTTCCAATTCTATAGTTCTTTGGATGTGGATGGCATTTTACATCAAGAGTCCTTTGGAAATGTTTTGGTTCTTTACATTGCTATGAAGGGCTAAGTCTATCAGAAACAATCTTTACATACTATGGCTGTTACTGTGTATAATGTTCTCCTGGTTCTGCTCACTTCACTCAGCATCAGTTCATATAAATCTTTCCAGGTTTTTCTGAAGTCCACCTGTTCATTATTTCTCATAGCACAATAGTATTCCATTACATTCATATACACAACTTGTTCAGCCATTCCCCAATTGATGGGCATCCCCTTGATTTCCAGTTCTTGGCCACCACAAAAAGACTTGCTATAAATATTTTTGTACATGTGGGTCCTTTATCCATTTTCATGACCTCTTTGGGATACAGCCCTAGAAGCGATATTGCTGGGTCAAAGGGTAAGCACATTTTTATAGCCGTGTGGGCATAGATCCAAATTGCTCTCCAGAATGGTTGGATCAGCTCACAGCCCCACCAACAATGTATCCACACCCACTTTTTTTTTTCTGGAGGGAGGAAGGCAAAGCAATTGGGGGTAAGTGACTTGCCCAAAGTCATACCACTAGCAAGAGTCTATTGTCTGAGGTCCTATTTGAACTCAGGTCTTCCTGATTCCAGGGCCTATACTCTTCACTGAGCCACCTAGCTGCCCCAAATTCATGTATTTCCCAATGAGATTAACTTTTACAGAGGGATAGTTACTTCAAAAGTATAGCGAGACTATAGTTCAGAGGAACAATTCTCCCTACACCACCTCAGTGTCTGGGGAGGGGAAATGTATTAGGCTCACACTTAAAACTCAGATCCTCCATAGCATTAGTCTCATCAGGTTCTAAGTCCAAAGTCTCTTGTGTTGGCCTCCTGCATCCAGCTTTCTCAGGGCTTCCTTGCTGTGCCAGTTGCAATACCTATCTTGGAATCTTGGGCTCCAAGGTCACCATGGCTCAAGCTCCTGGGTCCAAGACTGCTCCTTTACTGCAGGGTGTCCCTGCTCTGAGCAAATAAGTTCTTCACCCTTGGATTCCACTAGAAAGAACAACTATACCTCAATCAGGTAGAATGAAAGGTACAGGCAGTTCTGGTAACACAGACAATGGAAGGAGGCTGTCCCCTACCATGTGGTATTTGAATAAAGATGCAGGTCCCTGTCAATTCCCATGGGAATGCCTCCATTTTAGTGGACCGGCATACACCAAAACTGTTACACAGAAATGAATCAAAGCAACCATATCTCAAATGAATAGTGAGTACTTGAAGTATAAACACTATACAAGTCCTCCCTGGGTTCTTTGAGATGAAGAGCACATTTCTCTGGCCCCGTGAAATTTCTGTGCTAGCATTCTTCATGCAAATAAAAGTATTAATATCCATGTGAGGTTCACAGGATAACTGTCTTTGGCAATAACATGTTTTAGGACCTTAGGAAATAGAAGGCACCTTAAGATACATAGTATGCTAATCTTGAACACTAACAAATATTCTGAGAAATAACTTAACAGTAGGTAATGTGATCATAAGGATAGGGAGAGGGATTGAAAACAAGTGAGAAGCAAAACTTTTTGCAAAAGTCACAAGAAAAGGAAAGAAAAACTAAGCAAATTTATAAGACTATAAGCAGCTATATATCAAAAGTATTAATTCTTCAGATACAAGCTAAAAGCATAATATATTTATAATTATATTAACATATTTACATTCAATAAGTTATAGGGTACTATTAATATATTAGCACTATTATATTATTATGTATAATAAGCCATTTTAAAGAGAGAATTTCTTCTACTTGGAAATGGAGTGTCTCAAAATGGGGGTTGCATTTGCCCTTTCAGTATACATTCTCAAAGTGAGAATGCTATAAGACCTTAGCCTGAAAGGGCCAGGATCTCACATTGCATCCCAGACCATCTCCAGCAGTCCTGATGAATATCAGGTCACTGGACCCAGATGGCTCAGGAGAAGAAGGTGAGGTTGGTGACCTTGCACAGCCCTCCCTCACTCAAGTCAAAGTCAACTGCAAGTCATCTCATCATTTCCCTGATGTCATGGTCCTCTTTGAGAATGAAGGACAAACATAACAATACAATAAGTACCAAATTTAACCAGAAGAACATGGACTTGACCCAACACTTAGCCTTACTATTCTGGATAGAAATTCAAAAGCAGAAGCATCTTGATCCAGAAGGTAAGTCACAACAGTCAAAAAAAGACATGGGCTGATGAGTGAAAGCCACTTAGGACAAAAGGGTAAAATCTGAAGGGGTTAAATGATAAACAAACACTTACTTCCTAAAAGGAGGAAAAATGATGTTCCTTAGGGACATGGTTGTATGCTGTTTTGTTTGCTGCAAGAGAAAAAAGAAAAAAGGGGGGGAGGGGAAAGTAGGGAAAAATGAGGAAGATATGAAAGGAACTTTTTTCTCAAAAGAAAATATACCAAATTGAGGTGGGGTGAGGGAGATGCCATATCCCATGAACCTCACTTTTTTACCTGAGCTCAACAAACCAGCTAATTACACAAAAAAAGTTTAATGTAGAAATACAACAAAGTAAACAGAAATAGATGGGGACAGAGAGATGGAAGAGGGGTGGTTAAGTCAAAGGGAAGAGTTATAGGCAAAATAAACTTCAACTAAAGAGAGCTAATTATAAAAGAGAGATTAAAAGGAGAGAAAGAAGAAAGGATCAAGTGATGTAGCTATTAGCTGAATGAAGAGAGGGAGGGCAAAGGATTAGGATCAGACCACTCCAATTACAGAGTACAAAGAAAAAGAAGGTGGGGAAAGAAAGGAAGTGAATTCAACACTATTAAAGAGAGGAATGGGGAGGTAAAGAGGAGAAACATTATAATAGTGTATGATGGACAGAAAAATATACCTAACCATTATGACTGTGAATAGGATAAACTCATCTATAGAAGAGAGGCGGATGGGAAAATGGATTAGAGAGCAGAGTCCAACAATATGCCTAAATATACCTAAAACAAAAATATACCTAAAAAATATACGTAAAACATACATCCAGAATTAAAATCATGGGGTATAATGGAATCTATTTTGCCTCAAGTGAATTAAAAAAAAAACCACAGGGATGGCAACATGCTCTTAGACAACAGTTTAAAAAAATACATATGGTTAAAACAGGGAAATTATATTATGCTTAAACCCACCATAGATAATAAAACAATATAATTAATATATGTATGTCTGTGTAACATACACATATGTGCCAAATTGAAAAGCATCTAAATACTTAAGGTAAACAACCATCATTGGGAGTTTCAATGTGGCCTTTTGAGAATGAGGAAAATCTAATATGTGTGTGTGTGTGTGTGTGTGTGTGTGTGTGTGTGTATACATATATATTAAAAGAAGCTAAAGAATTAAAGAGAATTTTTTTAAAATTAGCTATAATTGACCTCTGGTGATTACGAACAGGAATTGTACAAAATTTAACAACTGTTCTAGGTCATAAAAAAAGATTTGTATGTACCATTTTACTGTCCATAATCCAATCAAATTATAATATTTTATTGATTAAATTGATCCAATTATTTTTACTGATATTTGAAGAAAGGATTCAAATTTAAAGAATAAGTAGGTCAAAGAATGAGTCAGAATAATTTTATCCAGGGGGGAAGTGAGTTAGTGGGTAGTGATGGAAATAAAGAAGAATAGAAATGTTGAGATTTAGGGGTGCTAGTGTTGAGGTTTGGGGTGCTTGGGAACCCAAAGTGGGAAGGTTCAAGGGGAGTTCAAGGAGGTTCCCAGGGTCTGTACCCCATCATTCCCCACCTCAAACAGATGGGGCCCAAATTCTTTTGGGGTAAGAGACAAAGTTCTTAGCTTCTGAAACAGCTTCTGGCTAGCAAGGGGTGGGTCTTGTTCACAGCCTGAGCAGTCATCTGGAAGTTGATGGTTTTCACTTTGGAAAAGACAAACCTGACAAGGAGGTTAAGCAAACAAGGACCAAAGAGGCACAAAAGGAGAACAGAAAAAAGACAATTTCCCTGGCATAAAAGACAACTTCTCTGGAGAAAATTAAAGATGACGATGGCAAGGCCAAAACATCGAAGGGCATGTTTGATAGGGAAGTTTTTTGCTGTCTTTCCAAATTGCTACATGGCCATGTAGAACAAGGAAAGCATATTGTGAGTAAATAAAAACATCAACTGGCCTGGGGTCAGGTCCTAAGGAATGGATTAAGATTCCCCAAGTCCGAACTCTCCTTTCATCAACATACAGAGTAAATGATTTTTCAACATTAAGTTTAGGTTTCAAAGTCTCAAAAGCTTAAGCCTGATCTGGACCCCACTCTAGAAGGAATGAATCAGGGCCTTGAGTAAAGTCATCAAGGGGCTTAGCAAAATTAGGAATCCATAGTCTACAAAATCCAGCCATGCCTAAAAAGGTTCGAAGTTGTTTCTTAGTGGTTGCAACAGGATTGTCCTTTTTTTCTCAGGGGTTAAGGAGAGAGAGGTGGTCGTGAGTTCATGGCCCAAATACCTTACAGACTGGGATGCTATCTGGATTTTGTTCAAAAAAACCCAATAACCTTGATTGCCCAAGAAATTAAGGGTTTTTGTGTCAGCAGCCAAAGAAGCCTCCCAGGTGGGGCTACAAATAAGAATATCATCCATATACTGAACTCGCTACTACCTGCTAGTTTCAGGTCCCTTAAATCACTTCCCAAAGCCTGGCCAAATAAATCAGGGCTATCTCGAAACACTTGGGGCAAGACTGTCCATGTTAGCTGACATGGACTTGATTCCCCAGGAAGAGTCCATTCAAAGGCAAAAATAAATTGTGAGTCTATGTGAAGAAGTATACAGAAATACTCAGGGATCTAAGTGAGTATAGTGTATGGGCTAGGGATTATGGGGTGTATTGGAATAATAGCTTTGTTAACAGCCCTGAGATCTTGAACCATTCTGTATTCTCCGTTAGGCTTTTTTTCTGGGAAGGATTGGAGTGTTGCATGAAGATTGACAAAGGACAAGGATTTTATACTTAAGGAATTTTTCAATTAATGGTTGTAGTCCTTCCCAGACCTCAGGCTTAATCAGATATTGACTGCCATGGGGAAACACATTAAAATCTCAGAGGCAAACAATGGCTGGGGTGGCATGAGAAACTCACCCAGGAATTCCCAGATGCCAAACAATTGGCTTAACTGTCTCCCACACTTTCAGGCGAACATCGGGAGGTCTGGTGAACAGAGGGGAAAGGAAGATGGGATGCTTAATTTGAGAAAATTGGCTCCCCAATTTCACCATCAGGTCCCTTCCCAGCAAGCGGGAAGGGCCTGAGCTCTGAGCGCATAAGGAAGGAGCATTCAAACAACAGATCCTCAAGTAGGCTGGAAAGGGGGTATGTTTGGAGACATCCCTTAGTTTCCCCTTCAAAGCCCATGCTTTGCTCAAGGGGTGGGTAGGACCAGAGTAAGTGATTAAAACAGAGAAAGGCCATGTAACCTTACCTTCAGCCTTGATTTTTGCCCAGGGCTTGGTGAGAGAGGTAGAGAAAGTGGGAGCCCTCCCAAGCCCCAGGCTCCCCTGTCATTCTGAGTCTTGAGAAGACTGGAGGACAGGGTACTGGGGGGTGGCTCCACCACTTTTCCAACCTTGGGGACAATCCTCCCTCCAATGTCTCTTCTGGTCACATGAGCATGGTTCCATAGGCATTGGTTCCAGGGGCACCCTGGAGGGGGCCTCCTTGGATCAGTGACCCTCCTTGTGGCATAGAAAGCAGGTTTCCCCACTGCCCAAAGTAGCTGGGCTTCCTGTAAGGGGGTGCCCTGGAGGGGTACTCCTGGGGTCTTCTGCTGGCCATGAGAGCAGCCCTTTCCCTTTGTCCTCTTTCCTTTGCAGCAAGGAGGCCTCTGTTGTTAGACTCCAAAGGCCATCTCCAGTAATTGGGCCTGAGCGGTTTGGGGTCTCATTGCCAATTTCTGCAGTTTCCTCCCAATATCTGGGGCAGACTGGTGAATAAAATACATGCTAAGGATTGCTGCCCTTTCTGTGGAGTCAGGATCCAAACTTGTATGCTTTTTAATAGCTTCTACTAGCCTATCTTGAAAAAGGGCTGGGTTTTCCTTTTCTCCTTGAGTCATTTCCCTAACTTTTTGAAAATTTATTGACTTTTGAAATGCAGTTCTTAGGCTTTCTAATAGGCAAATTACCGTATGGTCTCTATTTCCTCTATCCTCACTCTTTTGATAATCCCATCCTGGGTCACTAGTGGGAATAGCATCTGCTCCTGGGGGACATTTTGGGGGGTCATTACTAGCCAAATGATTCCCAAATTTTGGGACTTGTGCCCATATTCTCCTCTTTTTCTCAATGGTACAACAGGTAGAGAAGAGGAAATGCAAATCACCCCAAGAAAGCTCAAATTGTAGGGATATGTCCCTAAAACCCTCAGCAAACTTAGTGGGGTCTTCCGAGTATCTCTCCAGTTTCTCTTTAACCTGAATGAGGTCTGAGATGGAGAATGATACATACACTCTGTCACGTGGTGAGGCAGGCACTATGGAGACAGCAGCTTGGGAGGAGAGATAGGAAGCTCCAATTCTTGTGAGGGGAGGCTGGAGAATGCTGGCTGAGCTGGATTAGGCTGCCAGGCCAGGGGATCTGGCTGGCAAGGGGAAAGATCAGCTGACACCTGAGGAAGGGAAGGGCTGACCCCAGAGACTGCAGTGGGGGTGGGACCTGAGGCCTGAGTGAGCGATGCCTCAGGGTGAGGGGCAGAGGGAGGCATCTCAGCAAGACCCTTGGCTGGGACCTGAGCAGGGGTCGCCAAGGGGGAGGGGCCATGAAAGAAGATACAGGGTAGGAGACATAAAAGGTAAATAATGCAGGAAATGAAGGGGGTTGAGCTAGAGGAAAAGGGAAAGGAAACCAGGGGAAAGAAGGGGTGGCCAAGGAGGGGGAAGTGAAAGTTGGGGAAGGTTGGGGAGCAGCAGGAGGGGGCTGGGGGAGATTGGGATGGGGATAGGAGTTGGGATGGTGGGAACAGAGGCAGGGAAGGAGGAGGGGCCAAAGCTATCAGGGCCATAAAAAGGGGGTCATCCAAAACATTCAGTTCACCCTCATTGCCACTTTGTGGGGTGGCTCTAGCTACAAGCACCTTACAATCTTTTCTAAGTATGGGGTTCTGAGAGAGCTTGATGAAGGCCATTATGTAGAGTATTTCTGCCTTCTCAGCAACAATATAACTCTAAATTATAAGAGATTACTATATTGTAAGGTCCCAAAAATGGGCCATACTTCATGATCCTCCATGGTCCTCCCACTAGACTGAAAACCTGAGAGTGTCAGGCTGGGTGCAAGACAGCCTCCTAGTTGTCTGACCTACTGGGACCTGAGAGACCCAAAAAACAAACACCTCCAAGGTGTTTGGAGAGCAAGAAGGGGATAGGGAGAGGTGAAGGTTTACATACCTTCCAGTCTTGGCAGGAGAATTTGAGATTAGCAGTTCTTCCTGGTCAAGGAAACAAAATGTTGAGGTTTGGGGTGCTCGGGACCCCAAAAAACCGACAGGCCGGGTCCTACTTGAATGAATTAAACCCAAGCTTTCTTTCAACCAAAGTAAAACAAATTTCATTAAAGATTCACCATATTGGGTTGACTTTTAGGAAGGCTTGCCATTTGTGATGCTTATATAACAAGCAGGCCAGATACAATCTGAGCTAGATTGAGTCTGAGATAGATTGAATCTGAGCCCCTTCATGGAGACAAAAAGGATCTTATATACAGAAAGACTGGGAAGAATCTGGGGGTGATCTAGTAGTCTAGGGGTTCCAGGGATGGTCTTGATGGGAGTGGCCAATAGCCTGGAGAATGGAATTTTAATAGGATCAAGGGTGGGAAATATAACAGAGATTTGGGCAAGGTAATGAAAAGCTTATAGGCCTGAAGACAATGCCAAATCAAGTGCAAAGATTTAAGGAGAGTTTGAGGAGGTTCCCAGAGTCTGTCCTATAGTGGGTGGGAGCGATTCTAAAAATCCACCATATTGGTCAGACTCATGAAATCTAAGCATTGGCTAGACTCATAAGGAATCTGAGCATTTTCATGGAGGCAAGATGGATCTTTTAAACAGAAGACTATGGGAAAAGAGAAGGGGGTCTAGATGGAATTAAAGGAGTGGTGGTCTAGGGCGTGCCCAGGTGCAGACAATGAAAGGACAGTTATTTAACTGGGAAGAGCGTATTGTCCCAGGTAAACACTAGGGATCTGAGACATGTGGGAAAGTCCAGGGTTTTTTCCTTTTGGGGGTTCAGATCCCATTCCCCTCAGAAAGATCAGAAATAGAACATTTATAATATACAGAAGAAAACAATTTTAAATTAAGAAGTAGACATGTAAAGATAATTTTGCTTCTATCTTGTTAAATTTAATATTCGCTTTATAAAAACAAATGTATGTACCAGAAGTTAGCAGTTTTATATACAATCCAACTATCTGTTTTTCTTTGCATATTGAAACATTTCTACTTCCCACTGATTAAGTGCAAGTCTAAAACAAAAAAATTAAGTTAAAAAGAAAAGGAAGACTATGGAAGTAATATATGGTTGATTTTTTTTCCTCTTAAAATGTGAAAGAAAAACAGTTTTCTGAAAAGCCCCAAATAGCACAGGCCCTACCACATGATCATAGAACTTCCATTTTCAGTTCCCAAGATATTCCTCTCTGTCATACTCTCTTTTATCTTTAACTAAGCTTAAGGTCAACTACCAATCTTATTTTAAAGTAGAATTTTTTTTCTAAGTTCATACTTTGGGGAGATAGTGGCCTCCTTCTGCCTAAAATTCTTAAGGAAATGCCTCAAAATCAGGTCAATGACTCTTTGCTGTAAAAAAAATATTTTTTTCCCAGATCCTCTAGAAAATGTCAGAATGGTAGTGATGACAATGTCCAGGGAAGAGATGAGGAGTTGTTGCTTTTGCCATTGTGTTATTATTTTAATATTTCCCTTTGTAAAAGAGTGGTCTTGGAAAGCCTCCAGCCTAGGAACAGAAAAGAGATGGTAATGAAATGCTAATCAGAATAAAAGAGATGAGATCCAACCAGAAGATCAGACGGTCTCTTTATTACAAATCTAGTTTTTGTTGTTCTGGACTTGGCAAGCACCAATAAACACAAACATTTCCTTATGCAAAGAAGAACTGAAAAAGGTACTGTATATTAAACTGTGAATCTCATTGTATATGTACTGCTTTTTTTTTAGTTTGTTTTTCCATTAAATCAAAAACGTATTTAGCCTGTTAGTTCCAAAAGCTGTAGCACTTGTCTGTCTTTTTCTCTGGTCCTCATTCTGTTCTCTTCCATACATTTTAAAAAAATGTTTCACTGAGGTTCCCTTCCTTTTTCCTTTCTTCCATTTTTCCTTCCTTCCTTCCTTTTCACATCATTATCACTAGCCTTTTTCTCCCAATTAAAGCCCTCTAGAAAAAAAACCACACCACTCTCTTTTGTTTAAAAAATTAGCATAATAATGAAAAGCAAATATTAGCTATGAAAATATATGGCACATTCTGTGACTCCATCATCTTTCTCTCAAAAGGTAGAAAACATGTATCATCCTTTGTTCTCTGGATTTGTGGTTTGTCACTGAATTTATCACATTTAAGTCTTCCAAAACAAGCTTGTTATTTGACTAGGTTTTTAAAAAATGTAGTTCTTATTCTACGTGATGGGATCATGGGGCTTGAATTCCTAAAAGTAAAAGATCATGTCTTTGAAAGCAACCCCGTCTTGAGGCATCTGATCCATCCCAGCCCACCTAGATACTCAATGAACCTTTTAACTGTCCTTTCACAGTGGCTCTCAGACCCATCCTAGACCACTGTCTACATCCGGCCCATCCCAGGCCATGTACTTAATCCCATCTAGAATTTCCCAGTCTTTTTCTGTATAGGGATATCAGTCCAATCCCCATCAAATTCACAGATTTACTAGAAATCTTGCCTGCCTAACCTGTGTTATAAATAAAACCTCACTACTCTGAATGAAAAAAAATGTAGGTCTTGTATTAATTTTTTTTTTCTGGTTCTGCTCACTTTATACTGAATTATTTCATACAAATTTTCTGAGATTTCTCTGCACCTACTCCTTTTGTCACACCGTACAACACAATAATATGCCATTGCATTTATACATCATAATTGTAGCATACTTATCATTAACAATAAGCCAAAAGACATATTAATTCTTGGCAAAGACATTTACTAAAAAGACATAATACAAGCAATATCTCCAAAATATTTCCATGAACCTGAGGCATACTTTCCCACAAATATATAGAGCATCTGTGAGAAGAGTGGTAGTGAGGTACATGTAAGGATACATGTGTCGCAAATTCTGGTACTAAAAGTATTGGCCTAAAAATCCTTCTTTCTTTGAAGAGACTTCATGTTGTTCATCCTGGGTGTACCATCTCTGCTGGGCAGATTGCCCTGCTAAGCCTCCCAGAGTGTGTTCCACTCTGCAGAGTGACTCCTTGGCTGCTAGGCTAAGAAGAACAGTTGGTACTCATATATGGGATTGTAATTCCAAGAATTTTCTTAATGACCTTATTTCTATGACCCCCATGCCCCAGAGGGCCCATTTCCACAAGAGATCTATTTTGAACTCACATGGTCATCAGGAAGCTGACCCCAAAGAGGTCAGCTTTCTTTTTCTCTTTGGCTCATTGCTCCTGCCCCAAATAATTCTACAGGGAAATTATATGATAAAGCTTACTCATTGTTCATCTCTAGGGGCTCATCAAAATGTGAATGCCAGGGTCCCTTCAGAAAAGGCTCTCAATGAACAGTACAAATATCAGATACAGGACAATGGGTCATTTCCTCCACCAAAGAAAACTGTGAAGATTCGAAAGACTCCCTGACATGTGTTAACACATGTAGGAAAATGTAAAACATCTAAAGAAGCCCAATAAACTTATTATACTCTCCTAAGAGGTAGAAGCCCTTTGTGGGACTGATATTTCATTTTCACATAAGATTTATACTAAGTTCCAAATGTTCTCCCCAGCCACAGTATGACTTGGACTTTCTTTAGTTGATCAGCTACAGGATGATCTAGTAGCAACAAGTTTCTAACTACAGTTCGAAAAAGTCCATTTCGGTCAAAGGATATGAACAGGTAGTTTTCAGAGGAAGAAATTAAAGATATCTATAATTGTATGAAAAAATGTTCTAAATCACAATTGATTAGAGAAATGCAAATCAGAACAGCTCTTAGGTACCACATACCTGTCAGATTGACTAACATGACAAAACAGGAAAATTATAAATCTTGGAGAAGATGTAAGAAAATTGGAACACTAATGCATTGTTGGTGGAGTTGTGAGCTGATCCAATCATTCTGGAGAGTGGTTTGGAACTATACCTGAAGGGCTATAAAAATGTGCATACCCTTTGACCCTGCAATACCACTTCTAGGGCTACATCCCAAAGAGATCATACAAATGGGAAAAGAACCCACATATACAAAAATATTTATAGCAGGTCTTTTTGTGGTGGCAAAGAAATGGAAATTGAAGACATGCCTATCATTTGGGGAATGGCTGAATAAGTTGTGGTACGTGAATGTAATGGAATATTATCGTGCTATAAGAAATGATGAACAGGTGACTTCAGAAAAACCTGGAAAGACTTATATGAACTAATGCTGAGTAAGGGGAGAAGAACCAAGAGAACACTGTATGCAATGTGCAATGACTAACTTTCATAGACTTGGCTCTTCTCAGCAGTGCAAAGATCTACAACTTCAAAGACATCAAAAGATTCATGATAGAAAATGTTGTCCATATCCAGACAAAGAATGATGGAGTCTGAATGCAGATTGAAGCATTTTGTTTTGTTTCTTCTTTCTCATGGTTCATGGTTATAATTGGTTATAATTCTTCTTTGCAATATAACTGATATGAAAATATAAATGAATGTATATGTAGAGCGTATATCAGATTTAATACCATCTTGGGAAGGGAGGAGGGAAAGAAGGGGAAGAAAATTTGGAACTCAAAAATTTGTGGAACTGAATGTTTTAAACTAAAAATAAATAAATTTTTAACAGAAAAAGTCGATTTCTCAGAACCATTAGTTTCTGGTCTATTACAATATAGAAGACGGCCATCAGGAAGTATACCTAGCATTTATTTCTGCTCCCATGTCCTTGCAACTGCCATTGCTGCCAGGGAAGGGAAGTAAAAGAAATCCCATACCCCTCTTAGAGAAAGTCCAAGAAAGAGAAAGCATGGGCCCAAAGCAGAGAAGGCTGAAGATTGGAGCCTCACTCTAGTGAAGTAAGAGAGGAGCCTTGGTAGCCAATGATCCTCAATATAATTTCCCAACTACAGTGACAAATCATGAGTTTCTGAATCATCTTAGCAAACTGTATGAACTTCAACAAGAAACCAGAGAGTATAAATAGCTCCATGAAAGAAATTCCAGCCTAAGAAAGCAAACATCCCCAATTACCCCCATGACATTGCCATGAATTTTTTTACTGGGTGTCATTCTCCCTCAATGAGGTACCCAGAGACCTTTAGTCTAGGAGTGTACACTGTATCATAGCACATCATCATGTTGTTTGTCCTTCATTCTCGAAGAGGACCATGACATCTGAAAGGTAATACTGACATTTGCAAATGAATTGGATTTAAGTGAGGGAGGGCCACAAAGTCACCAGCCTCACTCTCTCCTCCAGAACCACTGGAATCCAATGGCAAGATATAGATCGGGACAACTGGAGATGGCCTCCCATAACACATCACTGAAATATGGAACATAAATGTTGGTTTACTCAGACTCCACCCAAGCCTTTCAAAACATTTCCATTCTTTTTTCCCTTTTCCTGGTTCCATTTCATTCCTGTTTTTCTTAACATTTTTTTGTTATCTCTCTGCATTTTCTGCAGCCTACTTAGCTTTCATGAGCTGTAATCACCCCTGGTTGAACTCATCACAGAAGCCTCTCAAATTTCAAATGAAAGAAAAATCACCTGCTCTGACCTGGTGCTCGCAGGTGTGCAGGAGGAATGTGGTAACAAGATTAAGTATCTGTTAGTTATAAAGATGGCATATGGCATGAGGTCCCCAAGCTTGAGGTTCTAAATAATTCTTTTAAAAAATAAATGTTTATATCTCCTATTTTTACATCCTTTATATTTTTCATCGTATCCTTTTCCACTCATCATAAGCCATCTGTACAACAAAGCATTTTTAAGAGGGGGAAAGTTCATTAAAACAAATAAGATGGTGAAAAAGTCTGACATTAAATACAGCTACGGAATTTTGAAGTGAGCCTTTTCTACATCTGCCATATGCCTGTAACATTTTCCCCTCAGGACCTTACTTTTAATCCTGGTAGAAGTGTCTAGACCATATCTCCTATCCACCTCCTTTTAATGTCATTGGTCCTATTAATGTTGAATCTACAATACTGACCAGTAATTTTAGGAATATTTCTTAACTATTTTAATTAAATCCTACTCTTTAAAAAAGTTTAATTTAATAAATTATTCACCACAATGTCCGAGGGTGGCATTTTTCCATTAATCAATCAAAACTGCCATCTATGTTTGTAAACCGACTCCTAACTTCATGGGGAAAAATGAAGATGAATGACCAAAAATTAAGTCCCTTTCTACGTTGACTTATCGTGATTAAATCATCCAGAAACATTGCTGACAGCGTCTTATTTTGACAGTAATTATATGGGGTTTTGTTCAAGACAATGTTGTGCCTGATGCAGGTAGTTAATCGGTAAAATGAAAGTAGCTCCCTATCACCTTAGATTCAAATATAAATTTCTGTTTGGCATTTAAAGTTCTTCCTAACCTGGCCCCCTCCTTCATTTCTACCGTCTCATACCAAATTTCCCACCATGCATTCTTTGATCCTATGGTACTGGCTTCCTTACTGTTCCAGACACAAGAGCTCAATAGCTGTCCCCCATGCCTGGAATTCTCTCTCCCTATCTCTATCTACTGACTTCCCTGACTTCCTTCAAGGCCCCGCTAAAATCCTACCTTCTACAAGAAACCTTTCCCAATCCCCCTTAATTCTAGTGCTTGATTATCTCCAATGTATTCTATACAAACTTTGCTTGTACATAATTGTTGGCATTGTCTCTCCCACTAGATTGTGAGTTCCGTGGGAACAGATATTGGGGGTCTTTTGTTCATTTGTTTGTTTTCTCCCTTCTTTGTATCACCATTGCTTAGCCTAGTGCCTGGAAGGTAGAATACTTAACAAACGCTTGTTGACTGACTGTACCATTGACTATAGTATCTTTCAAGTGTCTTGTAGCTCTAACAAATCTACCATTCTTTTGTTGAAATTTTGAGCCTGAGTGACTAGGATATTGATGGTGTTCTGAATATAAATAACACTAGGGACTTGAGGAGTCTAGAAAGGGTTTGAAATAATCATTGTTAAAAAAGAAATTAGGAAATCAATGAGAGATAAATAAAACTATGATGACCAATTCTAGACATCATATTTCCAGAACAATAGATTATATCCCAAGGAAAGTCATAAAGATAAAACACAGAATCAGACAATTTTAGAGTTGGAAGTGACTTCAACAGCTATCTAGTTGAGCTCCCACTATCAAATACTCAACAAGTGACCATCCAGTCTACACTAGAAAACTTCTAATGAGGGGATACCCATTATGAGTAAAACAATAGGGCGTTCCATTGACATCTATCAATGGAAGTCCTACCTCCAAAAGCACCTGTTCTCATTTATTGCCAATTCATATTGTCAAGAAGCATTTTCTAACATCAGGCCTACATTTACCTCTTTGTAACTTAGACCTGTTGTTCTTGGTTCTGTCCTTTAGGACCAACATGATAAGTCCTCTTTCCTAGTCATCCTTTGACCTTCATCCCTGCCATTTTTTTGTCCTGCTGCTACTACTGTCCCTGATGCTACTGTTCCACATTCCTAACTGGGCCACCAGAGACCATGACTGGGAGAGTTGTCATATGGCTCTTCTTTTTCTTTCTTTAAGTCATCCGACTCTTCCTTTTTATCTTCACCTCTTACACCTTGCTGTCATAGGTAACTTCTCTCCCTCCCTTTTATCTCTTACTCTGGGTATTGTACTGTCCTATCATCTTGCTGCAGCAGCAAGCACCCTGACAAATCCAGGATGGCCTGCTAGCACAGATTCTTAGATTTGCTTTTCTAAAAAAAACTTTGAGGGATCAACAATTTTCTTTAATTACACATACCAACAGAGAAGATACAAGTAGAGAAATAAAGACCAACAGACCGGGCCTCTAACTGTCTGACAGTAAGCTGCGGGGAGGGAGGGATGTAGGCAGGTTGCTCATTAACAGCTACCCAGAGTCTCATCTGGTGATATCACTGGAACTTTCTTCCAAAGAGCAAGCCCCCAAAGCAAAACCTCATCAAAGAGTATATGTACACCTTTCAGAGTCAGAGGACATCATGACCTTTGAGACCCAGTGCCTCATTAATTAACAAAAGGTGTGGGCCTTCCTACAAAACAAGCCTCCCCTAATCATCTTCCCTTAATGGGCTTCACCTGAAGTCTATTAATGGGTAGGAGAAGATCTTTAACTCAAATTACACCTGCTCACAATATTGGTGACTTTCTAGGCTGTAACTCCCCTCCCTAATCACAACTGTGCTATATATGAATGAAAAGGTTTTTCTTAAGCATTCTGCATGTAATTTACTGCACGCAAAGGTCTGTGAAGTACATATATGTAAAAGTATGACAGTCCTCTCAAGAAGTTCACTTTTTAACGAGAGGACAAGACATATAGAAAGTTTCTTTCCTTGAAATTAAGACATTGACAATCACCTTTATTTTTTTAAATGTATTTTTATTTTCTGTTCCAAATTCTCTCCCCTACCCCCTCCTCCTCTACCCACTGAGAAGCCAGGAAAATACAATACCCATTGAACATGAAGTTATGCAAAACATATTTCCATATTAGCCAAGAGAGAAAAAATGCCTCAATCTGCACTCTAAAGCTATCAATTGTCTCTCTCTTAAGATAGACAGACATTTTTCATCCTTTGGAATTGTGGTGGATCACTATATTAATCAGAGTTACCATATCTTTCACAGTTGATTAGCTTTGCAATATTGCTGTTACTATAGATGTTGTTCTCTTGATTCTGCTCATTTCACTTTGCATCAGTTCATATATGTTTTTCTAGGTTTTTCTTAAACCAAACCCATCATTATTTCTTATAGCACAATAATATTCAATCACATTCATATACCATAATTTGTTCAGTCATTTCCCAAATAATGGGTATCCCCTCCATTCTATTCCTTGCCACCACAAAAAGAGCTGCTATGTTTTTGCACATATGGATAATTTTCCCTTTTCTTTTATTTTGTTGTAGACCTAGTAGAAGTATTGCTAGGTCAAAGAGTATGCACAGTTTTATAGCCTTTTGGATATAGCTCCCAATTTTTCTCCATGATGGTTGGGCTAGTTCACAGCTCCACCTAACAGTGCATTAGTGTACCTGTTTTTCCACATCCCCTCAAACATGTGTCATTTGCTTTTCAAAAATCATCTTAGCCAGTCAGGTATAAAATATCACCTCAAAGTTGCTTTAATTTGCATTTTTCTAATTAGTAATTTAGAGCATTTTATATGATTATTTATAGCTTTGACTTCTTCCTCTAAAACTTCCTTTTCCTATGCTTTAACCATTTATCAGTTGGGGGATGGCTCTTCTTTTTACACATTTTACAAATGTGGCTCAGTTCTCCTATATATTTGAGATATTATACTTTTATCAGGCAAACTTGCAATGAAAATTTCCCCTCTGTTTTCAGCTTTTCTTTTAATTTTGGTTTTGTATGAAAATTTCTTAATTCTATGTAATTAAAATTATCCATTTTGTCTCCTATAAAGCTCTCTTTTATTTGGTCATGAACTCTCTAGTCATAGATTTGACAGGAAATTTTTTCCATGCTCCCCCAACTTACTTAAGACATCCCCCTTTATGACTATATCACATACCCTCTTTGACCTTATCTTGTTATATACAGTGTGAAATGTTGATCTATGTTTTGTTTCCCTTTTTCTTTACAGTTTTTCTGGCAATTTTTATCAAATAGCAAGCTGCCCAACAGGTGGAATCTTTGGGTTTATGAAACACATTGTTCACCTATTCTATAACATTGACCAACCACTTTATTTCTTATCCAGAACCAAACTGTTTTTATGATTATCACTTTGTAGTATGGTTTGAGATCTCATTACTGCTAAACTCCTTTCCTTAAAATTTTGATTACCTTGAAATTCTTTACTTTTTGCTCCTCCAGATGAATTTTTTATTTTTCTTCTAGTTCTATAAAGTAATTCTTCAGTGATTTAATTGGTATGGTATTGAATAAGTGTAGCATCAATTCAATATTCACAGCATGAATATCCCGGCACAATTCTGAATCACAAAATATAACAGACTCTTCACATGGACGACAGAACTAAAAGATTTATTCAGATACCAGAAAGCCAAATCCATCATAGTATACACAGTAACAATGCACAGAACAACATCATCCCCAAGTCTTCCTCCCACTAGGCTTCCCACAAACTAGCTCCATTAAACACATCACAAACAAGCCCTTTCACTCACACTAGCCAGTTGCCTGCTGCCTACGTCCTTCCTAACTCAGACTAGACTCTGACCAATTTCCTCTCAGCTCCGCTCTAGTTCTGCCTCTTTCTGTTACATCCATTCAGCAAACTCCTCCCACCACAGATCCATGTGACTCAGAATTCCATGTGACCCATGCAAGTCACATGGGCCTATTAATGAAAGGGAAAGATCTCTCCATTTAAATTACTACTACAGTAAGTAAATTAATTTAGGCAGTACTGTCATTTTTATTGTATTGACTTGGCCCATCCAGGAGCAATTAATTTTTTTCCAATTATTTCTCTGTTTGTGGTGAGTGTTTAGTAATCGTGTTCATATAGTTCTTGTGTATGTCTTGACAGATAAATTCCCTAGTATTTTATACTATCTTAAGTTATTTTAAATGGAATTTCTCCATCTCTTTCTGCAGGTGTTAGTAATATATAGAAATGCTGATCATTTATGTGGCTTTATTTTATGTTCTACAACTTTAGTAAAGTTATTGTTTCTACTAGTTTTTTTAGTTGACCTTTTAAGATTCTCAAGGTATCCATCATATCATCTGCAAAAAAAAAAAAAAAAAATCAATAGTTTTGTTTCTTCATTGCCTATGCTCATTGCTTCAATTTCTTTCTTTCTCTTTCTTTCTTTCTTTCTTTCTTTCTTTCTTTCTTTCTTTCTTTCTTTCTTTCTTTCTTTCTTTCTTTCTTTCTTTCTTTCTTTCTTTCTTGTCTTACTGCTATAGCTAGAATTTCTAGTGCAATATTGAATAATAGCGATGAAGGCCATCTTTGCTTCCCCCAGATCTTATTTGAAAGACTTGTAGTTTATCACCATTAAAACTAATGTTTGCTTTTGGTTTTAGATAGTTTTTTAAAAGCTGCATTTACCAAGATTAAAAGGAAAGCAGAAAGTTGGGAAACAATTTTTATAGCAAGTTTCTCTGATAAAGGTCTCATTTCTCAAACATACAGAGAACTGAATCAAATTTATAAGAATACAAGTCATTCCCCAAATGATAAATGGTCAAAGGATATGAACAAGAAGTTTTCAGATGAAGAAATCAAAGCTATCTATGGTATATGAAAAAATGCTCTAGGAATATATAAGGGGCAGAGTCAAGATGGCTGAGTAAAAGCAGGGATTCACCAGAACTCTCCCTCAACTCCTCCAAATACCAGTAAAAAAATGACTCTAAACAAATTCTTGAGCAGCAGAACCCACAAAAAGACAGAGTGAAACAAATCTCCAGCCCAAGACAAACTGGAAGGTTGTCAGGAAAGGTCTTGTGCAACAGGGTGAGACAGGAGTGCAGTCCAGCATAGGCCATGCCAGCACACCTGGCCCCAGAAAACCTGGAGCAGGCCTCAGGAGACTGAGTCACTGGTAGCTTGGAGATTTCCAGACTTTTCAATCCACAAACACCAAAGACAATTTAGAAGGTCAGTAGGAAAGGGCTGTCAGACCTGGGTGAGAGAAGAGTACAGTTCAGCCCCAGTCCCAACACAGCCTGACCCCAACAAACCAGGAGCAGGCCTAGGGAGTGATTGAATCAGCAGCAGCAACTGCATCTGGGACAACAGTTGTTTCTGGAGCTCTCAGCCCACAGACAGTAAGGGGATCAAATAGCTAGTCAGAAAGGGATTATAGGGATCTCTTTGCTGGAACTGAGGCAAGACTGCTGCTTTGCCCAAACTTGGATTTGGGTGGCAGTCCTGGGTAGCCATCCCAAGGGGAGGAGAAAAACTGGTAACAGATCTTGTGGCAGCAATAGAGAGGGAACTCTCTATTGTTCCAGGGCAGAAAAGACTATTTGTGGTCACTCACAGACCATAGCACAGGCCAGGAGAGGAGTAAATACCTCTCCTTAAATCATGCCACCTTGGAAGAACTGAAAACTCACAGTTTTCTAGAAGTATCTTTGAAAACAGCTGCACAACACCTCTGAAGCTTGGGACAGTACACCCTCCATATTGGAAGCAGAGCCCTGCCTTAACAAAGAGTTTAAAAGTCAAAAAAATAGGCTGGGAAAATGAGCAAACAATGGAAAAAAAAAATCCAGACTATAGAATCTTACTTTGGCAACAAGGAAGATCAAAACATAAACTCAGAAGAAGACAGCAAAGTCAAAACTCCTACAACGAAAGTCTCCAAGAAAAATATGAATTGGCAGGACATGGAAGAGTCCAAAAAGGAATTTCAAAATTAAGTAAAAGAGGTAGTGGAAAAATTGGGAAGAGAAATAAGAGTGATGCAAGAAAATCATGAAAAATGAGTCAACAGGGAGAGGTAGAATAGCATAAATTATCTCACATAAAAGAGGTAATAAAAAGCCTTTATAGTAGAGGGAAAGAAGGGGACATGTGAGGGAATGAGTGAACCTTACACTCATTGGAATTGACTTAAGGAGGCAATAGCATACACACTCAATTGGGTGTGGAAATCTATCTTACCCTACAGGAAAGCAGAGAGGAAGGGGATAAAGGGGCAGGGTTTGGGGAGAAGGGCTGATAGAAGGGAGGGCAGATTGGGGGAGGAGGTAATCAGGAGCAAACACTTTTGAGAAGGGACAAGGTGAAAGGGAACAACATGACAATTATGGAAGTATTTTGCATGACTACACATGTATAACCTATATTGAATTGCTTGCCTTCTCAGTGAAGGTAGGGAGGGAGGGAGAAAGGGTAAGAATTTGGAACTAAAAGTTATAAAAAGGAATGTTAAAAATTGTTTTTACATGTAACTTGGAAATAAGATACATAGGCAATGGGGTATAGATATCTATCTTGTCCTACAGGAAAATAGAAGGGGAAGGCGAGAATAGAAGGGGGTGGTGGTGATAGAAGAGAGGGCAGAATGGGAGAAGGGATAATCAAAAGCAAAACACTTTTGAGCAGGAACAGGGTGAAAGAAGAGAAAGGATAGAATAAATGGAGGTGGGGGAATGGGATGCAGGGAAATACAGTTAGCAATAGTAACTGTGAAAAAAAAATTTGAAGCAAGTTTCTCTGATAAAGGCCTCACTTCACTAAACACATAGAGCACTGTGTCAAATTTATAAAAATAAGAGCCATTCCCCAATTGATAAATGATCAAAAGATATAATCAGTTTTTAGATGAAGTAATTAAAGCTATTTACAGCTATATGAAAAATTGTTCTAACTCACTATTGATAGGAGAAATGCAAGTTAAAACTATTCTGAGGTACTACTTCATACCTATTGAATTAGATAATAGGACAGAAAAGGTAAATGACAAATGTTGGAGAGAATCTGGGAAAAAGGAGACATTAAGGTACTGTTGTGTGAGTTGTAAATTGATTAAACCATTCTATAGAGCAATTTGGAACTCTGTCCAAAGGGCTATAAAATTATGCTTACCCTTTGACATAGCAATGCCATTATATAGTAGGTCTGTACCCCAAAAGAGATAAAAAGAGAAAAAGAGAAAGAATCTATATGTATAAAAATATTTATAGCAGCTCTTTCCTGGGGGTAAAGAATTGGGAATTGAAGCAATGTTTTCAATAGGATTTGGTTACATTTTGTCAAAAGCTTTTTCTGCATCTATTAATATAATCATGATTTGCTAGTTTCATTACTAATATGGTCAATTAGGTTTATAGTTTTCCTAGTATTGAACTCATAATGTATGAGTGGATTCTGGTTTCTAATTCATTCTGCTATCTTCTTCCATTTTATGAATAAGTTCATCCCATTCAAATTCATAATTATTATAACTGTGTACTTCCCTTCATCCTCTTATATTTATCCTTCTCTTTTTCACCCTGTCCCCTCCTCAAGAGTGTTTTGCTTCCGACCACTTCCTCCCTTAATCTATTCTTCCTCTCACAATCATCCTTCTTTCTCTTAGTCCCTTCCCCTCCTACCTACCTATTGGGCAAGATGAATTTCTATACCCAGTTGGGTGTGTGTGTGTGTGTGTGTGTATGTATTCTTCCCTCCTTGAAACAGTTCAGATGAAAGTGATGTTCAAGTATTGCCCATTTCTGATCCCCATTTCCCCTTGCATGCCTCTTTTATGTAAGATAATTTCCCCCATCTTCCCCTCCCTTCCCCCTTCTCTCAGTGCCCTTTTCTTACTCATCCTTCCATTTTTCTTTTGAGATCATCCAACATAATTATTCACAAACATTTAACTGTTCTAACTATTCTAATGATGACAAAGCTCTTAGGGGTCACATGTATCATCTTATTGTACAGGAAGGTAAACAATTTAAACTTGTTTAGTCTCTTATATTTACCTTTTTATGCCCCTCCTGATTCTTATGTTTGAATGTCAAGTTTTCTATTCAGCTCAGATCTTTTCATCAGGAATCTTGAAAGTCTTATATATCATTAAATTTCCATTCTCTCACCATCTCACCCCCATTAGCCATAGAATTATACTCAGTTTTGTTGGGTTCTTCTTGGTTTTAATCCTATCTCCTTTACTTTCTGGAATATCCCATTCCAAAGCCCCACACTCCTTTAGAGTGATAGCTGATAAATTGTGTTTGTTCCTGACTATGGATCCATGGTATATGAACTATTTCTTTCTGGTTGCTTTCAGTATTCTCTCCTTGACTTAGGAGCTCTGGATTTTGGCTATAATATTCCTGGGAGTTTTCATTTGGGGATTTTTTCCAGGAGGTGACAAGTGGGTTCTTTCAATTTCTACTCTGCCCTCTAGTTCTAAGATATCTGGGCTGATTATATATCTGATTCAGAGATATATGAAGTTTTCCTTTAAAATTTCTTGAAATATAAGGTTCTTCTTTGTTCATGGTTTTCAGATAAACCAATAATTCTTAAATTATCTATCTTTCATATGTTTTCCAAGTCCCATGAGGTCACTATGAGAGTTCACATTTTCTTCTATTTTTTTCAATCTTTTGACTTTGTTTTATTGCTTCTTGATGTGTCATGAAGTCATTACCTTACAGTTTTCTTCCTTCATTCTTCTACCTTCTGATTTTTAAAGAGTTTTTACTGCAGTAAAGTTTTGTGTACCTTTTATCATTTGGTCAGTTCTGATTTTTATGGAGTTATTTTCTTCTGTGCCTCTGATCAAGCTGTTATTTTTTTCAAGTCATTGTCTTCTTCTGAGTTTGTGTCTTGAGCTTCCATGTTGCTATAATAGCTTTTGATGGTCAGGTTCTTTTTTGTTTAATCATTATTCCAACCAATTTTTAAAATTGGACTTTATGTTGAAGTTGGGCTCTGCTCCCCTCTGGGAAGGATGACTGACATGAGCTTCTGTCTCTTATGTCCTTCTGCTGATTTCAAAGCTCAATCTAGAGACCTGTAAGTTTTCAGTGCTTCAAATATGATATGGTCCAGTGAGAGATTCTTGATTTGTACACTTGTCCTTACATAGGTAAGGCCTCTGCTCCCGACACTCCTCTCCACCCTGAAACTGTGACCCAGAAAGGAAATGGGCAAGACAGCTGCCAATTGGCACCTGATCCTTCACCCAGTACTAATACTGGGATCCCTGGGATATCTTTCTGGTCCAGTTGTTCAAATCCCTTATCATTCCTGGGTGCTAGGATGCTCCTTGCTCACTTCTACTGTACTGGATTCCTAACTGCCCCTACCCTAGTGTCTGCAGGCTGAATCCCCTTACTGTCTACACTGGGCTGAAAAAAATTATTCACTGTGACTTTTTCTTGACTTTCTCACTCAGAACTTAGTTTGGTGCATTTTCTATATAGTCATCATAGAAGAATTTGGGAGGAATTTTGGCAGTTGTGACTTCTCTATCATCTTGATTCCTCCCACTGTAGGAGGTTTCAAATGCAAGTCAGATGGAATTGGTTAGTGGTCCTTAGGGTGCAGTGACAAAACAGACAGCAGATCATATTCTTTAATGTCATTGCCACTGACAAAACTACATCTATTCTTTTATATTGAACCATTTGACAGTACCAAAGATTTTAGTGGTGATAACTTTATTTCTAGGTTTTCTGAATCTCTTGCTCCTAAGGAATCAAGATCTACAGCACCTTCAGAAGTTGTTGGTAAGTTATACCTCCGTGAAGTTGCTCCCCTAGACAAAGGGGCCAGGTTGATAAGGTGACTGATGGTCGAGACACTAGAGAACTCCTATTCCCAGGCCTGGGCTTAATTGACCCATCAGTGACAACTGGTCAGTGGTTGGTGACCAATTGCCAGTGATGATGGATCTTTTATGCTGGCTCTGGAGACCAGGCTTGAAGTAGGACTGGGAAGCTAGGGGCACTATAATTCCCAGAACTTAAAACTCTCAGTCCTGAGCTGTCTCTACCAGTGTCTGAGGAGATGTGGTGGTCAAGTTGCTGGAAGTTGTTTGACCAGTCTTGTAAATGCCACCTCCTGTTTCTCCCTCAGGAGAAAAACTGCTTCAGCTAGTTTGACTTGGCTGTTTAGTCACTGCAGCTTGTCAACAGTTGGTGAGGGTGGGGATGGTGGACTACAGGAGCTGTGCTGGAGCAAGTCTGGGAGGATGGGGGGGTGGAGGAAGCACTGCTATTTGCTAGGGTTCTTGGGTTTACTCGGTTATCAATAGTGATTGATTGGAAGTTATCAATGGTTGTGGTAAGTGCAGATCCCTTCTTCACATCAGCTCTTTCCCTCAATGATGGCTATGAAGGTGGGAATCACAATTCACAAGGCCCCTGGGCTCTGGGTCCTGGTGTATCTCCACTGGCATCTAGAGAGAGGTGGTGGTGGTTTGACCTGCAAGGCACATGCCACGCTCTGTCTCTACCTCATGATACCTTGCTACTTCAGCTAGGCTAGCTTGACTGCCCAGTCAGTGGCAGTTTATCTGCAGTTGAGATGGTGGTGGTAAGGACGACCATCTCCTTCTCCACAAGTCTCCTATACAATGGATACAGGGTCCAGACTGGAAGCAGGGCTGGTGGTCTCAAGTCCCTATTCTCAGAGCTCGTGGGCTTACCTATATACGTTCTCTTCTCCCCCAAAAAAGTAAGCTTCTTGAAGGCATGGGCTGTCTCATTTTTGTATTTATTCATAGTTCTTGGTGCATAGTAAATACTTGATAAATGCTTTTCACTCATTTATTCATGTGCTGATCCTTCAAGTATTTGATAGCCATCACATTCCCCTGAGTTTTCTTAAATATCCATAGTTCTTTTTAATATTCTTCTTAAACTGTAGTGCCCAGTGAAGACTTATATCAAATGATGCAAAGTGAGCAGAACCAGAACACTGCACACTGTAACAGTCATATTGTAAAAATGATCAAATATGTAAGACTTTAGCTACCCTGATCAATATAATAATCCAAGGCAATTCCAAAGGACCCATGATGAAAAATGCTGTCCACTTCCAGAGAGAAATCTGATGAACTCTGAATACAGACTGAAGTATACTTTTGTTCACTTTTCAAAAAAGGAGAGAAAAAAACTTGTAATGTACAGAATTGAACACAATGTTCCAGAGCTGATTATAGCAGAGCACAGAGAGACTATCACATCCTTATTCCTGGAAGCTATGCTTCTATTAAGAAGGTAGTTAGATGGTTCAGTGGATAGAGCACTGGACCTGAAATCAGAAAGATGTGAGTTGAAATCTGACCTCAGACACTTATTAGCTGCGTAACCCTAGGCAAGTCACTTAACTTCTTTTTGCCTTAATCCTCTGGAGAAGAAAACGACAAACCATTCCAGTATCTTTGCCCCCAAAAAAAACCAAACTAAGAGTTGCACATGGTGGAACAACTAAATGGTGCTTCTCTTAAGGCAGCCCAAGATCAAATTAACTGCATTGGTTATATCACACTTTCAATTGATATTGAGCTTATAGGATAATCACAAGATAAAACCATGACAAAGGAACCAATCAAAGGGAATGGAGATGTTTAATCTAAAGAGGACTCTCTTCAAATATGTGTGAAGAGGGGACCAGACCTGCTCTCCTTGACGAGGACATGATAGATGCCTTCGAGCATAGAAAGACTATCATATGAATAAATGAATGAAAAGCATTTACTGAGTACTTACTATGCACCAAGAACTATGGATACACATTCAAAAATGAGACAGAGGAAGAACTAAGATCAATAGTTAGAAGTTACAAGGAGACAGAATTTGATTTAATATAAAGAACTTCCTACCATTTTGAGGGACCTAAAAATAGAATAGATATCTCAACTGAGAATGGTTTCTCTATCACACCTTGTTTTCTTTGTCCTTTTGTTTTCAAAGAGGACCATGACATCAGGGATGTAATGCCGTGACATGCAAGTGAATTGGATTTAAGTGAGAGAGGGCTGTGCAAAGTCTCCTCCACATCCCTCTGGGTCCGGTGGCCACATAGAGATCAGGATGACTGGAGATGGCCCCCTCTGTCAGAGCAGGTCTAAAAAGAGAGGCTAGAAGCATTCATTGCTTCAGGTGGAGATGGCACCAGATGATCTTTGAAGTGGTTGCCAACTCTGAGATCTTATGAATCTCTTCACATTATTCTACTTTAGGAACTCTATGTGCCAGCCATATTCACCCATTTGATGTTTCCTGTACATAACATCCCATTTCTGCCTTTGCACAGATGGTTCACTGAGCCTGAAATGCTCTTTTTCTCACATCCGGATGGCAGAGCTCCTTGTTCCTTCCTGCCAGAGGTTTTTCTTCATTACCCCACTTGCTAGTGACCTTCCTTTCTAAAATTAATTTGTGTAATTTTTCTGTGTACATGTTTCCTTCTGATAGGTTATAAACTCCCTGAAGATAGGAAATGTTTTCATTTTTGTCTATGTATCCCCAACCTGGTACACTGTCTGGTACTAAGTGTTTAATGATTACATGTTGAATGAATTGAATTCTATTGATAAGCAGCAAAAGTCAGTCAATGAACACTTATAAAGTACCTACTATGTGTCTGACATTGTACTAAATATTAGGGATACTAAGAAAAGCAAAAGACAGTCTCTCAAAATCTAATGTGAGAGACAACATGGAAACAAATATGTACAAATAAGCTACTTATAGAAAAATAGGAAATTATCAGCAGAGGGAAGATGCTAGAATGAAGAGGGGTTGGAAAAGGCTTCTTATAGAAGGCGGAATATTCATTGGGTCTTGAAGGAAGTCAGGGAAGCCAGTAGGCAGACATGAGGAGGGAAAGTATTCCAGGCATTGGGCAGCCAGAGAAAATGCCTGGGGCCAAGAGAAGAATGTTTTGTATCAGGTCAGTATCACTGGACTGAAGAGTACATGGTGGGAGTAAAGTACAAAAGCCTGGAAAGGCATAAAAGACTAGAAAAAGGGCAGATTATGATGGGCTGTGAATGCTAGACAGGGGATTTTGTGTTTGACCTTGAGGATGACAGGGAGCCCATGACGTTTACTGAACAGAAAAGTGACATGGTCGGACCTCTGCTTTAAGGCTAGATTAAATAAATAGTGGAACCAGTTAATACAATTGTGTGATTTTCTCTAGAGTCAGCTAAGAAACAAGAGAAGAAAATATAGCTAAGATGAATCACCCAAGGTTAGGGATTAGAGTGGCAAGTTTAGTAAAAAAGTCTATGAGAATTTCTAAAATGCTAGAAAAATCAACACTGTGAAATTACTAACTGGACTTCAAGCTAAATGTAGAAAAATAAGTAAATCCAGAAGGGAGCTTGGGGTGTGGAGAAAGGACCAGTGAGGGGAAAAGATCTGGATCTGATTCAGCATCTGCCATTTAGGCTCTCTTCTCTCCTTTGACATTGACGTCACTCTTATCACCTTACACCTGGGCTACTGCAACAGCCTACTGGTGGGTCAGCCTGACTCAGTTCTCTCCCTGCTCCCTACTATCCTCCATTCAGGGACCAAAGTCTGGCCATGTTACTCCTCTACTAATAAACTCCAGTGGCTCCTTACCACCTCCAAGAGCACATATAGAAAGCTCTGTTTGGCATTCAAGCCCTTCATAAGAGTCCTCTTCTATCTTTACTGTGGGTAGTCAAGTGGCACAGTAGACAGAGTGCCAGATCTGAAATCAGCAAGACTCACGTTCCTGAGTGAAAATCTGACCTCAGACACTTAATAGTTATGTGACCCTTAGCAAGTCACTTGACTGGATTTGCCTCAGTTTCCTCATCTGTAAAATAATCTGGAAAAAGAAATGGCAAATCACTCCAGCATCTTTGCAAAGAAAACCCCAAATGGGGTCACAAAAAGTTGGACACTACTGAACAATAACCTTTTCTGCCTTCTTACACTTTACTTTCTGATCTACTTTTGAGGTCAGTGACACTGATCTCCTTGCTATCTATGAACAAGACATTCCATCTCTTGGTTCTGGGCTCTGGATTGTTCTCCAAAACTAGAATGTTCTCCTCCTCAACTGATTTCCCTAGTTTCTTTTAAATCCCAACTAAAATCCCATCTTACATAGGAAGTCTTTGCCAATCCCTCTTAATTCTAATGACTTTCTTCTGTTGATTACTTCCTATTTATCCTGTATGCAGGTAGCTTGATTTGTATATATTTGCTTGCATGTTGTCTTCTCTGTTAAACTATAAGCTCCTAGAAGCTGGTGACAATCTTATGCTTCTTTATGTATCTCCAGTGCTTAGCCCAGTGTTTGGCAGATAGTAGGTACTTAATATTGGCTAAGTGATTCTCCCCATAAGGAGAAGTTGGTTGCTGGGGTGGAAATGATTAGGACCTTGTAGGGAAGTACCTACTTCATTCAAGTAGATTCCACATCAAAGATTGTTAAAGTACTTGTGAAATAGCCACCAGAGATACGAAAATACAAAAGAAACAGTCTCTACCCACAAAGAGCTGACATCCTACTACTGACCAATGAAGAAAATCAACTTGAGTACAATTTATGTTGCCTCCTTATTTTTCACAAAAAAAAGCACTTGAACAACCTTAATGGAGTGAGAATTTTTCTGGGTCAGAGAAGCAATAACTTTCTACAAAAGACTCCTTTTATTCCCCCTGAACTACTGGATGCCAGGTCATCCTGGGGGTGACCTGGGGAACTGTCATGAAAGCAAGCATCCTTTTATGTGGTTTGGAACTTTGGGGCTCTGGACTCTGCCTCTACCCTCCCCCCCCTGCCACTATCTTTATAATCTTGTGCAGGAAAGCTGTACTTCCAAAGAGTTAAATGTCTAATGAGTCCATAGGTTAGTCCAGTTCTATACAAAAATACAGCACTTGAGTTAGGGTGTTAGCAGGAACTGGCCAAAGTCTACCAACCATTGAATCCCTCTTTCCTCCACTACAACATAGTCGTCCAAAAGTTGTGGTACCACTGAGTGGTTCAAACTATCTCCCAGAAGGCAAGGATATTTGGGGGGATACTAAACAAGCTATGCCCTTTCCCTGGTACCTGAATTGTCCAAATAACTCACTGGCTTTATTCTCTGCCTAGCATACTGAATGAGACTATGTAAATGATATTCCTTTTTCCTTTCTCCAAAGAGTACACTGTATCAGGAAATCCTCTTCTCTCTCTAGAAGGCCCCAAATTATTAAACTTGGAAAGTCCCAAACTTGGCAGTACCCACAAAACTATTCAGAAAATTTCTCTTTTCTGGTCAGATGGCTAGATCTTGGCATCTCACTGCCTAAGGAATTTTAAATCTCTCATATTCCACACAGGGGTTGGATTCACAAACATTGTCCATGAACTATCCTTTCATGCCTCAGGCAAGTACATGTCTTCTCCCACCATGTGATTCTGCATCAAATCATCATCAAATTCCCATAGGCACTGCCCTTCGCCCATTCCTGGATGTGAGTCTGCTCTGCCATGAGGTGATGAGGTGCCGGAAACAGATACAGAGACAAAGACATAGAGAGAGGGAAAGAGACAGAGATAGACACGGAGATAGAAACATAGAAACACTGTCCTCACAGCTTGATTTTATAGATTATAGATCAAAGGATGACAAAAATCTGATCAGCAAACCATGAAGAATTCTTTATGAATTCCTAGCAAGGTACCAAGGCTTACACCAGTAAGCCACATGGTGAAGTAACTATCATGAAGTTGATTGGTTAGCACATCAAACTTATCAAGGTCTACCCAGTCAACTTCTGTATACATAATATTAGGAGATGTCATTGTTCTAGATCTCTTAGATAGAAGTATATCCATGGTACTATTGAGACTTTCTCTGAAAATGTGAAACAATTAGGTATGATTAGATGTACAATGATATCTTTCATTTGTAAGAATCAAAGCATTCTTAACATCCTTTAATTCACAAATCTCCTGCCTACTAATACAGAATCACTGGGTTCTAGAACAAGGAACACAAGTGGAAAGGACTTAGTGCCCCTCCCCTCCAAAATGTGTTATTAAGGGGTGGACATATTGTAATTGAATCATATTCCCAGTTGGAGTATTTTGTTTTTCCTGTGTTTACATCCCAACTCTCTTTCCCAGTGTTTTGTTTTGCTCTTAAGATACCCTTGTCCCAGAATGTCAAAATGGTTCATTTTTGTTTAATAAATAAGTAACTTATTTACCAGATAGCCATATTTTAGCTTATTAGACTCCCATAATCTTTTGCTTTGGGGTTAGGGGTTTTCTCTATAGACACAATTAAAACTCTAATGTGAGCATGCTAATGAGCAACAAGAAACTGAGTTTCAAAGCTGGTCAGATAACCCCTGTTTCAGCTTAAAATTATGTCTTTTGCAAAGAAAAACCTTAGTTCAAAAACAGCTTCCTATGCAAAGCAGAGGGAGGAGAAGCCTGAATTGAAATTTTGTTTCTTTGTTCTTTAACACAAAGGGTTCATCCTTCACTTTCTCTTTTTCCCCCCCATGTGGGAGCCAGACCTCACTGTCACTTGGCAGTGGTACAAGCTAAAGGACTGCTGAGAGAGCAAGAGGGTCAGCAAGTAGGTTTTGCAATCACAAATTGCTCCATCATAACCCATTTACAAGGCCAGAGAAGATCACAATTTACTAAAATTGAGAACTGTACTATTTTAACAAAGGAAAGATCTTAGATAATTACCTAATCATAGGAATCCAGACATTTATATGGGTCTCTTGTGGCTTTAAGTGCTGCATCTATAAGGACAGAATATATGAGAGGAAGGAGAGACAGACAGACAGAGACAGAAAGAAAGAGAACCTAAACCCAGTGTTTTGAATATTGAAACATAAAGTTTATGACTGAAAGTACAGCTTGAAACTGTTAAGAACTGTAATTAACCAACCTTCCCTCCAAATTCATAACTATAGGGAATTGGGGAATATTTTTAGTCTGGCTGGTACCAGAGGCACTGAAGTGTAATTTAGTTTTAGATGTGCTATTATTCTACAATAATGTCTGAGAGGAGACAGTAAACCAAAGATGAAAGCCTAGGTGGTTGATTCCATTAGAGGTAAGGGGACCATGATGATCTCAGACCTGGAGCTGAAAAAGGTAGAGGAGCTCAGGAAAAAATTAAGAGTTTAGAAACCTAGGAGGAGCAATTGAGTTGGAGGATCTGAAACAATCTATTAAGGATGCATTTTAAAAGGAGCAATAGATGAAGATGGAGATGCTATCCAAGGCTTGTTGTATTGGTCCTTCAAGAAGAGGGCCATGACATCAAGATGATGACACGACTTGCACTTGACTTTGATATGAGGGAGGGCTGTGCAAGGTCACCAACCTCACTTTCTTCTCCTGAGCCATCTGGGTGCAGTGGCCTGATATACATCAGGATGGCTGGAGATGGCCCAGGATGCAATGTGGCTCTTTTAAGCTAAGGTCTTAAGAGTATTCTCACTTTGAGTGAGATACACTAATTCAATGAATAGGCTTCTTTAAGTAGTTGCTCAAGGGATGGAATATTTGCAAAAAACGCTGCCATGGGGATTCCCATGTAAAGGGGCTGGAGGATCCCAACTCTTCCATTTTTATGGTCTAAAGTGGACACTTGGTTGAACAATGACCAAGAATTCCAAGTAGAAATACTAGGAAAGTTCTTCATTCAACTCAAGCAGGAATATGCTGATAAATTGTTTATCAACCAGCTTGGGGGTCATCCCATCATTTACATTTTTTTCACTTTCATAAGTGAAAAGTGAAATGACCTGCATCCTTTCATTAACGGTATTTGTTGTGTGAAGTTTAGATTCAGTCAAAGGGCCAAACTTGAAGACCTAGAGGGTCACATAAGGCCTTGAGGCCACAGGTTACTCACCTCTGGTAGATAATCAACAAGATAATACACCAAGACCAGATTTGTAGCATTTGCCAATTTCTGAAGTGTAAATGCTCAAACTGAAAAGTTTCCAATTGGCTCCAGCACACCCCTGAGCCCAAGCCTGCATAAAAAGATAGCTAGAAGCTGCAGCACTACAGGAGGAGTCCATCCAGAGAAGCCAGCACAACTATAAATAAATAGGCCAGAATCTGGCAGTATCTGCCCCAACTGTGGAAGCATCAGACCATGACATAAAATCATGGCAGCAGCTTGAACACGTACAGTCAACTACAGAACTCTGAAAAGAAAAAGAGACACAAAGTTTGATGTAGTAATACATTCAACTCAACAGAGAAACAGCTAGTGACAGAGAAAGGGAAGAAAGGTTTACGAGGAAGGTAGAGTCAGGCAAAGGAGCAGTCACAAGTTAAAAAAACACATAACTTAGGAAAACTGTTCATAAAGTGAAGATTGTAAAGAAATGAAAGAAAATGTGAGAACCATTGACTGATACTTCACCTTGGTGATCTCATCAGCTCCCATGGTTGGTTTCAATGATCATCTCTATGCAGATGATTCACATCTACTTGTACTTCTACCTCTAGAAGACTTAAGATAAAACGTTTCCTACCTTTTTACAGGAAGTTAATGGACCAGAGGTGCAGAGAAACATACATCTTCAGACCTGACCAATGCACAGATTTGCTTTGCTTGACACTGTTAATTTGTTACAGGAGGGTTTGGGGTTTTTTTTGGATTGGGGGGATTATTAGCAAAGAGGGAGTGGCTAGTGATAGCAATGTAAAAAGAAAAAAGAAAACAATATGAATGTCAATGAAGCAGTTTCTTAAAATGCACAAAAGAAAACAGAAAGAGGTTCAGAGAAAAACATAAACAGGCATGTTTTAGAATTAAGTTTATTATATACGGTGAAATAAACAAATTGCACATAATGATAATTTGTAAGTTTGTCTATAATTTCTATGAGAAATGTTTCAGAGTAACAAAAAATAATTTTTAAAAATATTACCATAATTTAACATGTACTAACATCAGTTGCTGAGCATGAAATTCTATGAAAAATATGGTGAGAACCTCCAAATTAAATCAGTATTCAAACAGGAATGTATGATCTAGAAAAAAAGAAATGAGAGAGGCCCAAAATTTATAGAGTATATAGAAACTTCATGCCCTTATATCCTAAGGACTTCAAAAAAAGATTTGATAAGCACTGTATGACCACCAAGCATAACAAAAAAATTCAACAGGAAAAGACTTTTGGGTCCAACACAAAATTATATAATCACAACTGGGCCCTCACTGTGGCAAAGCAATCTTTTTACACCTCCCTAATCAATTCATTCTCCCACTCACCATAGCAGTTTTTCCAAATCTTTTCATCCCTTCTCAAACCTCCCAAGGCTTCCCCACCTTCACCTTCTCAAATGAGAACATTGCTTCCTGTTTCACCGAAAAAAAAATTGAGGCCATTTGCTGAGAATTCCTTCTCTCTTGCTTTTCACCTAATCAAGATGCCTTCTGCAATTTCTCCTCCTTCACCTCCATCACATGAAGAAGCGACCCTTCTTCTTGCCAAGGCAAATCCCCCTCCATGCATGTGATCCCGTTCTGGGCTCTCCTTCCTTTTGTGGCTGTACTCCTAGAGATGGCCATCTTCATACAACAGAAGCCTCCACTTCCTCTCCCCTCGCTCTCTTAAATCTCTGCAGTCTGACTTCCAACCTCATCATTCAAAAGAAACTATTCTCTCCGAAGTGACTAATGATCTCTTAAAAGCCCTCTTCTCAAACTTCATCCTTCTTCCCTCTTTGTAGCCTTTGACATTTTGATCACTCCACTCTCCTAACTTTTTGTGACACTGCTCTCTTTTGTTTCTCCTTCTATGGTCTGATTCCTTCTCTGTCTCTTTTGCTGGATCTTCATCCACATTATGCCCAGAACTGGCTATCCCCCAAGGTTCTGTTCTCCCTATATATTATTTTGCTAGGTGATCTCATAAGTTTCCATGATTTCAATTATCATCTATATGGAGATGACTTGTGTTCATTTGTCCCACCCTAACCTCTATTTTGACCACCAGCCTCATATCTCCAATCAGACATCTCAAAATGGAATATCATTGACAACCTGTCTCCCTCTCCACATCCTCACATCCAGTAACATGACATCCTATCATCTCTTCAAAACATCTCTCTTGGTAGAGGCACTTATCTCACACAAGGGGGTGTGCAAGTTTGTTGGTTGGCCTCCTTGCCTCAGTCCTCTCTTACTTGCATCCATTCTTCCCTCAGCTGTCAAATTCATCTTTCTAGAGCCCAGGTCTCACCAAGTCACCTTATTCAATAAACTCCAGTGACTCTCTATTGCCTCCAGAATCCCATATAAAATCTTTCATTTGACTTTTAAAACACTTTCTGACCTGGTCCTTTCTTAATTTTCCAGTCTTCTTACGCCTTTTTCACCTCCATTACCCTTCAGTGACGTTGGCCTCCTTGCCTTTCCTTACACGTAATACTGTGCCTCCAGAGTCCAAACATTTTTTACAAGTTGTATTCCATACCTGGAATGCTCTTCCTCCTTATCTCCATCTCCTACCTTCCTTGCATCCTGCAAGTCACAGCAAAAGTCTCATTTTCTGTAAGAAGTCTTTTCCAGTTCTCCTTAATCTCTATGTATTCCCTTTGAGATGACTCTCAATGTGTCAGGAATATAGCTTGTTTGCATGCTGTCTTACCACTAGACTGTGAAGTCTTTGAGATCAGGAACTATTTAAAGAATGTTTGACAAGAGATTCCACTAAGTAAAGCCATCCCAAGGACCTTTAAGGATGATAGTGGAAGGACAACAAACCGAAGAAAAATGTAAAAAGATTGCCAAGATTACTGTGGCAAACTGTCTTCCTCATCAGGGACAACTGGAACCACCACACTTGGACTGAAACATCACAGTATTATATACTCTTATAAGAGAGGTAGATTTGACCCTAAAGGGAATAAAGATGAGCCCTCAGTCAACTAGAAAGCCTCAAAAGCTTGAGCCTTACCCCTCTCCTCCACCAGTCAAGTCTCATGTACAGCTTCCATGCCTTTCAAGGGAAATGTAGCCTAAATTATAGGTAAATCTCGATAGATTTTGCTCCATTTCAACAGAAAATCTTTAGAGCTCAATGAATTAGTATATCTATCTGGGACAAACAGTATAGAGGGGCAATGAGAGGGGCCTGGAGTTGATCATGAGGAGGAGAGCTGACTGGATTGCCTTTGGGGAATTGCAAAGTTCTCTTAATAACTCCAAGCTTCTCAAGGAAACAAAGATCCAGCTTTTATTTTATTTTTTTTGATCCAGCTTTTAAATACCAACCTTCTACCACTGCTACTCTATGGTAGTGAGATATGGAATACAACACTCTTCAAGGAATTAAGAATTAATCACAAAGAGAATAAGGGAGAATATATGGTAGGTGCAAACAAAATGAACATATAACCAAAGAGGAACACCAAAGAAGAAAAGGAGTGAAAGATTTCATCAAAGACAAAAAAAAAAGAACATGGACTGGTCATGCAATGAAAGAAAAGGTTGTGTGTGGTTGACAACCAAAGTCCTCCTCTAGCACCATTGCAATGTCAAGAGAGTGAGGAAGACCTCCTACACTCTGGGGGAATCTTCTGTGGTGAATTTATGAAAGGTCATGGACAAGAGTCACATAAGATGGGCAAGCATGGATCATTTTTGAACTGATTCACTAGAGGGAATTTCCAAACTGATGAATTCACAGCTGTATTTGAGAAATCCTACACTGCAAATGGATATTGTGTGGGAATGACACATCAGAAAGAAAAGAAAAGCGGTTAATCCCCATAAAACCACCAGGTGGCAATGGCAATTGTGGCCTGCTGAAGTGTCAATTATCCTCTAAGCAGGAATCATCTGGGCCTGCTCATATACACAACTTGTTCCTCTATCCCTTGGGACTCTTTTCAATCCCAGCATGGGCTTCCAGGGAAAAGAGAAGAGATGGAAGCTGTAGATCCCAGTAGAGGCGACTAGCCTCCCATATGCTCAGGGTATCAGTTCTCAGGGATTCTTCCCTTTCTACTACATATAAAATGTGTCTTTTAATACATGGGTTCTTGAAGTACCAATTACAAATATTGCTCTGACAGAGTTAATTTGAACTGTTTTGGGACAAGACACATCTGCAATATTTTAAATGTTTCCCTCCCAATATTTTGTGCTCCCTCAGTTCCCAATCCTTTTCTAGCATTCAAGTAAACAGAAGTGGCACAGATTCAAATGACCTTCCAGATCTTAATAGAGACACAGAAGTATCAGGGAAAATATTAAAAAGCATATAGACTGCAAAAATGACAGTTTTAAAAGTGGCCTTGGTCTACTCTTTCAGGCAGCAGTAGGAGAGTTAAGAGCAGTATCTTCAGAACATGCAGATGAAATTCTATCACTGTTTCAACAATTGCACACATTTACTACATACCTAGTACTCGCTAGGTGCTGTACTAGGTGCTAGGGAGATAACCATAAAAGGGAAATAACTACTATGTATCCCATAAAAAACTAAAACGGAATTTTCAGATTCTTTTCTTGTACTTATACTTCAATAAGTTGCCTATCATGTGATCTGGATGTATTTTTATTATTCAAAGAACCTCATTATATAGTAATAAAAGTTGCTTTTGTCCAAACAAGATATCCAGGGCAGGCTCCTGGATGAGTTATTTTACTCAGGCTCTTGAGCTTTCCATTTCTGTCAAAGAGGGATCTAATGGTTGCAGGAAGAGGAAGGTTTCTCCTGCCATGTTCTGAAGATATAAAGGAAAGGGGTGGTAGTTTACAGTTAGAAAACTAAGAAATGACTTGAAATAAAGAAGTATTTCCTATGGAGGCATAAATACAGGCACAAAATGGAGTTGAGGAATGAGTCTGAAATTTGCTACGTTAGTAATGCATAATTAGAAGGAAAAACAACCATAACCACTGTAATTTACGGGACATGAAACAGATCTGAACAAATCAAACTACGTACATTTCAGAGAGAAAACGCAAACTCTTGCAAAATGGAAAAGACCATCTGTCCTAGTAACGTGCTCAAATGGAGATAACATTTCACATGTGTAACCTTATGAGGAGGCTACCTATGTAACCACATGAGTTACATCCACTCATAAGGTGGATGAGAATACTGGGGTTGGATGTTGTTTTTTCCTTCTGGGCTTCATCATTTGAAGGATGTGAAGGACACTCTTTATAAGAGAGTTACAAAGATTATATCTGAAAATGAGACCAATAAGGAGTGGTTAAAGGAGCAGAGATTATTTATTCAAGAGAAAAAAATAAGTTGATACATATATACATATTGGTGTCTAGTTATTTTCTGTCTACATAGGAGAAAAATAGTTTTGAAATGAAGCAGGAGAACTTTAGTTTATTAATAATAACTCTCATTTGAGATTCATTGTGGCCTAACAGAGAGTGAGCTGACCTTAAAATAAAGTGAGAAATGGGTTCAAGGATTTCTTCTGATATATAGTTACAAGACCAAGGATAAGTGACAACCTCTCAGTATTCCAGGAATCTCTCTAATCAGAGTGAAGTTGCTAATCTATATCAGCTGGGAGAATTTCTATGCAAAGAATGCCCCATTTTGATGAAATTACAGTTCTGAATAAAACAAATAAAAACCCATTAGCAGTAATAGGGCACTATACAGAACATAAAGCCCCAAGTTGGTATTATAAGCATTATCTTCATTTTACAGATGAAGAAATTGAGACTCGGTGACTTAAACATGGTTACTCAGCTAAGAAGTGACTTGAAGTGATCTCTTGATGAAGACCACTGCTACATATGAAATGGTTAACTAACTTCAAGCAGTCTTGGAATAGCCTTCTCTGGATGTCTTAAAACTAGAATAAATTCTCCTTTCTATAGGTCTGATTAGGAAACATACCTTAATACAAGGAAATGAACTAAATGGCCTCTTTTAGAGTATGTTCCATCTGTATGATTCTATACCAGTACAAAGACAAAAGAACCCTGAGGTATAAGAAGCAACAGTTAGGGATGCTGATAGTCTATCACAAATTTACGTTATCCTATGTCAACTAGGCTCTCACTGAAGCAAGGCAAACTTTTTACTCCCCATCCCCCACCCTCCCATCTCCTCACCATTGGTTCTCCATCAAACTCACCATGGTGACTGTTTCAAATTTTCTTTTTTCTCCTCAAGCATTCCATAGCATAACTTTCCCCCATCCTCTCAGTTGAAGTCATTCAGGCAACAAGCATTTATTTAGCACTTAGTATGTGCCAAAGAACTGAGGATACAAAGGAAGACCAAAAAAAACAAGGCTCCTGCTCGCATGGATTACATGTGCTAATGCTAATATAATAATAATGCAAATAACCATAAACATAGAAGATTTATATGGCATAAAAGAAAAGGAAAGGAACTACCAGAAAAAGCCTCATGCAGAAGAAGAAATTTAAGCTGAGTTGAAAGAAGCCAGAGAAGCTAAGGGGCAGAGATGAGGAGGAAGAATAGTCCAGCAAAGAGGACAGTTCAGTGGAATTGCAGAGTCAGGCGTATCATGTGTGAGGAACAGTAAGACCGACACCCACAGATGGTTGTGGAGGAGAGAAAAGTATAGGAAATGAAGTATAAAATAACGTTGGCAGCTGAATGGAGGATGGATTGCAATGGGTAGACATTAGGCAGGGAGACCAATTACAAGTCTATTGCAATAGTCCAAGAAAAAGGTTATGTAGAACTGAATGTGGCTGGTGGTTGTGTGAGTAAAGAGAGGAAATTAGATCCAAGAGATGCTGGGAAGGTATAAAAATTTGACAACAGATTCTATCTGTGAGGTGAATCTGAGTGAGGGTTACAACAAGGTTGTAAGTGGGTGACTAGGAGAATGGTGATGCTCTTAAGATAATGAGCTCTCTTTTAGAAATATTCCACTTAAGATGCCTTTCAAAGATCCTATTCCAGATGTCCAAAAGTCAATTGGTGATGTAGGACAGTAGTTCAGAAGAGAAACTTTCTCTGGAAGTTATATGCCCAGAGATGATAGCTAACCCCTTGGGAGCTGATAAGATCACCAAGAGTGACAGTATAGAAGAAAAACAGAAATGGGGCCATTATAGAAGAAAAACAGAAATGGGGCCATTGAAGAGCCTTAGGGGACACCCACAGTTCCACAGTTAATCCTCCAGGAATATTTACTGAAAATTTCTTGACATTATCCCCCAATATTCTGTCCTTTCCTTTACTCTCTAATGAAGTAGCCTTTCTCTTCTACAATACCAACCCTACCCATATGATTATCCCTATTATCTTTCCCCCCTCTCTGTCAATCTCTCTCCATCTACTGGTTTCTTCTCTGCTGCTTACAAAGATACCCAAATTTTGCCCATCCTTTGTCTCACTGGATTCTCCCAATTCATCTCATTATTATTCTATATATCTCCATTTCTCAGTCAAATTCCTTGAAAAAGCTGTCTATACTCGGTGCGTCCACTTCCTCTCCTCACACCCCCTGGTTACATTGTGAGGTTACCAGCGAGTTTGCAGTGCTGGCTGGTTTGCCCCTTTCCTATGGTTCATAGGCTTCACAGTGAATTTTTATGTACTTCTCAGATGGAAGGAGTTCATACTGCTTATGAATTGTTTCTCTGATTTCTTCATTATTATCTGGTCTGGGGAAGTTTTCAGGGTTTTACTGGAGTAGGTATGCTGGGTAATCTGCCTCTCTTCTGGCAGCCATCTCCACCAGAAGTCTCTTCTCGGTAAACATTGATATATTTACATACAAAATTCTATGGGTGCTTGCATGCATGCATATGTGAGAAGAAGAGTGTTCAACTTTCCTTTCCCTGCTTCAAATGAGGAGTGTTGTCCCCCATGGAGAATGGACAGTTACCCCCATGGAGAATGGACAGTTACATTTTTAACCTCACAAACAATGTTTCTCTGTTTACAAATGACTGAGCAGTGGTAATGAACAGTGGACCTTCTTAGTACAATTTACCACAGTCCTCTGGAAATATGTTCAGACAGTTTACATAGTTATTTACTATTGCATATTAATTACTGGACAGGCCTGTGGCTGTATCATTATTGTATTCAGTATGTTCTAACCTAATTCACTCTGAAGCTCATAGACTGGACAACATAGACCGACCTAGCACAGAATGGATTTAAATATTAAATAGTAATTGTTTCTCTTTTACCCAAGAACCCTGAGGGTCTTCTCCTCCCAGTTTGATTTTTTTTTTTTTATTAAAGGGGCCATCCCTTAAGAAACCCATTCACTGAATGGGTGTATCTCACTCAAAGTGAGAATGCTATAAGACCTTAATTTGAAAGGACCAGGGTCTCCCATTGCATCCTGAGCCATCTCCAGCCATCCTGGTGAATATCAGGCCACTGGACCCAGATGGCTCAGGAGAAGAAAGTGAGGTTGGTGACCTTGCACAGCCCTCCCTCATTCAAATAAAAGTCAGCTGCAAGACATGTCATCATCGTGATGTCATGGTCCTCTTTGAGAACAAAGGACAAACACAACAATGTTCTAACTGCTTCTCTTAGTAGTTGACATGTACAAGATACACTATCAGATAAAAGTTTATAATGGAGTGTTACAATATTCCAACAAATATAACTGAGATTCTATGAAAAGAAGAAGCTACCATTTAGTTATTTTTGATGATTCCATAAATGTCTAAAGAACTCTCAGAAGCAAGAAATCATCATTAATGACAAAGAGTTTAGATCAACTTGAACTTCCAAGCTAAAGTGAGATTTATCTTTGACTTGTCTCTGGTTTTCCTTGCTGGGATATTAGTAACACTGAAGTTTTAGACTATGTCAATGTTTAACATTAATATCTAACATTCCTATTTTTAAAAGAGTACATATATTTTCTCCAAGCATTTTGTAACTAAAGTTTTCTACTCTAGTAAGATCTTGAGAATTTTACAAAAATAAAGATAAATTGAAACCCTCTGTGAGGTGTGGGTTTTACAGGTCAATCAAAGAATAATCTAATAATGCATTAAGTACCTTCTCTATGCCAGTCACTGTGATTAGTGCTAGAGATACAAAGACAGAAGTGAAACAGTCCCTGCTCTCAAGGAGCTTAAATTCTCAAGTAGGGGCTGAGGGAGGGAAGAAGAGAGAAAATTTATACAAAATGAATATAAGGTGGTCCTCTCTGTCTCCTCTGTTCTGCCAGCAGCTCTTCAGCTTTGCTTCTCACCCCTTGAGAATGTACGCCTGTGCCAAGTTCATCTCTACCCCTGCCCTTGTGAGGAGCAGCTCTCAGCTGCTGAGTAGACCATTATCTGCAGCAGTGTTAAAATGGTCAGAGGTTCAGATAGATGAGAACTTCAGCATATTGGCAGCGTCAGGTCCCTTGACGTCACTTGTCCCCAGATGTGGATTCCAAACTAGTGCCATCTCAAGGGACATTGACACAGCAGCCAAGTTCATTGGGGCTGGAGCTGCCACTGTGGGTCTAGTTGGCTCTGGAGCTGGTTTGGTTACTATGTTTGAAAGTCTCATCATTGATTATGCCAGGAACCCCTCCTTGAAGCAGCAGCTCTTTTCCTACGCCATCCAGGACTTTACCCTGTCTGAGGCCATGGGGCTCTTTTGCCTGATGGTGGCCTTCCTCATCCTCTTTGCCATGTGATGGAGCCATTTCTATCCCCCAACATTCCTGAATGTTTCTCCTCGTCCTCCTGGTCCTACATTGTCTTTTCCAGCCTGTGTATACCTCCCCCTCCATCTTACCAAGGGGCCCTGGGGAAAGCCACAGGTTTGACAGAGAGAAGACAAATAAATACTGTATTAGTAAGCTGGAAAAAAATGAACATAAGGTAGTTTGGAAGGGAGGACATTGGCAGCTGCCGGGGGAGGTCAACAAAGGCTTCACGTAGAAGGTGTCATTTTCACAACTTTTGAAGGAAATCAAGAAGTGAAGAGAACACATTCCAAGCATGGGGGACACCCAGTGTACAGTCATGGAGACGAGAGATAGAATGTTATGTGTGAAGAAAAGCAGGTAGATCAATAGTGGTATGTAGGGAGTATGTAATTAAACTGGATTGAACTTTCAGGTAAAGATAGCAATGGCAAAGGCAACAGAGGAGCCCAGTTCTCCCACATAAATACTAACAAATACCTGAAAGTGCTCTTTTATAGAGCAATGATATAGAAACCAAAGAGAAGCAGAAATAAGCTTCTCCATCTAGTCCAGCACTGAACAAAAGACAGTCTAGCCTGGAGAGAATAGGAACAGGGTCACAACAGTTAAGCCAGAACTAATTGCAGGAAATAGGCAGAAAGTAATGTAGTCTGGAGAGGTCTCAAATTAGAGACACCAGGTCTGTGGATAGCTGGTGTTCTGAAAACAAGCAGGATACAGACTCTATTTCCATAAAGCACTATGCAAGGAAATAGAGCCTAGCCACATACTTCTCAGAGCACTAGGTGCCACAGCAAGAAAAAAGATCAACTCAGGGCCTGGAAGTCATGACTGAAAAGCCTTGTAGGAAATCTGAAACCAATATGATCTCTAATTTCTGACTGGGCCACAGCAAGAGATAGAAGTAATTACTGACTAAAGACTGTGCAAAGAGAATGATACAGAGACCAGTCAGGGTCAGAACCTCCAGTGAGCCACTAGAAGACTGAGACAGAGAGAAACCAGGGATTGAGTCACAGACGGCAACCTAATACCAACCATACCATCCAGAACAATAGTAGCAAAGGTATAGAGACCGGCACCAAAAACAACCAACCAGACCCATCCAAGAGTGCTGAATGTGTGCAATCAAGTCCCAATCCCAACTTGAGAAGTGAAATTAAAATATAAGTAAACAGAAGAAACTATCAAGCACAACGAAGAAATATTATGAGTTAAGAGAAACCCAACAGGCATAAGCCAGAAGAAGAAAGCAATTCTACAATTCTAATCGGTGCTTTGGAGGAGGGGAAAAATGGCTTGGCCACAGGGACTATAAGAGTTGGAAGAAGAAATTAAATAAGAGATTTTTAAAAAGTAAATTATAAGTTAAATTAGAGTTTTGAAAAAGAAAATGAAAAGAAGGAATAGCTCAGAAGAGAAATTAGAAAATCCACTCCCAAGGAGTGGACTCCCTGTAAAACAGAATGAAGCAAACTGAACTAAATAACTCCACAACACAAGAAATATTAGAACAAAATCAGAAGACTGATAAAATATAAGGTATTTACGATTTAAAACAAACAAATAAACAAAACTACTGACCTGGAAAACAAGTCAAAGAGAAATAATAATTTTAAAAAATACTACTTACTAAAAACCACTGACCAAATAAAAAGCCTGGATATCATAATTCACTCAAACGAAAACTACTCCCATCTGTTAGAACCAGGGGGCCAAGATAAAAATAAACTGGATTTATTATTCACCTTCTGAAAAAAGTCCCAAGGGGAAAGCATCCAGGAATATCATAGCCAAAATCCAGATACTCCAAATTAAAGGAGGAAAAAATACTGCTTACAGTATTTTACTGCCAGCCAGTCAACAAACATATATTAAGCATGTGCATAGCACTGTGCTAAGCATTGGAATTCAAAGAAAGGTAAAACCAGTCATCATCTCTCCCCCACCCTCCTATAAAAAGCTCACATTCTAGTGAGGAAGATAAATGCGAAAATAACTAGGTATAGATGGAAAGTAGTCTTAGAGAGGAAGAAACTAGCAGCCCCAGGGACCAGGAAAGGTATCCTTTGGAAGGTGGGATTTGAGTTGAGTCTCGAAGGAAGCCAGGAAATATTCTGAGCAAGGAACAAACAATCCAGTGTAAAGGGATTTGGGGGCATGTGGCAGGAAGGCAATAAAATATAAAAAGAATAGAAAGTTAAGAAAGGATTAGGTTGTGAAGAACCATTTAAAATGCCAGACAAAGGATTTTATATTTGATCTTGGGAGGTAAAAGGGAGCAATTGAAATTTACTAAGAGGAGAAAGGGGAGAAAATGTTTAGACCTACTCTTTAGATAAATCACTTTGGTATATGATAGAAGGTGAACTGGAGTAGAAAATGACTTGAGACAGGGAGACCAATTAGAAAGTTATTGCAATAAGACTAGGCAAGAAGTAACGAGGTCCTAAACTGCCATAGTGGTTGTATGAGTGGACAAAAGATGTCAGTCATATGTAAGAAATGCTGTGCAAGTAAGTATAAATGACAAGATTTGACAACAAACTGTATCTGTAGAGTGAGTCTGAGTGAGAAGTTAAGATTGATGTCAGGGAGGCCAAGAATTGGAAATTGAGGGGATGCCCATCAATTGGGGAATGACTGAACAAGTTGTGGTATATGAATGTCATGGAATACTACTGTGCTATAAGAAATGATGAACAGGAAGACTTCAGAAAAACCTGGAAAGACTTAAATGAACTGATGCTGAGTGAAGTGAGTAGAACCAGGAGAACATTGTACACAGTAACAGCAATATTGCGCAATAACCAACTTTGATAAACTTCACAGCAATACAATGATCTAAAACAATTCCAAAAGACTCATGATGAAAAATGCTATCTACATTCAGTGAAAGAACTATGAAGTCTAAATGCAAATCAAAGCATATTATTCTTTTCTTTCTTGTGGTTTTCCCCTTTTGTTCTGATTCTTCTTGCACAACATGGCTAATGTGGAAATATGTTTAATATTTTGTTTAATATTGTTTAATATTATACACATACCTATATCAGATTGCTTGCCATCTTGGGAAAGGGAGAGGGGAAAGGAAGGGGGAAGGGGAAGGAGAGAGGGAGAAAAAATCGAACTCAAAATCTTATAAAAGTGAATGTAGAAAACTATCTTTACATGTAATAGGGGGGAAAATATTATTAAGTAGGAGGAAGAATGATGCCAAGTTATGAGCTAGGCGAGAGCAGAAGAATGGTGGTACCTTAGATAATAATCAGGAAGTTCAAATAACTCCAGGTTTTAGGGAAGAATGAAAATAATTTCTGTTTTGGACATGTTAAATTTAAGATACCTTTACAACAACTAATTTAAAAAAACTAGATAGGAGCTCAGGAGAGAGACTAGTGCTGAACATATAAACCTGGGAATCATACATGACAGTTGACCCCATGTGAGCTGATAAGGTCAAAGAGAGATAGCATGAAGGAAAAGAGAAGAGGTCCCAGGGCAAAGTCTTAGGGGACATCAACAAGTAGTTTTCCAGAGATATTATATTGAAAAAAATCAAGACCATTTGCCACCCTCCTCATATCACAATTCCTTGACATTATCCTCCATTATTTCCTCATTTCCTAGGCTATGTGAGGTCATATCAATTCTTTTTTAGAGAAAAGAAGGAATATTTTTCCCAACTATAATCAAGGGGAGAATTCTTACACAAACAAGAGGATAAAGGTATTGATAAAAGATAAAATAGACAATTATGGTAACATAACACTGAAAACATTTACACAAGTAAAATCAGTATAAGAAGGAAAACACACAGGAAAACATCACTCCAACAAATTTTTCTAATAAAGGTCTAACATCCAAGATTAAATAATGACTGATAAAAATACATAAGAATAAAAGCTTTTCCCAAATAGATTAGTAAGCAAAGGAAATGCATAGACTTGGATAAATCAGCATTTATTCAAATGAATGGAATCTTAACTATATGAAAATGTTCCAAATCTCTAATAACAGAAAAGTAAATTAAAATAACTCTGAGGTTTTACCGCACAGCTACCAAATTGGCAAAGATGAGGAGAATAGAAAATTGCTATTTTGGGAGGATTTGTTGAAGGAAAGACAAATTTTGTACTGTTAATAATAGAGCTATAAATTGGTTCAATCATTCTGAAAGGTAATTTGGAATTATATCCTCAAAGTCACTAAACCGTATATATGCTCTGATCCAGAAAGACCACTTTTAGATATATCGCCTAAGGAGGCCAAATATGTACAGAGGAAAAGAACTTGTGTGTTCAAGAATGCTTACTGCAACACTTTTCGCTCCAGCAATGAACCAAAAACAGAACACATGCCCATCATATAGGGAAAGTATGAAAAAAATGTGGTATATTAACATAGCATGGTACAAAACTGCGCCATAAAAATTTAATATGATGGGTTCTAAGGATTCTAACAAATTAAAAAAACTAATGTGAAGGGATGCATAATGAAATTAGCAAAACCAAGAGAACAATTTACTTGATGACCATAATAATACAAGGAGAAAGTCTGAAAGACCTCAGAACTCTAAGCAAAGGAATGCCCAGCGACACTTTCAAAACACTGATGATAAAACTCATATTTCTTGGCAGAAAGGTGATGGATAAGAAGTATGGAATCAGATGTGGATTCCCAGACATGAGCAATATGGTAATTTGTTTTGCTTGACTTCTTGGAGAAGTAAGATACAGTAAATTAGTTCATAAAGATAGATACGGAAAACAAAGAACATCAATAAGGTATTTTTAAATGCACAGAAGAAAAGAAGTACAGAGACATAAATAGAGCAATTATATTTACGGCCTCATTATATTATCATTTTTAAAAACTGTACATAAGAGAAATTCAGCTTTTCATCCAAGTCTTTCTTGTCTCTTGTACATTGAAATGTTTATATTTGTTGACGACTAAGTTCACAATAAAAAAATAAAATTTTAAATGAAAGAGAAAAGAAACAACTTCCAGTAGGAGGCAGCAAATTTTATTATTTATTACTAATTACTAGTTATTTTTGCTTTAATAAAACTTTTAGCATCCAAAATCTAGAAAGTTGCCTTCCCATCTGGTATGTACAAAACTTAACATGAAAAGAAAAAGAAATATTTTAGAATGAGAACCCAAAAGGAAGAATTGCCATAAAATATAACTGTAAATCTATTTGACCTATAAGTATAGGGACTGAATCTTCAAGTTCATAAGCATAAGAAAGGAAACATTTCATTTGATCCACAAAACAACCTTGGGAAGTAGGTCCTATTAGTATCCTCATTTTACAGTTGAGGAAACTAAGATAGATAGAGGTTAAGTGACTTGCCCAGGGTCACACAGCTAGTGTCTCAGGTAGAATTTGAACTCAGGTCTTCCTGTCAGGTGAGAAAATTCCCTCTTCCACTGAAGTACAAGATAGTAAGAAGTCAGTGATGTTAATATATATAATTTATACCTCATATATATAATGTTATATACACATATAATGTTAATATGTATAATTAATATATACCTCATTCCTTGACAAAGAAATGATGAACTAGAGATGTACATTCTCAAACTGCCACTATATTCACCTGCTTTGCTTAACTATGGGCTTCTATTTAGAGGGGTACAATTCATATAGTCTTAGAGAGTTGCCCAGAACATTGAGAGATTAAGTGACTCTGCCTGAGGTTACAAATAGTCATTAGGTGTCAGAAGTGGAACTCTTCCTGGCTTTCAGATAGCTTTCTACCTGCCATTCCGTGGTGACAACTTTATCATTTTTCCTATAACTTAAGTTAAAGGTCTACTGCATTTGATGTTACTTGGATTTAAGGATCTCAATTATGTATGTATGAAGTCCAGAAGTATTTTAAATGCTGCTCACCTTTTCTATATCTACTTTTACTTCACTTAAATTCATCAAGCATTAAAGCATTTACTATGTGCTAGGCAGAATGCCAAGCATTCTGAGTCTAGAAAGACCACACTCAAAACAATTCTTGCTGCCAGAGATCTTACATTTTAAGTACTTTTACTTTTTCTCTGGATTTATTTGATACCTTTTCTATTTCATTTTACCTGTCTAAAAAAAGGCAAGCATTTAAGAAAATGAAATTTAGCAAAGGTAAACATTTTTGAAAAGTAAACATTTAGGAAAATGTTCCCTAAACAGCAACCAAAAAAAAAAAAAACCCCACCCCAAACCCTACTGGTTAGTGATTGCCACCTAAGTAGAAATAGTTTGCACTCTTTGAACCTGTTTCTTTGCCTGTAAAATGAGGGGGTTGCACTAGGTGATTGGAAAAATTGTAGGATATTATGGTTGGAAGGGATTTGAGAGATCAACCAGCCCTTCATTCTCTCTGATTCCTTCCATCTCTAAAAATTCTGTTAACTACTCTGCAAAAACACAAAACACTTTTCTGTGCACTGCATTTTTTCTAAAGCTAGACACTTCTCACATTTAAGGAATTCATGAGCTTTAAAAGAAGATTTTAAAAAAAAATCTCCCTAGAGAAAGAAAACTGGTGGGGTAAAGAAAGAAAAGAGAATTCTGATACACAAAACATTTAAAGAAATAAAAAAATTGTTTGGGTGGGAGCTCCAGCAAAAGGTTTTAGCATCTTCTGGAATGTGATGATTCGATGCTTTGTGTTACAAAAGTGGCTTTTTTAAAAATAAGGAAGAGCTGTGAGAAAGGTCTGCCCTTGGAATCTTTAAACTGCCTACCTCTTCCTCTGACAATTGTAGAAATGAGACTTCTGAAAATAGAGCCGAAAGGCCCTGTTTAAGCTTTTTGTACCAAATCGTTTCTCTAAACAGCTTTGCTCTTTGCTTAACAAAGCAGCAGAGAAATTTACAGGTCCAAGTGAGGATCCTGCAGCAGCCAAGTTCGCAGCTACGATGGCTGGGTGCTACTAAGGGCCTCTAGTCCACTTCATACAGGGAAGTAAACAAGGCAGCCTCCGTTTTTAGTCCGGCACACAGAGCCGGCCCTGAATGAAAAGTCAAAGCAGCCAGACCATCTGCAGGGCTGTGTTTTCTGAATAAACTAAGTCACTCGGAAACCTTCCCCTAGCTGGCAGGGCGGCTCTCAGAGATTACCTTGTAGGGAGTTAGGAAAATGTTCACTGGCTCGGGGCCAAGGGAGTGGGCCGAGCAGTGAGTCAGTGGAGGCCAGAAGCAGGGAGGAAGGGAAAGGTGATGGATGGAGAGGAGAGGGGCTTTTTTTCCCCCAGCTGTTTCCAGTACTACATGGCTCCCCTTCTCCCCACCTTCATTCACCACACTCTCTCATCGTTTGGCTTACTTCCTTTTAAAAAAAATTTTAAAACGTTGTATTGCTCTTTTCCCCCCAAGTTATCCCACTACTCCCAGCCCCTGTTCTTTTTCATCAACTTGATCCTGTTCCTTCCCCCTCTCTTCCCAACTCCCCAGCTAAACCACACTCTTCACCCCAAACTTTTCCCCCACTCAGTGCTCATCGGGGTTAAACAAACTTCCTCCTTCCCTCCCCCACACCTCAGGTTTCTTCCAAAAAGGTTTGGTTTGAACTTTCGAACTCACCAATGAGAGTCCGAGAGGAGGGTGGGGTGGCAGGCACCGGACGGGGTGGAGTTTGGGTGGAAGCAGGGCGGGGAGGGTGGAAGAGAAGCTAGAGAAAGGAAGGAGGGGGTGGGATCAGGTCCTAGGGACTCCCTCCAAACACGTGGTCCAGGAAGGGCTATATAAAGCCCCTCCCGTGAGCCCCGCTTCTCACTAACTTTTCTCCCGGAGACTTCCTAACGGTCGGTCGGTGAGAAACTTGTGTCGGCCTCCTTTCTACTTCTTCTTGGCGCAGCGGACCCTGCACACCTCTGTCATGGTGAGTGTATGGCGCCCCAGCCAGCTGGCTGCTCCGGGTGGTGGTGGAGAGCGCGGGAGCCGAGGGCCGGGACACTTAGGGTCATGTGACCAGGAGAGGGGCTAGGAGCCGGCGTTGTCCACGTTTACGAGGCAGTAGAGTGACCAGAGCGGGCCTTGGGACTTGGCGGGATGGGGCGCACGTGGCACCTTGGCCCGCAGAACGCTCGGAGGAAGCTCTCCCGCACTGGCCGTCTGCCTCCTGGGCTGCGCTCCTGTATTGCTCTGAGTGCGTCCTGGGGCTTGAGAGCGTAAAGCTCCGCGCTTTGGGCCTGCTTTCCCCTAACTTTATTTTCTAGGGACCAAAATTATAAACAGCTTCCGTACTTTGAAGTGGAAGTACCCGCAGTGACACGGGGTGATTCGATTCTTCAGGGAAAACTTGCCCCAAAGTCTGAAGGACAAGTTTTAAAATTAGGTTTAGTAAAGGGGATGGTCCGTCTGATTCGTAAAATGTTCTACACTCTGCTAAAATCAACTTTAAAAAGCTTAAACTACTTTGCACTCTATTTTTCTCTTCCCATCCCCCACGATCAGAATAAGCTGGTCTTTCTGTAGCAACCAAATGAGCCAAATTGTAGATAAAGATTGCTGGTTGTTTTCTCTATCTTTTGAGACACGTGGTCTTGGGAGGCAGAATTCGCTCTGCAGTCTTGAGCCCCTCCCCGACTCCCTAGGTCTATTTCCCTGTGACTTGGTGCTGAGTCACTTTTACTAAAGGATGTAGCGAAGTTCGGGGTAACAATGTTTCCCAAAGCTTAGCTAGAATAGACGGGGAAATGTGGCCACACATACATAAGGGAGCTTGTGCCATAGACAGATAGCTAGCGTTAACGTGTTTAATCCTACTTTTCTCACCTTTTAGAAATATGTGAAGGGGTAACAAGTACTTGACCGAAGATTCTTAAAGGGTGTTTTCTTGTAAGGCCTTTAAGTAGCCAGTTACAGCGATAACATCCCATTTTTCAAATGTTTGAACTATGGTATTGCTTTTCCAAAGGAAAATCACGTTAAAGCTTAGTGGTTGAACAACTTGGGTTGTTTGAATGAATCTTTAAATATTATCCAGAGCGGTATAGAGAAAACTCCCCCAAAGAGACCACTTTTTTTTTTTTTAACTTGTATCAAATAGCGTTTCTGAGAATAAGTAGAAATGAAAGGAGTATGTATGGTCTCTTCTTTTAACATGTTGCATGTTAAAGAAAATAGGATACTGCTATAAAAAACAGGCCTGGCCTTGGTTTTATTAGGGAAATGACTATCTTACTGGTAGGGATAGGCTTATCATGTGACCTAACTTTTAATAACCAATCACCCTCCCCCCAGGTAGTCATGGGAAGGTGAGTCTTTTTGACCTTGTCAGCTCTTGTCAGGAGTTTAGCAGACAAGATGTGTGAGGAAATTTCCCAAGGAGGCTTACTTTCTTTCATGATTTATAATTTATATTGAGTAATACCTTATTCAGAAGGAGGGAATCATCACAGACATAGTCAGTTTTTGTAATTATGAGATCAGATAGTAGATAGGCTCACTTGAAAAGGTAAATAAAGGTTTGCCGGAGAAGAGAACATTATCATTATTTATGAATCAGGAGGCCTCGATTCTAGTCTAGGCCCTGCAACTAACTAGTAATGATATTGGATGAATCATTTAACTTCGCTAAGCTTCAATTTCATCATAGGTGAAGCTGTGAAAGGGTTGCTTACACTGTATGCATACAGTTGTGTGTATTCTGATTCTGTGGTCCTTAGTTTTTTGCCTGTTAATGTAGTCCAGTGCCCCCATTTATCTTAGATCCTCTTCTAACTAGCATTTCATGAGCTGCATGATTTTTCCAAAGTCCAGTTAAGTTACCATCATGCACCAGTAAATAGTCATGAGCTCATTAGAACAAATAGTCACCCCGCCTACAGCTGGGCAAGTGGGTACAGGTAATTTGGGGCCTTGACACGGTCAGATAACTATGGTTGTTTTATGAATAATGTTAGATTGCTATCTGGGAAGAAATGATCATAAAGCAAAGGTTACAAATGATAAGGGTATTTAAATTCCTAGTTAGAAGTTAGGATACACAACCTGTGGTAAATTAGAATTCAGTTTTTTTCTATTCACTCTGGAGAATTTTGAACATTTCATTAAAAAACCTTGGAAGAGGAACTTTTATTGTATAAGGAAGTTTGGGGAAAGTACAGTGCCAGAGCCTTAGATAATCTAGTTTATAATGAAATATCCCCTATAGAGTTGGACTAAAAATCATTTTGATAAAGACTCTTATTTACACCATACCACTGCTTGTAAATGTGTAATAGGAAATGTTTTTCTAAATACTTTCCAAAAGAATTTTTTTTCTAAGAGCTAGAGATGTTTATTTTCCTGGGGAAGTTAGTGATAGTCAGTGCCCTGTGAACCAAGGCCTGCCTGCTGTAGACTTTCCAGAAATATTTTTGGGGGGCAGAGTGGATTCTTCTATTGAAAATAGGAAAGCAGAAAAAAAATTCTTTCCATAAGTTGACAGAACCAAAGTAAATGCTGCAATGACCGTAGATGAAGTCTTCTGCAAGGTTAAAAAAGCTGCCTCTGACCAGATTTTAAAATATAGCTAGTCTCTGCTTATCTGGCAGTTTCTTTGAGTCATGTGGTTCTAGCTTGCTGCTGGTTTAAGCTGGTTTTTAAAGGAGGAGGGGAGAGAAGCTCTGGGGTTTAAAGAATAGGATTAAAGTGAACCCAGAATGATCTCAAACTGAAGTTACATAATCACACAAAAAGTATGAATATAAATTGAAAGGGAGAGGGGTTTTTTTTAAGCAGTTTAGGAATGAGGCCTTACTCATTTCCCTAGAATTAGAAGGAAATAGTTCTGAATAGAGCTTTGGGGATATTCTAAAATGGCTGGCAGTTTCCTGACTTTGATTCAACCCATGTTTGTCCCTAGATTTCTTAGATCATGAATTCTCATTTGTTTCCCCAAAGAATTATCTCTGAATTTGCTTGGTAGTGCGCTTAAACTTCAGGTAAGGTAGGTGTGTCCTGTGGAATTGGTGGGCTGTAACTTAATTCATTACTTATGTAGATATGAATACATTAGCTATCTGTTCCAACTGGCTCATTTATATTCTTGGTTTTCTGCAGCGTGAGTGCATCTCTATCCACGTTGGCCAGGCTGGTGTCCAGATTGGCAATGCCTGTTGGGAGCTGTATTGCCTGGAACATGGTATCCAGCCTGATGGGCAGATGCCAAGTGACAAGACCATCGGGGGTGGAGATGACTCTTTCAACACCTTCTTTAGTGAAACTGGAGCTGGCAAGCATGTTCCCCGTGCTGTATTTGTAGACCTGGAACCAACTGTTATTGGTGAGTTCAATTTGCATTTTCAGACATGCAGATAAAAGTGAACATTCCTAGTGATGGTTTGGTTTTTTTTTTTTGAGGTTTTTTTCTTTTTAATACCCTGGGTTCTTAGTAGGAGTTACCACACTGTTAAAGCACGGCTACTTTTTTTTCTTCCAGATGAAGTTCGAACTGGAACCTACCGCCAGCTCTTCCATCCTGAGCAGCTGATCACCGGCAAGGAAGATGCTGCCAATAACTATGCCCGTGGACACTATACCATTGGCAAAGAAATAATTGACATTGTTCTGGACAGAATTCGGAAGCTTGTGAGTCATTTAATTTAATAGTAGGGTGATACCATAGCATAGGGTAATACTCTTAAGCTCTGAATTAATAAAATTAATCTCATAAAATTTTAATCTAATTCAGGGAATCAGATAAATTCTATTAATGTGCTATCTTATATATGCATGAATAACATGTTCTCCTTAGTGAAACAGAGGAGGTAATTAAGTTGTGTAATATGTCACCTGAATATAATTGATTGTACCAGCACTTAACGTTAAAACTTATGAGCTGTAAATGTTAAAGTTGAGGCAGCATTTAATCATTTGGAAAATGGCTGTTGCCATTGTAAGTATTTACTGACTGACAGTTGCTAAAATGTTAGAGGACTTTATAAGTCATTAATTATGTAGGCCTTGTGTTTCTGTCAATAAAGTGGGGGTCCTCTCCCAGTCCTTTTCAATTCAGAGGACCTTTTGCTTCTTGAACGAGTGTGTGTGCGTGTGTGCGCGCGCGCGCATGCGTGTGTGTGTGTATTCTGGTTTTGCTCCAGTAGAAGTAAGTTAATGCTTCTCTCAGTCAACATATAAACTGAACTGCAAGTCTTCAAAAGCCAATCTTAAAGACACAGATAAAGGACTGTAAACTTGTGGTCTAGAAAGCCAGTGTCTTCATTTTATATAGTGTCCCTGTGTGGCTACACTAGCCTTTAGATGAGGGTGTAGATAGACCATGGACTTCCTTGTCTCTTTTGATATACAAGTCAGTATTCTACAAAATGAAGTGCCCACAGATGGTCCAGAGAACTCCTTTGAGAAGTCAGCAATTTGTGAAGTATAATTGCCCCAAAATGTGGCTGAAAGCACTGTTTCCAAGAAAATCAAGTGCTGGACATGATCTGACCAATTGTTTTTCCTGTTTTACAGGCTGATCAGTGCACAGGTCTTCAAGGCTTCTTGGTTTTCCACAGCTTTGGTGGTGGGACTGGCTCTGGTTTCACCTCTCTGCTGATGGAACGTCTGTCCGTTGACTATGGCAAGAAGTCCAAGCTGGAGTTCTCCATTTACCCAGCCCCTCAGGTTTCCACAGCTGTAGTGGAACCCTACAACTCCATTCTGACCACTCACACCACCCTGGAGCACTCTGATTGTGCCTTCATGGTAGACAATGAGGCCATCTATGATATCTGTCGCAGAAACCTTGACATTGAACGCCCAACCTATACTAATCTGAATCGCCTTATTAGTCAAATTGTGTCCTCCATCACTGCCTCTCTCCGATTTGATGGTGCCCTGAATGTTGATCTGACAGAGTTCCAAACCAACCTGGTGCCCTATCCCCGTATTCATTTCCCTCTGGCCACATATGCCCCAGTCATCTCTGCTGAGAAAGCCTACCATGAGCAGCTGACTGTAGCAGAGATCACCAATGCTTGCTTTGAGCCTGCCAACCAGATGGTAAAATGTGATCCTCGCCACGGTAAATACATGGCTTGTTGCCTGCTCTACCGTGGTGATGTGGTTCCCAAAGATGTCAATGCTGCTATTGCCACTATCAAGACAAAGCGTAGCATCCAGTTTGTGGATTGGTGCCCAACTGGCTTTAAAGTTGGCATCAATTACCAGCCTCCCACTGTAGTTCCTGGTGGTGACCTGGCCAAGGTACAGCGGGCTGTGTGCATGTTAAGCAACACTACAGCTGTTGCTGAGGCCTGGGCTCGCCTGGACCACAAATTTGATCTGATGTATGCCAAGCGTGCCTTTGTCCATTGGTATGTGGGGGAGGGCATGGAGGAAGGAGAGTTCTCTGAGGCACGGGAGGATATGGCTGCCCTGGAGAAAGATTATGAGGAGGTTGGAGCAGATAGTGCTGATGGGGAAGATGAAGGTGAAGAATATTAAACTTGTATGTTATCTTTTTCTTTATACTAGGTCTGTCTTTTTTTCTGTTCTGTGAAAACGTCCTCTGTGATCATTAAATGTCAATAAAGGTGTGATACTTGCATTTCAGGTGTCTGACCATATTTTTGTCTCTGTTTTGTAATTGAATGATTTGAGCCATTTTTCCTAATTCGTGCCTATTTTCATAGGGTATATAGGCAAAGCTCTGGTCACATTAAAGCAGTCATACATTTCGAAATGCCATGGAGTAGCATAAGATCTTTGCTGGGTCTACTAAAGGTGTTACATCAAATGCTCTATACCAAACTGCATTCATTTTCTTCCATTTTGTATATAGAGTAAGTGCTTCAGATATTTGTTGAATTGAAGGAAAAGTGTAGGTTGCAAAAATGGTCCTTAATTGGTACAAGCAAGACAGCCAGGGATAGAGTAATGAAAATTAATTGATTACCTCCTAAGCCCCATGCACTAAAGATGAAAAAAGTTTATTTGGGAACACAAGCTACACAAAGTATAACAAGTTGTATGCAGTAAAGGGGGTGGAAGGAAATGACCTCCAGTTGAGGATCACAGAAAGCTGGGGTTATGTGTGGGAAGAGCAATGGATTTCATTTGAGATGGCTTCTATATATAACTTCTAAGTTTTCCTAAATGGGGATTATGTCTATGAATCTTAGAGTGAAGTCTTAACATTTTTTAAAAAGTGTAAGCAAATAGAAATTAACATCCTTAAAAGGAACTGAATGAAAAACCAAGATCTGTAGAAGAGGAATGAAATATCCCTCCCTCAAGGAAACCATGTCTACTAGAATAAGTTTTATATACTTTCTCATATGGGGCTACCAGGGTCTCAAGGTAAGGTTCAAGCTAGAAGGGAATGTTTAAACCAAAAACAGGTCAGATGACAAAGGATAAAAACGTGAAGATTTTTTTTAAGATAAATATTACATGTTAATCGAACAAAACAGCTAACTGTGGTATAATAGTACTTTCCAAGCATTTTATGCAAAGCACCCCAATTCGTTCTCAGTACTGAGAATTTACCATCTGCATAGTGCTATTAGATATGACTCTTGACCCATAAAGGACTTAGTTACCTTTCCAAGGAGTCTTATCCTTCAGTAAGGTAAGGCAGTGTGGTACAAATTTTAAGAGATTGAAGACAGGATCCACTACCAAGATAGTCTGGGAAGGATGGAAAATAGAGAAAGTAGGTATATTTGGATTGAAGAGAGGGTTTGTCATTTCACTACAATTGAATGGAAAACAATGCCCAGGTAAAAATCAAAGACACTACTTCATAGACTTTGAAGAATAATTTTAATATGGTTAGAGTGGAATTAGTGGAGCTTTTAAGTTCAAGAGGAAGATATTACTGGTGACAGGGGAGGCAAGGAGTAATAATTTCCACATAATAAAATAGTAGGACATCCAAGTAAAGATATCTAGTAGGCTACTGGAAACATGGGACTGAAAATAAACAATGGACTTGTCAGTATACAATATGTTAAAATTAATATGGTAGCAACAAATTTGCATCCCTTTCTAAACTTGTTTTCTGCATATTTTAAATGTTTCATTGATTATTTTCATTTGGTTTCTTAAATATCTATCACAAACTGTTAACTAGCCCACCTCCTGAACTATTAACTAACCGATCCCCCTCAGCAAATAGAAATTCTCCCTTGTAACAATTCATAAAAAAAATTGACTATGTCTGAAAATTTACCACATCCTAAAACTAATGTTTCACTTCCCTATTTAGGAGTAGGTGACATGTTTCATCACCAGTCAAGTGACTAACAATGTTAGTTAAGATGTCAGAAAGGCAGGTGGAGATGTGAGACTGGAGGTCAGCAGAGGTTGGGACTGGAAAATTAAGGAAACATCAGCAAAAAGATCGTAATTAAATCCACTGAAGAAGAAAAAGAAGAGAAGAGGACAGAACCTATGGGATATATGTGGTTATGATCTGGATGAGGATCCAGCAAAGGTGACTGAGAAGAAAAAGTCTGATAGGTGGAGAACTAGAAGAATGTGGTGTCCCAAAAACCTGAAGGGAAGAGAGTATCCAGTAGGAGAGAGGGTGTCCTACAGAGAAGTGGAGAATAAGGATTGAGGAATGACCATTGGATTTGGCACCTAAGAGATCATTAATAAATTTGGAGTGGGCAATTTTGGTGGAATGAAATCAGAAGCTGAATTATGAGGAATTAAGAGTGAGAGGAGAGAAAGTGGAGGCATATATTATAAGTAGCCTACTCAAGGAGGTTAGCCACAGAGGGCAAAAGAGATAGGATGAAAGAATCAAGTGGAGGTTTGTATTTTTGTTTTGTTTTGCTTTTTAAATGATGGGGGAAACTGGCATCTTTGTAGGCAGTAGGGAAAGCATCAGTAGAAAGGGAGAAATTGAAAATAAGTGATAGACATGTATAACCTATAGCAGATTGCTTGCTATCTTGGGGAGGATGGGAAAAATAAAAATTTGGAACTCAAAATCTGGTAAAAATGATAACCATCTTTACGTTAATTGGAAAAAATAAAATACTGTGATAGCCAGAAGGGGAAATCTATTGAAGGAGTCAGGATGGAATTGGAATCCGTTGAGCAGATGGAGGGATTATCCTTGGTAAAGAGTAAAACTACCTTTCTAATTCTAATACTCTTCTAAATGTATTGATTTTGCTTGTGCAAAAGCTTTTCAATTTTATTATTATTATTTATTATTTTGTTAAAATGATCAATTTTATCCTCTATGATCACCTCTTGTCTCTAGCTTAGGGCAGTGAGGTGGCACAGTGGATAGAGGGCTGGCCCTGAAATCAGGAGAACCCAAGTTTAAATCCAGCCTTAGCAGTTGTGACCCTGGGCAACTTAATTCTGTTTGCCTCACTCAAGTTCCTCACTTGTAAGATGAGCTAGAGAAGGAAATGGCAAACCACTCCAATATCTTTGCCAAGAAAGCTCCAAATGGGACTGATGACAACACAACAAAATCTCTAAGAATTCTCCCTCTAGTCAGAGTTGTAAAAGTTTTCTCTTTCCCTTCTCTTTGTAGATGACCTTCAGATCTAGTTATACAAAAGTAACTTTTCTCCTGACCTCCAGTCTGACACCTCTAACTGCCTATTGGACATCTCAAACTAGATTTCCTAGGGACATATTAAACGCACACATCCAAAATTCATTTTCTTTTCCCCAAGATCCTTACCCAACTTCCTTATTTCTGTTGAGGGAACCACCACTCTTCGAGTCACCCAGGCTTGCAACATAGGTGATATTCTAATAGGGAATCACTCCTTCAAATTGTTCAAATGTAATTCACTTTTATAGATTTCTATTGTCTCCTGGGGTCACATTTCAGAGATTCTGTCCAGGTCTGACTTTCTCATCAGAAATGCTTGGAAGCCATCTCTTAAAATTTGATTTTTTTTTTTCTCCTCAGTAGTATTATGTTCAATTTTGCCATATTATTCTTGGTTGTAAGTCTTTGACTTGAAAGCTCTGAACTTTTCCCATAACATTTCTGGGTGTGTTCAGTTTTTAATTTCCTTCAGGAGGTGATGGGTGAATTCTGTTTTTGCTTTGTGATCTGGCTTTCAACATTCTATTTCTTTTGTGATTTCTTGAAATATGATATCCAGGATCTTTGTTTAGTTGTGGTTTTTCAGGAAGTCTAATGATTCTTAAATTCTCTCTCCTTACCATATTTTCCATGTCAATTTTTAATAATAGTTACCTTATATATTCTATTTTTGTCAACTGTCTTGTTGAACTAGTGGGTTATGTTTGTTCCATTCTACTTTTCAAAGTGTTCACTCCTTCGGTGCGGTTATCTTCGTTGCATTCTAAATTCCTCCTTTTAAAATCTCATTTTAGCTCTTCCTTTCTTTCTTATATCTACTCTAGGACTTTTTACAATCAATTCATTCTTTTTCTGGGTTCTACTTGTACTTTTATGGAATTCATTTATTCTGGAATTTTGTCTTTGGATTCTTTTAATTGTATTTCTTTGTTGTACTGGAGAATTTTTTCTGTTGACATAATCTTTGGCCTCATTTCCTGAATTTCGTCTTTAGCCAGGGCTGGGCTCTACCCCAGTTTCACTGTTTTATACTTCGATGAGATAGCTAGGTCCAGGACCTGCCTCCTGATGTGGTTGAACATAAATTTATTGGGACTAGATCCTACTACCTCTGTAGTTTCAGATGCTCCTACCCTTTTGCATCTCTAACTGGAGTGGCTAGGACTTGGTCCCATATTTCCATAGTCCTTAAATGAGAAGCCGTCTGAAGCTCAGAATCTAGCTCGGGCCTTGATCAAACTTCTTCTCCTGTGGGGACTTCAGTTATGCTGGCTTTGGGTCCAGTTCCTGACAGCTTGGCCCAACCTGAGATTTCTCTGATTTCCAGACATTTCCTCCTGAAACATCTGATAATTCTGGCCTTTCTGAGGCAGTCCTGGACTAGATGAGTTTTGGGGTTTTTTTTTGTTAAATCTTTGATTCATCTGGCACTCTTCATTTCTCTGATGTCTTTCTTAGGGAGTTGGCCTTGACTGGAACCTTCCACATTACCATCTTTGCCTGAAGTTCCTATTATTACCTTTTTAGGTAAAATTGTCACTTTATTATATTGGCTCTGCCTATCCATGAAAAATTAATATTTCTGCAATTATTTAAATCTGAGTTTATTTGTATAAAAAGGATGTTGTTGTTTTTTTTTATCATTTTGTTAATATAGTCCCTGGATTTATTCTTTTATTGCTTAAAAAAATTTTTTTTTCAGTTTCCCTATCTTCCCTCCCAGCTAGATTACACAATTCATATATGAATATTCACTCAAATACACACATTGTTCTTTAGTCATTTCAGTCTTGTCCAACTCCTTATTATCCCATTTAAGGTTTTTTTCCTTCAGTTCATATGGATGAGGGATTGAGGCAAGCGGGGTTAAGTGACTTGCCCAGCATCACACAGTTAGTAAGTATCTGAAGTCACATCTGAACTCAAGTCTTCCTGATTCCAAGCCTGGAACTCTATCCACTGCCATAGCTAGCTGCCCTAAATTCATACACACACACACACACACACACACACACACACACACACACATGCATACATATGTAGATATATACACGCAGGAATTAATAACAAAGGTGAATTCAAGTACATCTTCCAACAACTGTATTTCAAAAACCTAACAAATGTTGCCAACATGATATTGTGAAAACTGTTATATATTCACTCATGACAATATACTAAGACGAACATGGGTAATTGTCTATGGGAAAGGAAAATTCAACTTACTGATTCTTCATAGTTATATTCATCAAGTACTTGTCCCTCCTCACTGACCCATTCTTCTTTGCTAAAAGCGACCGAAAAATAGTAGAAATTGCTATTTATCAGAAAAATTACTATTCCAACCTGGTCCTTTGTTTTCAGTGTGTAATGTCTTAATTCAATGGTCATGAGCCTTTTTGCTGAATGTTGCAATTGGGAAAGCATGGCCCCCTTCTCTCAAGGGACAAGGGAGTCCTGGTACCATCCTGAAGGTGTTAGCAGCTATTGCTACATATTATTTAGTAGATGGGCTCTCTTACAGCTGCTCTGGAAAGGGAAATGTAAACAGACTCAGGGGAAGCAGGCCAGGCAACCTGCTGGGTGCTTAGAGGAATTCCTCACCATCCAGGAGATTAGCCTGTTGTAGGAGCCTTGCCAGTTAGAGGACCCAAGTGAAACAAGACACCATCACAGAGTGAGAGCAGAGAAGCCAGCAAAACAGTCCAGGATCTTATTCTGAACCAGTACTTTACATGTCTGTTCTCCAGTCTATGAGGCAGAAGTAAAGTTAAAAAAGAACTCACAGAAGTTACAGTTTAGCTTAGCCAGATGGAAGGGAAAGAACTAGATAGTCTGGGAATTGGGTAGGTCAAAGTTTCATTGTATCAGTTGACATAAAGTCCTGTGATGGAGCAGTTTTGGTTTTGTTTTCTCCCCATAGGAAGCAGAATATGAACAGGAGTGAGCCTGTAGCAAGAACATATATATATACATACATATATATGTACATATATATTCTCCAATATTTAGCCTAAGGGACAGACCCCCTGGAATCTATCCATACATCTCAAGTTAAGAATCCCTGACCTGACTGAATGTGCATTGACAAAAGTTGACTAGAAGTTGGGTGGCAAGAACTGTTCTCAGTTTGCAGTAACACAGAGATAGCATGAGGGTAAGGAGAATTACAGTCATGCAGGCCAGCAGGCAACCTGCCTATGTGTTTTTGAGACAACTGGCAAACTGAGCCTTTGTTCTAATAAGAACCTCATAAACAGCTTTACTGTCAAGGCCCAAAGATCACCGAATGAGTTAGGAAATAAATACAGAATCTAACTTTACAAATAGATCTCACTTCTTTTGAGACTTTATCATGTTGAAGGGCATACAGATGCACCGAATCAGTTTAATTTGACCTGCCCTGTTTCTAGGCTGCTCTGAGATTGCCCCCTTAAGGTCTTTCCCCTCTTTTGAGGTCATTCAGGGAAGGGAAGACCTACTTACATCCCTGGCAAGAGAGAAGAGTTGTCTTGAAGGCAACTTGGAAAGCCCACAGTTGGAAAGCAAGTGCCCCAGAAGAGAAAAAAGTGTTAATTGCCAATCCCATTATTTTGGAATATCTTCCTGTAGTCTCCACTCTGTGGACCCAGGTGGCTGCCACCTGATCGTTAAGTGAGAGGGTAAAATTAGTTGGTTTCCACCATAGTCTTACCCATTTAATTGCTCTTAGGGATAGAATCACTCTTCACAAGGCTTCCCTCTTAATTTGGAATATCAATTCACAGCCTTACACAGAGAGCTGGCATCTCGTAAAGCTTTGTAAAAGAACCTGCTGCTTCCAGTCTTGGTCCCTGGAAAGAAAGACACTCCAGCCAGTTAGACAAAGGACAGATCATAACTGGAGTATTGCCTATCCAAGAATGTTATGCTGAGACTAATCAGTCCTTGTTTACTGGGGCCAAAAGGTGAAGCTAGCTGAGACAAGGTATGAGTCTGATCTGACCTTGGCGGACAGCTCCTGACACTGCACCAGGGCAGCAGTTCAAGAGAGATGGAAGGAGTAGAGGGTGATGGGGAATGTTGATCAGCTTCCAGCGAGGAAACATTTGTTATCTTGCTATTGGAAAGGGCTCTGTTTTGCAGATGTACTTGTTGATGTAAGAGCAGATACGACTGCCCTCCCTCAAAGTCCTCATTTTCATGAATCTTTTATCACCTGGCCAATAGCTCAAAGGCTCTATATAATGGGGACAGAAAAGCTGGCTCCGTTTTTTTTTTTGTTTTGTTTTTTTTTTACCAGCATTCTCTCTGGGTTTTTCCCCATTGTTTTCCCTTTTCCTTTTTCATCAGTTTCCACTTGTACTTACATTTCCTGACCCACTAATTTCACCCCATATTTCTTTGGATTTCCTACCTCCATCCCTACTGCCCCAACCCCTCTACTTCTACATGACTCCTGGGTGACTTATCATAAATGAAAAGCACTTTGTATCAAAGGAATGGAAAACATGCCTGGATCTTAGAGTACCTGTTCACAATATAAAGGGACAAGGTAACGAGTTCTAGCTAAGATGTTGCCTTCATCAGGTCAAGAGACCAAAGTTTCTTAGACATAGCTCCATTTCTTGCCCAAATTTGATTTCTCTTTCCCTCTATCTCTTATCATTAACTTTCCCAACTTCTAATTCATGGTGGGGCATTTGCACCTAAAGAGTCAAGAGAGCTCCAATAGAAAGACTATTAGATTTGGAATCAAAAGACTTGCATTCAAAATTTGGCTTTGCTACTGGCTAACTTTACAACTGTGGACAATTTATTTAATCTCTCTGAGCATCAGTTTCCAAAATTGTGAAATGTGAATAAAAATGCTTTTGTTATCTGCTTCACCAGAATATTTTGAAGAAAATGATGTATAAGGTACTTAACTTATACAGGGGGACATATTTCATCTGACATTAGCAGTATGGGTCTGGAACAGATACTCAGAATGCTATATCTGCACAGAGCTCATATAATTGGGCATGCATGAAAGTTTCTGGCTATGCCCATCCTAGCCACTAGTTCAGTCAATCAGTGAAGGATTTATTAAGTGTCTGCTATGAGCAAGGTAGGCACTGTGCTAGGTTTCACAACAGAAGACAAAACTCAGCCCCTATTTGAAGACTCACTCTGAGCATGCTCAGACCACTGCTGAGTGTTTTCCCAGGTTCTTATCTAGAGTATGTACTAATTCCCTCAAAATTGTAACAATTGACTCTGACCTCTATTTCCATGAGGTTCTCTGATCTTTCTTGTCCTGCACAGCCCCAGAGAACTCTCTCAGTGAGCATTCAAATTAATTTGTTTTCTCAAATTAATGTATTTTCTTCATTTACAATGAAAGTAAAGGCTTGAAGCAATTGAACCTACCTCTCCAACTCCTTCCCCTCTCTTGGATACCTTGCCTAATTGCTCTTAAAGGTTAAAGTCATTGGTGAAGTGCTTTCAAGTACCTTTTGTCTTTGGTGTCATAAACCCCACAGCAAAGTTCTAAGGAAGAAAGGAAAATCATCTCACCACCTGAAACTCCCTCCCCATACATACACACTTTGCTGCTGTTGTAAAAAGTACACTCAGTTCCCCACATCAGCAGATAAAACCTAAAACTTATACCCTAATACCATAGCTTCTTGTCTTGAAACTCTCTCTTTTCAGTAGAGAGGTGGGGGATTACAGGTACAGAATGTTGCATGCCTCATCAGACATAATCACTCTATCCACTGTTCTAATTTCTTTATCTTTGTTACAAGGTAGGAGAGGGTTCCAAAATATATCTGGAAATTACACAGATGTAAAAACAGGACATCACCAAAAAATGTGGATTTTTTAGGTTTGACCTCTACTGACAGATGCATGAATATATCCAGAACTAAGCCTCAAAAGAAATTAGTCTGAAAGTGAGAGTTTTAATAAAATTAATACCGTACACAAGAATAAAGTCCAAATGGGTACATGATTTAGGTATAAAGATTGATACCATGAATAAACTAGAGAAACAAGGAATAGTGTATTTATCAGATTTATGGAGAGGGGAAGAATTTTTTTCTAAAGAAATAATAGAAAGCATTATGAAATGCAAGATGGATAATTTTGATTATTTTAAACTGAAAAGTTTTTGCACAACCAAACCCAATGCAACCAAAATTCGGAGGGATGTAGTAAATTGGGAAAAAAATTTTACGGCTAAGCTTGGGGATAAAGGCCTCATTTCTAGAATATATAGAGAACTGACTCAAATATATAACCATACAAGTCATTCCCCAATTGATAAATGGTCAAAGGATATGAACAGGCAATTTTCAGGAGAAGAAATCAAAGATATCTATAATCATATGAAAAAGGGCTCTAAATCACTATTGATTAGAGAGATGCAAATCAAAACAACTCTGAGGTACCACATCACACCTATAAGATTGGCAAACATGACAGAACAAGAAAATGATAAATGCTGGAGAGGATGTGGGAGAGTTGGAACACTAATTCATTGTTGATGGAGCTGTGAGATCATCCAACCCTTCTGGAGAATGGTTTGGAACTATGCCCAAAGGCCTACAAAAATGTGCATACCCTTTGACCCAACAATATCGCTACTAAGACTATATCCCCAAGAGATTATAAAAACAGGAAAGGGTCCCACGTGTCCAAAAATATTTATAGCAGCACTCTTTGTGGTAGCCAAAAACTGGAAGTCAAGGGGATGTCCATCAATTGGGGAATGGCTGAATAAATTATGGTATATGAATGTAATGGAGTACTATTGCACCATAAGAAATGATGAACAAGAATACTTCATTCAGGGAGGCCTGGAAGGACTTATATGAGCTGATGCTGAGCGAAAGGAGTAGAACCAGGAGAACTTTGTGCACAGCAACGACCACAGTGTAAGAGAGTTTTTTCTGGTAGACTTGGAACTTTGTAATAACACAAGAACTTACTGAGAAAAAAAAAATCCCAATGTCAGTCTTCTAAGGCAAAATGCCTTCCACACTCAGAGAAAGAAATATGGAAGTCATTCGCAGAATGTAGCAGATCATGTTTGTGTGTAGGTGGGTTTCAGTGTATTATGTTTTGATTTGTTATATGATTTCTTCCATTTATTTTAGTTCGACTACATAGCATGATTATAGTGAAAATGTGCTCAATAGGAAAGTATATGTAGAACCTAAAAAAATAAAAATAAAAAAAAATAAAATTACTAAGTAACCTTCAAATCCTCTTAGGAGCTTCACCAGACTTCTAATGTTCCTATCTTTGATTCAAATGGCTGGATGTCTACTTGTAGTGTCCCTAGTATAGAAGGATCAGTGACTCTAAGGGCAACAGACTTTTAAATGTAACCAAACTATTCCCACTGCACCTTGTTTCCACATGATAGAGACAAAACGGTTTTGTCAAGATTGTCAGCATGACCTGACACCAACCAATCAGTTCAATCAAAAACCACAATACAATCAAGTACTTATAGTGTGCTAGACACTATAATACAAAGAAAAAGCCAAAATAGCTCCTGCCCTTACGTTCTGATGAAGGAGGAAACCCACATAGATCTTAATACAAAAGACCTAGTAGATGAAAAGTTATTTTAGACACAAGAAAAATACCCTTTGATCAAGTAACACTGGCTTTCTGGCTGTGCCATAAACAAGATAGTTTGTCTCTCAGCTCTGGGCATTTTCTCTGCTGGTCCTCTATGCCTAGAATATTCTCCCTCTTCTGTTCCAACGACCTACCTCCCTGGCTTCCTTTACATCCCAACTAAAATCCCACCCTCTACCAGAAGTCTTTCCCAAACCCTCTTAATTCTAGTGCCTTCTCTCTGTTAATCATTTCCTATTTATCTTGTAAATACTAAAATAGTAAATACTAAAATACTTTAAATACTAAATAGTAATTGTTTTTTTTTTACCCAGTTTGATTTCTTTTTTTGATTAAAGGGGACATCCCTTGAACAACTACTTAAAGAAGCCTATTCATTGAATGGGTGTATCTCACTCAAAGTGAGAACACTATAAGACCTTAACTTGAAAGGACCAGGGTCTCACATTGCATCCTGGGTCATCTCCAGTCATCCTGATGAATATCAGGCCAGTGGACCCAGATGGCTCAGGAGGAGAAAGTGAGGTTGGTGACCTTGCATAGCCCTTCCTCACTCAAATCAAAGTCAACTGCAAGTCATGTTATCATCTTGATGTCACGGTCCTATTCAAGAATGAAGGACAAACACAACAGTCTTGTAAATAGATTACTTTGTATGTTCTTGTTTATATAATTGTTTCCTCCACTGGATTGCAAGAATCTTTAGGGCAGGGACTATCTTTTGCCTCTTGTTTGCACAGTTTCTGGCCCACTGTAAGAGCTTAATAAACTTTTATTGATTGATTGGTGGTTCGTTGGGTAAGGGAGTGACAGTCAGACCAATGCTTAGGAAAAATTATGTTGGCAGTTGAGTGGAGAATAAATTAGAGGAGAGAGTAAATGAGATGTAAGAGAAGAAGTTTCTAAATGATTATGATAAAGGGGTAGTCTAGAGGTGGCAATGGAGAGCAAGGAATATTCGAACTATCACCACCACAACATGAACATGTGTTCCTGGTTTTTTTGTTTGTTTAGGGGGAGAGAGGGTATGAGTGCAATCCAATGCTGGAAAGATCAGCAACGAGGATGGTGTTATCAAGAGGGATCCAGATCTCAATGGGTGTCAAAAGATGGAAGGAATGAGAAAGAAAGATGTGACAGTCACTTGGTTAATTATGGAGCAAGCATTCCAAAGGGCACGGTGGAAGGGGTAGAAAGATCTGAAGTAGGACCTTGGGGGGAAGGCACAGTTGATGGGGGTGGAAATGAGGGAGTGGGCAGCTGAGGTTGGGGAGGTGTATTTTTTCTTCTATAGCTCAAGTTTCAGCATCACAGTAATGGGGAAAGGAGAAGCCCCCATGCATGGGGGCATGGGAGTAAAACCTAAAGCACTCTCTCTCCTCATTGATTCCCTCCTTGATGACATAGAGAACTAAACCTACACTATCCTCTGCCTTCACAACACACATGCCATTCCGGGTAGTGTTTACACTAGTAGATACATGTTTGTGGGTTTGCTGCCAATGACTCAGAAATGGGAAGATGACTAGCTATTTTAGAGAGATTCAGTGGTTGCAGTGACAAAAGCAAGTATTTCTCACTGGCCACAAAATTCCATTGTTACCCATGTAATAGTTGGGGCATGTGCAAAGCTACCCTGCTTGCTTCCAGCTGACCATATGTGCTGTCTCAGTATATGGCTGCTTTGAGAATGACATATCTCTTTGCTGCTTCTGGCCAGCCATGTGTGACTCAATGCTGAATAATTCATGTTCTTTGAAGATCACTGAGCAGGAAGAGCTGATGACTCAGTAGGCCTTTAAAATGGAGTGACTCTCCTTTATTCCCTCTCTTCCCTTTCTAGCTGCAGGACATGTTAGGTGTAATTGAGTCCTTGGTTGGCCACCCTCTCCTCCCACCCTGACAGAGGGGATGATTCTTCTTGAATGGCAGCTCTAGCAGGCACTCAGCTAGGTGATCTGAGCCTGGGCCAAGGTGCCTTTGGTTTTTTTCTCCATATTACATTTCTACCAGAGTAGAAGTGACCAATCAGCAATCTAAATTTGCCCCATTGTGGAGGCAACTTTTTTGAGTCTGAGAGTCCCTTGGTGGAAGCTGACTGGTGGCAGGAAGTTGTTGTGTTGGAGGAGATATTACCAACAGGGGAATGAGACAACTCCTGGCCTACCTGGCCAGAAGACAGACTCTGAAGGAGACAGTACAGAACTGAGGTGAAATATAATAATTTTTATTTAGCAGTCCCAAAACTGCTTCATGTTCCAGCGCTTAAGTCTTAGACTTCTAGGATCAGTTGGTATTACTGCTACTCATTTAAGTTTCTGTCCCAGTGCTTATTATTTAATGCTTCTTGTTTTAAATTTTTCTGTCAATGCAAGCTTGTGGAAGCATTTATTTTTGTGTGGCAGAAAAAAAATATCCATCTCATAACTAATTCATGTTGTACATTGCGTTACCTTTTTACTCTACACCTCACACACCTACCCCTGTCAGGGAGGCCCCAGACATTGCCCAAATCTAATCTTTAAATAATTTTACCCTAGGGAGTTGGAGTATAGTGAGCCAAAGAGTAAAAGAAAAGGTTCTTTTAGGTAGTCAGTTTCCCACAGAACTGAAACTAGATGGATCCAGGCCTCTTAGCGGAGAGGAAAAATGTTCAGTGCCTTAATGCTTAATGCTGGGCCCAGAAGAGGTTTTTAATTGTTAACAAAAAAAAAATGGGTAAGATTGCCCCTTCTCACTAAGGATGTTATCAGAAAGGTGGTGGAGAACCACAGAGTTAGAGTGCTTGGGTGCACAGGATTGACCCAGTGCCTTGAAGTGCACACAGGATCTCAAGCTTCTCCTGCTAAGCCCAGAAGGGAACCTGAGAAAGCACACTTACCATATCACTGAAAGCAGGAGAAAGCAAAACAACACAGATATCTTTGGAGAGCATACATGGACCAGGGTGGAGGCGTTAGGGAATAAGGAACACAAGTGGAGAGGAAGGTTGGTATGGCTGCCCTTTAATACATCTTTTGGTGCTGCTTTTAGCTTAGGTCACTCATAACCCTTCTTCATCAAGAAAGAAAGAACAGTTGGCATATAAGTGGTAATGCTTAACCTTCAAATGACTAGGATGGAAGTTGAGTGAGTCTATGTGTGATCATTCATGTATGTGGCTGTACCTAAATGTAAAGCTCTGTATTCTATATATATTATTTGTCATTCCAAACTGAATTTGGGGAGGACAGAGTTATGATCTGGTCCACATGATAAAGAATTAATCTGATACTTGGAACACCTTTAGTTTCTAATTGTAGCTTTGAGTGACCTTGGCTGAATTCCTTCTTTGCTGTCTCTGAGCCTTAGTCTTCTTTCATCTACCCCATTTCAGTTTCGTTTGTCATTTTCTATCTTATACTATTGTCATTGTTCTATATTGTTCTGTCTTGTTTTTACCATCCAGACTATAAGCACCATTATTATAACAAATATATTAAAATCTCCTTAAAAGCAAGGACCATTTTGCCTGGTTTGCCTTTGTATCTTTATCATGGAATTTTACAAATCAGGAGTGGGGAACTTGAGGCATCGAGGCCACATGTGGCCCCCAAGTCCTCAAGGCCAACCATTTGACTGAATCCAACTTCACAGAACAAATCCTCTTAATAAAAGGATTGTTCTGTAAAACTTGGACTCAGTCAGAAGGTCACACCCAAGGACTTGGAAGCCCACACGTGGCCTCAGGGCTTCAGATTTCCCATCCCAGTGAGTACTCAAAGATATTCCTTGGTACAGCTGGTGATCTGCACAGCCCTCTCTCACTCAAAACAAAGTCAAGTGCAAGTCATGTTACCATTTTTCTGATGGTATGGTCTTCTTCAGCAACAAAGGACGAACATACACACTTGGTACAGCCTTTGAAGAACCACGGTAACTGATGAAGACAAACATGAGAATGTGTCTGATTCCAGAATCCTCCAATCCTGCTGTTGAGGTTTGGGGTGTGCTGGGAACCCCAAAATACTGACATACTGGGTCCTGCTCGAATGAATTTGACTCAAGCCTTCTTAAAGCCAAAGAAAAGCAAAGTTTATTAAAGATTCGCCATATTGGGTTGCCTCTTAAGGAGTCTAAGTATTTGTGACACTTGTATTCACAAGCTGGCCAGATAGAATCCCAGCTAGACAGAGTCTTAGCTGGATTGAATCTGGGAGCCTTCATGGAGGTAAGATGGAACTTAAATACAGAAATGACTGTAGGAGGGATGTGGGGATGGTCAGGTAGTCTAGGATGATGAGAGGAGGGGTTTAGGGAGGGTCTTGAGGAGAAGTCCAAGGAAGAACTCAGTGGGACTGGGGTGACTCGTCAGGGATTGGAAATAGCTGGAGGCAAACAGGAGATATCAGACAATGGAGGGTTTGGGTGAGAAGCAGGTGGGGCAATCCAGAAGTAACCGTAATAGAAGGCCAGGCTAGGCCAAGGACAACAGATTTGAATATGAAAGATTTCAGAGGACCTGACTACAAATTTGAGTATGAAAAGCCAGATTAAGTGATAGGATTCAGGGGGAACCTGTCTGCAAATCTGAGTATGAAAGGCTAGGTTAAGTGGGGAGATTCAAGGGAAGTTCCCAGAGTCTGACCCGCATCACTGCCACCAGGCACATGGTCTATAGCTCTGCGGTGTCTACCACGATGCAGAGCAGTGTTCCACAGGACCCCACATTCCACAGAATGGAATTAAAAGTTCCATGAGCACATTTTAATGTTAGCAATATTTTCCTCTCTCTATATGAGGTTATGGATTGAGAGAAATCATTATTTCTCTCTTATATTAGTAGCCAATTATTGAATTAGGACTAAGGTTTTTTCCTTTCCTTTCCTTATTTAGAAATAAGCCCCTGTATGTTATTCAAGTGTCCTTTGAACTGTAAGGCTCATAATGATATGAAATTTCGGGTGAAACTGACCCAACTAGTAACCTCAATTCTGTTTGAAAGACAAAGAAATTTTAGTTTAGGTGAATTGATGGATTCTGGCCCATTGTGTTTTACTCAGATAGATCTAAGTAAAAGTATACTCCCCCTTTTGTCTATATTACCCTAAATGGGGTAATATGGGTATAGATAAGTCCTTTTGACCAAGACTGAATGATCAGAGTTAAGTTTCCCAGCCCCTCATTAGAATAAGGCCATTTCTCATTATAATATTCATTCTCTCATTACTTGATAACCAATCAGAGTTGATCGTCATCCTCAAGAAGACCTAGTTTTCAAGAGTATTTAAGCATTGATCAGGTTCTCTGAGGGATATTAAAGAGTACCATTGACTCTTTTATTAATTATTGCTAATGTGGTTAATAAAATGATAAATTATCCAGAAAATCTCTTGAATTTTTATACATCACAATATAACACAAAATAATTATGTATAAACATTTAAAAAAAAACAAAATTGGTGAAGCAGCAGCAAGTTAGACAAGTTGCAGAATATGAGAACTTTTCAGAAGGAGGCATTTCCCATGCAACTGAACATGTACCCTAGCCCCTTGCTAGAAGGGCACCGGGATCTCCTCTGATTCTCTAGTGACTGAGATTGCCTCAAAGATTACTGGTGACTAAGAATCCTCCTGTCAGAGCAGCCAGGCAGTCAACAGCATTTATTAAATGCCAACTATGTGCCAGGCAATGTGATAAAAGCACATTTAAGGGGGAGGAGCCAAGATGGCAGAGTAGAAAGACTCATGTATGCTAGCTCCGAACCCACATCCCATAAATTTTCTGTAAAAAGAACTCCCCACAAATTCTGGAGCAGTGCAAGATGCGCAGAAACACAGTGGAAGAGATTTCCGTTCCAGAGAGCCCTGGAAAGCCATCCCCAGGGGTCCATCATGCTTCGGACAGTGGAGTCCACCCCTGCACTGCTCTGGCTGTGTGGCCCCAGAGAAGCAGATCCGAGCAGGCTTCAGGGACGGAATCTCTGGTGGCCGCGAAGGTCCCTCCACTCACAGGTGCTACAGGTCAGTGAGAGAGACTTCTGGGCTGGCCGAGAGGGAAGTGGGGTGTCTCCATGACTCGGGCCCCCTTGGGAGGCAGCGGCAGAGGGAGCGGCAGAGGCAGCGGTGGCCCAGGACTCCCGGAGCAGGCAGGAACTCCACTCCATTACTGAAGGTCTCTGCATAAACTCCCTGAGGGAACTGAGCTTGGGAGGCGGCCCTGCCCCCACCTGAGTACCAGAACTTAAGATCACGTTGAATAGCAGCCACTTCTGCCATGGAAAGCCCTGAGACTGGGGAGCAGCATTTGAATCTCAGACCCCAAGCACTAGCTGGGCGGATCTAGGTGGGGGTGGAGAGGAATCTCAGAAGTCAAGTAACTGGCTGGGAAAATGCCCAGAAAAGGGAAGAAAAATAAGACATAGAAAGCTACTTTCTTGGGGAACAGATGATGTTTCCTCCTTTCATTTCCAATGGGGAGGAACAATGCTTGCCATCAGGGAAAGACATGGAGGGCGGGGCCTCTGTATCCCAGACACCCGAGGTGGATGTCCAATGGGCTGAGGCCGTGGAAGAGCTCAAAAAGGATTTTGAAAATCAAGTTAGACAGGTGGAGGAAAAACTGGGAAGAGAAATGAGAGAGATGCAAGAAAAGCATGAAAAACAGGTCAATACCTTGCTAAAGGAGACCCAAAAAAATGCTGAAGAAAATAACACCTTGAAAAATAGGCTCACTCAATTGGCAAAAAGAGGTTCAAAAAGTCAATGAGGAGAAGAATGCTTTCAAAAGCAGAATTAGCCAAATGGAAAAAGAGGTTCAAAAGCTCACTGAAGAGAATAGTTCTCTCAAAATTAGAATGGAACAGATGGAGTCTAATGACTTTCTGAGAAACCAAGAAATCATAAAACAAAACCAAAAGAATGAAAAAATGGAAGAGAATGTGAAATATCTCATGGGAAAAATAACTGACCTGGAAAATAGATCCAGAAGAGACAATTTAAAAATTATGGGAATACCTGAAAGCCATGATCAAAAAAAGAGCCTAGACATCATCTTTCATGAAATCATCAAGAAAAACTGCCCTGAGATTCTAGAACCAGAGGGAAAAATAAGTATTGAAGGAATCCATCTATCACCGCCTGAAAGAGATCCAAAAAGAGAAACTCCTAGGAACATTGTGGCCAAATTCCAGAATTCCCAGGTCAAGGAGAAAATATTGCAAGCAACTAGAAAGAAACAATTCCAGTATTGTGGAAATACAATCAGGATAACACAAGATCTAGCAGCTTCTACATTAAGGGATTGAAGGGCATGGAATAGGATATTCCAGAAGTCAAAGGAACTAGGACTCAAACCAAGAATCACCTACCTAGCAAAACTGAGTATAATACTTCAGTGGAAAATATGGTCTTTCAATGAAACAGAGGACTTTCAAGCATTCTTGATGAAAAGACCAGAGCTGAAAAGAAAATTTGACTTTCAAACACAAGAATGAGAAGAAGCATGAAAAAGTAAACAGCAAAGAGAAGTCATAAGGGACTTACCAAAGGTGAACTGTTTACATTCCTACATGGAAAGACAATATTTGTAACTCTTAAAACTTTTCAGTATCTGGGTAGTTGGTGGGACCACACACAGATGTACACACACACACACACACACACACACACACACATGCACACACACATGTACATGCATGCACGCACATACAGAGACAGAGAACACAGAGTGACTTGAATAGCATGGGATCATATCTTAAAAGAAATTAAGGTAAATGGTGAGAGAGAAATGTAGTGGGAGGAGAGAGGGTGAAATGGAATGGGGTAAATTATATCTCATTCAAGAGGCAAGCAGGAGACTTTTTAGTGGAGGGAAAAAGAGGAGAGCTGAGAAAAAAACATGAAGTTTACCCTCATCACATTTGACTAAAGGAAGGAATAAAATGCACACTCATTTTGGTATGAAAACCTATCTTATAATACAGGAAAGTGGGGGAGAAGGAGATAAGCAGGGTGGGGGGGATGATGGAAGGGAGGGCAATGGGAGAAGGGAGCAATTTGAAGTCAACACTCGGGGAGGGACAGGATCAAAAGACAGAATAGAAACAATGAGGGGCAGGATAGGATGGAGGGAAATAGAATTAGTCTTACACACCATGACTATTATCGAAGTCATTTGCAAAACTACACAGATAGGGCCTATATTGAATTGCTTGCCTTCCCAAAGGGAATGGGTGGGGAGGGAGCGATGGTGAGAATTTGGAACTCAAAGTTTTAGGAACAACTGTTGAGTATTGTTCTTGCTACTAGGAAATAAGAAATACAGTTAATGGGGAATAGAAAGTCATCTGGCCCTACAGGACAAAAGAGAAGATGGGGACAAGAGAAGGGAGGGGTGATAGAAGAGAGGGCAGATTGGTGATAGGGAAAATTAGAATGCTCAGTGTATTGGGGTAGGGGTAAGGGATAAATGGGGAGAAAATTTGGAACCAAAAATTTTGTGAAAATGAATGTAAAAAGTTAAATAAATAAATTTATATTTAAAAAAAAGAAAAAAACACATTTAAAATAATTCAAAGAAAGACAAAAACAAAACAAAACACTAGCTTTTGCTCTCAAGAAGCTTCCAGAGACATCATGCACACAGCTATATAAACTGGAGATTATCTTAGAGCAAAGACACTAAGATTAAGGGGGCTAGCAAAGTGGACTGAGAAAAGCTTCCTGCAGAAGGTGGGACTTTGCTGAGAAACACTTGGTGTTGTCTGTAAGAGAGAACTGTCAAAAAGCTCCACCTCTGGAACCTTTTTCCACATCCTTGGAATGCATCCAGCTGGGGTGCATTTCCAGTTCCATGGGGGTTTGCCCTTTCTAACAAAGGTTCACACCAAATAATCTTCTCAGGCTGATTAGCAACATTTAGGCCTATTAAAGAGGCTTAATTTCCTTGGTTTTGCTCCCAAATTTCCCCAATATTCCTTTATTTAAAGTAAGTATATTCCATATCCTTAGCTCTCCAAGATCAGTGTTATGGGTTCTGCCAATATATTTCATAGTAGAAAAGTTAGTTTTGGAAAAAAGCAGATTTACTAAATAAGGTCTAAACAACATATCCAATACATTTCACAGTTTGGTTTTGTGGAGAAACAACTCCAAACAACAGCAAAAGAAATGGTACTACCTGCTGAATTCCTGGGTCTATTCCTTCTAAGATCCCTGTCTTACGTGTCAGGCACTGTGTTAAGTTCTGATACAAAAAATGGCAAAAGACAATCCCTTCCCTCAAGTAACTCACAGTGTAATGTGGAAAGGCAGCAAGTAGACAAATACGTACAAGCAAGCTATATTTAAGCTAAATAGGAAATAATAAAAGCACTAGAATATTTTGTTTTTGTATTTATTTGTATATTATATATTTATAATACAAGTATAATATATTTATATTATATAAAATGTTATATTATAATTATTAATAATTTAAAAATCTCTTTGTTAATTGAATATAGGATAAACTAGAGTAGGAAGAGACTCCTAGCAGACAGACCAACCAGCCAACTACAGCAGTAGTAATAAGGGCCTTCACCACGGTGGTAGCAGTGTCCGAAGAGAGACAGGGGGCATATTAGACATGTTATAAAGGCAAAATTAAAGGCCTTGGCAACAGATTGGATATGCAAAGGGGGAAAGGTGAGAGATAGTAAGGAATCAAAGATGATGTCTAGATTGCCCCTAGGAGAATGGTGCCCTCAACAGTAACAGGAAATTTTGTAAGGATGAAGTAAATGTAAACAGAGGCTTACACTTTTCTCCATTCCTGGAATAACACCTTTCTTCTGAGACTGCTGGAAGTCTCCCCAAACCTCAATACCAGACTCACATGTATTAATGAAAAAGCATTTATTAGGTGCTTACTATGTTCACATGGACCATCTGTGCCTAATCTGTGGTAGAGCATTCTGAGCTCATATTGGTCTGATCAGGCAGTCGGACACATTGAAACTTAATTTTACCATGGTGATGTCATTTTGGTCCTCTTCAAGAACTAAGGACAACAACCAACCAACCAGTATGTGCCAGACTCTGCGCTAGAAACTGGGGATACAAATATGTAAAAAGAGACATCACCCGACTGACCTCAAGGAGCTTACTTTTTTAATTTCCAAATTGTATTTTATTTTTTCAGCTAACAAAAATCTATTTCCTCTTCCTTTTCCCTCTTTGAAAAAAGAAAAAAAGAAAAAGAAAACCCTTATAACAACTGTGTGTAATCAAGCAAAACACTTTCTCACATTTACTGTGTCCAAAAATATGTCTCCCTGACTCAGGAAAAGACAACCAAAATTAGATGAGTTATGGCCAAAGAGGGGTATTCTGTTCAGAAGAAGCTGGGGAGGGGGAAGAGGAAAGGTAATATATGCAGTAGCAGGCATCTGAGAAGGGTATGGAAGGGGGCTGTGAGGAATTAGAAGACTGGAAAGGTAGGGGAGGCTGGGTTATGAAGGACTTTAAACAATGAGCAGGATTCTCTATTGATCCGAGAGGTGATAGGGAGCCATTGGAGTTTACTGAGTATGGAGGTGATATGGTTGGACCTGTGCTTTATGAAAAATCACTTTGTTGGCTGAATAGAGGATGAACTGGAGGAGAGTAAGATTCACGGCAGGCAGACCAACTAGCAAATGCAATAGTGATGAGGACCTGTTATAAAGTAGAGGCAATATCTGAAGAGAGTGTCTGAGGTGCAAAGGTGAAATCTACTGCTCTGGTTGGATGCTTAGACGGGATGTAAAGGCTGAAGCATTATCTGTTGTTTAGGGCCAGTCAACAGATAACAGTGAACTAAGTGTCTTGATTAGTTTTTGGTTCCAATTCAGTCATCAATCAATTGAATTGACTCCAAAGATGAGTGAATTGACTTCACCAGGATCGGGGGAGGGGGGGGTGGGTCTAGCTTCCAGGAGACCCAGATGTAGTGGTCCAAGTCTCAGGTCCATTGTAGAGGGACTGAGTCAGGTAAGATAGAGTAAGTACATCAATGGCAGCAGTCAATAAGTAAGCATTGGTAGAAGGCTGACTGAGATGTGAGACTCAAGCATGGTCTGGTAGATATAATGGGATAGCTTCCCTTGTGTCACTCAGAATACTTTGTGTGTACTTCTATTAGACATCAATTACTGCGTATTTCATGTTATACCATGGAGACTTCGAGAAAAAAACCCATGTCTCTTTCTCATTGATATGAATGACACCATTTCAGACAAAGGAATGAGTCACCTGTAATTCTCACCCACACTTTATACCTTGCTCCATACTACTGGTGTCAATAGATATGTTTAGAGCTATATTACTTAGTATTAGCAAATTCTCTGAGACTCTTCAGATTATTAACAAGAAGGTAACATACTAAGGAATTATAAATTGTCAGAAGATTATACAAAGAAAAATGATTATACAAAATATAATATGTATAATATATATTATACAAAATATAATAAAATGTTTCATTGTTCTACCTAGAAATAACAAGGTTTCTCTTAATTTCTTCAGGTGAGCAATAGCTAACTTAACCATAGGTCTTGACAGTAATAACAGATTAAAACAGGTTTAGAGTCCTCATTCCACATTGGAAAGGCATGAAAATGGAAATCCTGAATTATCCCCTCCTAGTAATTCACATGTGTTTAGGGACAGAATAGGTCAGTCTAAGCTAGTTTCAGTTGCCCTAAGGAAACTCTCACATGTATAATTTCATTATTCTCATAAGACATGAAAGTTTCTGGAACTGGTTTAATTAGGGGTGACCCTATGAAGCAATCCTCTGAATAGGGAACATCTGAAAAGTTAAAAATTAGATACAAACTTAAGAATCAAAGAGAAGAATGCTTGAAGCCTACAAGATTTAATTAAAAAAACAAAGAAAAGAAATCTCTCTTTGATTGGTACACAGAGACTTCCAAAGAAGATTAAGAATTTAACCTGGAGTCTCATTTGTTTGCATATATGTTTGAGTTTGTGAATTCTGGGAAAAGTGTTCACTTACATATTTATCTCTCTTTGCAGATGGTAATCCTTATTTGGTTTTTTAAAAAAGCCTTTACCAAAAAAGAAAAAAAAAAAGATTGGAGTCAGTTTTAAAAGGAGTGAGAGTTTTTCTTTAATTTTTTTCATTCTAAATTTAAACACCCTCCTCAAAAAATGAGCATTTCCATATATATAACAGAACACCAGTGGATTACATATGAAATCTTGAATCTCCATTTTTATATTTATTTGTATTTAAATATGTTTATATTTATATATACATATATGTTCTCATATTTATATTTAAAATAATAATAATAAATTCCACACAATTTCAAAGCTATGTTGCTTGTTTGCTCTGTTTGCTGAAGTTCCTTCTGTTCACTTCTGTGCATTTAAAAAAAACGTTTCAATGGCCCTTTTTTTTTGTATCACTATTGTTAACCCTACTCTTCTAAATACTAATTAAAAATAAATAAATGAAAAAACCTCATAGCAAATAAGCATAGTAAAGTGAAATGAATCTATTCAGTGAAGACGTTCAAAAACGTATGTGTCTTTCTGCATCTGTCACCTCTGTCAGGAGGTAGACAATATGTTTCATCATAGGTCCTCTGGAGACATGGTTAGCCATTGCTTTCATCGGAGTTCTGAGTTGTCTTTTACTACGTTGTCATTGTATAAATTATTTACGGATTCTGCTAACTTCAATTGCTTATACTTTCTAGGATTCATTGCATCTTATGACACAATATATTCCATTACATTTGTATACCGCAGTGTATTCAGGCATTCTGCAATTGATGGATATCATTTAAGATTTTAGTTTTTTTAAAATTTTTTTCCTTTTGTCCAATCCCTTTTCACAATCAAGAAGTTTGCTCTGTTTGTGACTATTCTCTCCCTCTTAAACTTCCTCTCTTTAGTCTCCTTTTGTTTCCCCATTGAGTCTGATGCCGTTCTACACCAAACTGTTTTGTATTTGTGAGTGTGCCTGTGTTTTCAACACTTCTTTTTCCATTTCAGATAAAAGTGAAGTTCATCTGATAACCGTCCCTTCCTCATTTTGAAAAGTAGCAACTTCTTCTTCTTCCTCCTTCCTACACTAGTGTACCTTTTACCCTCCTTCCTCTTCCCCCTCTTAAAACCCTGAGAGCAAAAAGATGCCACTCCTTGGAGTTTTGTTTTTATTTAACTCCTTCCATGCTCTTTGAAGAATGGGTTCTGAAGAAACACATTTCTTCTCCTCTTTGAATCGTAGCGTTATATCATCATATGACTCTCTCCAATTTCACAAATAAATTTACCTTCCTAGGTTTGTCTTCATTCTGCATTTATGTTGAAAAGTTCCTAATCAGCTCTTGCCTTTTCATCAGGAATGTTAGATTTTGGCTCTGATATTTCAGAGACGTTCCTTTTCTGTGGTTCTTTCAAGAAGGGATTGGTATATTCTTTCTATGTCCTTTACTTTTTTCCCAATGTATCTAGGTAGCTTTCATTTATGATTTCATAAGATGTAGTGTCTAGATTTTTTTTTATCATTAACCTAATCATTCTTAAATTCTCTTTTGGACTTGTTTTTTTTTTTCAGGCTTATTGTTTTTATGTAAAATATCTTACATTTTCTTCTATTTGTCATTCTTTCAATTTTGCTCTAATATTTCTTGCTTACTTGTGATATCATTGATTTCTGTTTGGTCTGTTTCTTTCTAATCTTCAGGGAGTCTCTTATTTGATTAAGGTTTAGTACTTCTAATCTATTTATTCTCTTTCCAATTCTTTCCTCCAAAACTTTTATGTCATTTTTTAGATCATTTCTTCTGGGTATTAATTTAGTCCTTGTGGAAAATTCATTTTTCCCCTTTAAGTCTCTGTAATTATTCTAGATTTATTGTCCTCTTCAAGGTTGGATTTTTTTCGTTTCTCTGGATCTACAATAATTCTTTATGGGATTTGGTGTTTTCTTCTGTTAGCTCATCTCTCTAGCGTTAGGCTTAGTTCCTGATGCTGAAATTTATGTGAGATCCAGATTCTGCCCTCTACTGCACTTTTTGGTGTGTGTGTGAGTAATTGGCCCTGCTTGGTCTCACTGTATGTCCCCTGGCATGGGATTAGGCCTCCTGGATCTTTGAGGTTCAGAGTGCTAGATCTTCAGGGTCCTCTATGGCATTTTAGGACAAAGGTCAAGGGGCCTCAGAGCCCTAGGAGACAGTGGGAGCCCTGCAACTCTCCAAACTAGTGGTTGCTACTCTTAGCCCTGGGAAAGCCTCTCAATAGGAAATGTCTAAGCTTATAAAAAAAAAAAAAAAAAAAAAGCCTGGTATTTGGTGAGTTATTTAGTCTATTTTTTTCATTGTGATCTGTCTGATCATAGTAAAAAGAAGAAATAATATAAAATAAACAAAAAAGCTTCTCTTTCCCAAGATTTATTACATTGAAAAATAAAGTGAAAATAAAGTTATGATCCCACAAAAAGTCATACTCTTTTGACTACAAATTTGCTTATTAAATTGGAAATTCTAATTCTTAGGAGTCTTCTCACTTTCTCACTCTCTCTAATCACTCCTTTAATTTGATTTAATCATATCAGCTCAACTGCAGACTGAACCCCAAGATGGAAAAGGGTGTTTTATTATTTCTTTGCCCTTAAAGTAGCAATGTGTAATGTGATTTGTTATTAGGAACTACTTAATTAATCTCTTGGTTCTGCTAACTATCCAGTTGAGTTAATTCTCATTTTGTTAAACAAGGCTCTATGTATGTTCATCTTTGAACTAAAATAGATCAAACTGAAGTATAATAAATAACCACAGTATATAAATCAGTACGGACCTGTGCGTCCCCAGTGTAAACATAAAGCCTAATTAAACGGACAATCCTTATATTTGAAAATGTAATTCCCATGTCAAACAATGGGTTAGAAAATTATAGAACTCTGGCATTGTATAAAAGACTCTTTTGAATTTGGAGTCAAAATACAAGAAGGAAATTTTAAAGCAGATACTGGAAGTGTAAAAGAAAGGATCAAATTGATGGGGAAATATCCACCATCACCCCCTTCAATCTCCCTACCTATGTATTAAGCTGTAGTGGGGAAAGGGGTTTTGACTTGTTCTGTTTGGCCTCAGAGGGCAGAGCTGGGATAAATTGGTGAAAGTTGCCTAGAAGCAAATTTCAGCTTGCTGTCAGGAAAACCTTACTAATAATTAGAGCTATCCAAAATTGTAATAGACTACCTCAGGAAGAAATAGGTTCTTTCTCATCAAAGGTAAACTTTACATAAAGACTGCTGTGGAGGAAAAAGTGAGGCTGGTGACTTTGCACAGCCCTCCCTCACTTTTCTCTTGCATGTCATGGCATCACCCTTCCCCTTTTCCCCCAGGTCATAGTTCTTTTTGAGAGTGAAGGACAGACAAATAACAACCTTTTAAGTATTTGTGATGTGTTCTAGGTGCATAGGGTTAATTCCAAGGCTTGGATAATTTACCGGGCCGTCTTGCCAGAGAATGTTCTCTAAATGAATAGTGATGTGGTTAATACTACCTCTGTACGCTAAAAAGTGAAAGTAAACTCAATCCACAATTCATATATTTTTAGTAGGTTTATTGAAGGATTTAGATTTTAGTCAGACTAAGATGAAAAGTGAATACAGAGAGCACCAATATTGCCAGGGCACCTTCCAAATCACAAGTTCCTCCAGATAATAGACACAATCCTCCAGACCTATAACATCTCCCATCCTCTACCAGCCTTCTCCATTCTGATATAAGCACTAGTTTCCCTGTGAGACACACAGGACAAGCAACACTGAGATCAGATGGCTTTTGAGCGTTAATTGGCCAGGGCACACTGGCCAACTTCATTGACAGACAGTCTTTGATTTTGGGGGCAATTAAGGCTTGGCACATTATCAAGACTCTCCGAAGCCTTAGGCATAGGCACCTATTATTTGGGGGGAAATCTATAAGGGGGTTGGTTAACATATATAGGCACATAGTATACATATATACACATATCGTATGTACATACACATATACATGCACACAGATATGTGTACTATATATGTATATATATAATATGTGCATGTTTATCTATATATATATCCCTTACATATATATGTGTGTAGGTATATATGTATATATTCAGCACACATTTATTAAATGCCTACTATGTGCCAGATACTAGGCTAAGATATGTGCCAGGTACTGGAGATACAAAAAAGGACAAAAGACAGTTCTTGCTTTCAAGGATTTTGTAATTTAATTAGGGAGAAGACATGTAAACAATTATAATTAAAAAGACATATGTGTGCATCTATATATATATTCATATATGCATGTGTATATGCATATATGAATACAACATAGGCACATGTATACGGATGTGTATGTACATATGTATGTATATATCACGTATACATGTACATATCAAAGGGGAAGCACAGTATTGAAGGAGACCAGGAAAGATTTCTTGCAGAAGGTAGGATTTTAGTTGAGTTGAGACTTGAAGTCAGAAGGTAGAGATGAAGAGGGATAGGATCCCAGGGATCAGGGACAACCGGTGAAAATGTAGAATCAAGAGATGGAATGAAGATTTAGAATAATCTAAAATTTAAATAAGAATAATCTAAAATTAATTAAAAAATTTCTAGTAGGCTTCTACCTACAACACAGAATACATAATTTTTCTTTTACAATACTCAAGTCTCAGATCATTTTGAAAAGGAGATGGTACACGTAGAATGGAATTTTTAAAATTCCTTATGATGGAAGGACTGGCCAATGAAGGCCCAGGCCTTAAAACATATTTGGATTTGTTCTTACTAGTGAGTTGTAGGGATCATGATAGGATGTTTATTGCCTGGTTCCAATCCAGCATGTGGAACTTTGGAGAGCCTATTTCTGGCAATGAATGTCTCAGGGATCCATACCATGTGATAATGAAAAGTCTTCTGATCTACTTAGGAATCCAAAGACCTGATGACTTAATAAATGTAGAGCTGGAATTTAGACCACAACAAAAAATTTCAAGCAGATCATTTGTCTGTTTCCTGGAGACTTTCAAGTGAGAAAGATTACTATGAGTTTTTATGTAAGGGAAAGAGCAGAATGCCATTTTATGCCTTCAACCCAACCATTATATACCATTATGTATATGGGAATATGGCATCTATTTTGTGTTTCTTCTTTTCTGACCTTAGGCAAATGAATATTGAGAAACAGAATGGACCAGGTTATGGCCTTGAAGCTTCTAATGGCCTATAGAGTCATCAGTAGTCCCGCTCAGTAACCAGAGTCAGTAGCACAGACCTCTGTAGCTGGAAGCAAGAGCAGCCAAGTCTGGCAAGGGGCCAGTACAGCAGCCCAAGACCTGCTTGACCTAACTCAGTAGGGAATAACTCAGTAGATGAGAGATCATATCCTGCAAGAAATTAGTCCAACTAAGAAAGGGAGCAACTTATTGATCCTTAGTCCAGTGCTCCAAATGAACTTGGTGAGCAGTAAATAAAATGAAAATAAAAAAGGTTCCCAAGGTCAAGAGTCACATGGTACCCCTCCAACTCATAAATGCTCTGCACATGTGTTTGACTATCTTTGTTCTTAAAACTTAAGCCCACTCTCCCCCAAGGACTTTTTGTGTGTCCCTGACTTGAGGAACGTTTTTATAACATGTTTTTTCCTATGCTTTCTCAGCAAATACTTTCTAGTAAAAACTAATTGATGTTGGCTGATTGATAGGCATTGGGGGGTGGACTGGATGGGGGCTCATAAGCAGTAGTATCAGAAATGCCCTCCATTCTGGGTTACATATGATAGAACCTTGAGGGGAGAAGAGTAATCGTTCTGGACTCAACCATGTGAGTAGCCCAGAGGGAGCACAATAGCCTTTTGCGAGTTCTGTGACATGAATTCAAATAGCAGACCAACTATGCTAAAACATTAATTTTTAAAAGCTGCAATTTGTTATAGCAAACATGAATGATAACATTATCCTATAATATTTGACAGGAAGCAGAAATATTTCAGGACTTGTAGGACAGTACTTCTGTGGTTGGTTAGCCATTCAGTCATGTCTGACTCTATGTGACCCCATAGGCAAAGTCCATGGGGTTTTCTTGGCAAAGATACAGGGGTAATTTGCCATTTCCTTCTCCAGTGTGTCCTCATTTTACAGATAAGGAACTGAAGAAAATGGGGGTTAAGAGACTTGCCTAGGGTCACACAGCTAGCTAGCATCTGAGGCTGGATTTGAACTCAGATTTTCCTGGCCCAATGCTTTGTCCCCAATATATGGAGCAGCTATTGCCACCTTAATAACCATAGAAGTAAAGGTCAGGCTTTAAACACCATTGTGGCTGAAGTCACTTGAGAGAGCTATTGAAGATCTGTAGAAAGTCACTGAAGGATTACATCAATATCTAAATGGTATGTACAGTAGAAAACTTGAAGTTTTCTTCAAGTTCATATCTAATTAAAGGAAACAAAAAAAATCATTCTAAGCATATTCCAGAAAACAATGGATACCAAAAATTCTAGATTCCCTTAATCCGAAATAGAAATCAGAAGTCAAAAAGATCAAAACAACAAAAGTTATCAAAGCAGTCCAAATAACAAAATCAATAAAAAATTAATCCAAAAGTTTGCAACAGAGGTTTGAGAAGCAAACAATTAAAGAAAAGAGAACCCACAGAGAAGGAAGATATAGAAATTTTCTGGTCATGCATATGGTCACAAGAAGTCCAACTCAGTAAAAATGCTAGCTGGATAATTTGTCAATAATATGTAATGTCAACAAATATTTATCAAGCACTTGCTATGTGCTAGGTACTGTGCAAAACTCTGGGGGGTACAAAGAAAGGCAAAAACCAGTTCTTGTTCGCAAGGAGTTCACAGTCTAGTAGGGCAGACAACGTGCGAACAATTAGGTACAAACAAGACACCTAATTGTGTACAAATTAGGATAAATTGGAGATCAATTCAGCAGCATTGAGGATGATCAGGAAAGGCAGATGATAGGATTTTAGCTGGCACTTGAAGGAAGTCAGAGAAGTCAGGTGATAGAGACGAGGCAGGAGAGTGTTCGGCATCTGGGAGACACTCAGTGAAAGTGCAGATTGCTGAGAGATGCAAAGTCTTGTATGGAGGACAGTAAGAAGAGTCCTGTCACTGGATTGTAGTGTACTTGGAGGGGGGTGAAAAATAAAAAGACTGAAAAGGTAGAAAGGGGACAGGTTATAAAGAGTTTAAACACCAAATTGGATTTATATTTGATCTTAAATTAATTGGGAGCCACTAGAGTTTGCTTAATGGGAGGAGGGGGGAGGGATGTCGATATGGTCAGACCTGCACTTTAGGAAGATTAATTGGTTAACTGAGTGGAGGGTGGACTGGAGTGGGGAAAGAATTGAGGACAGGGAGACCAACCAGTAGGCTATTGCATCCATAATCCACATGTGAGGTGATGAGGACCTATGCAGAGTGCTAGCAGTGTTAGGTAAACATGCACTATTGGCACCAGTAATTTCAGAACTCTACAAAATAAATTTTGGAGTCATTTGGACAAGAACTCATATAATATTGATGACATACTGGACCCATCAATCAAAAGTAGCTGTAGAAAGATGATGAACATTTCCTTGCTAAAAAAGAGGAAAAGGACTGACAGGTTCTGACTTTATGACAAAATGGGATAAAAAAATCTAGAGAAATGTTTCTGGAACAAGCAGACATCACTTCACCAAGCAATAATAAAAGCTGGACAACAAGTACACACCACTGGATTTGTTTAATATAACCCAAAGAGATTTGCATCTGAATGAAATCTACAAAATGGCCAAGACTTATGAATGGAGTTGAATTTCCATGAGCAACATTCAAATGAACTTGGCCAACAAGTTTTTAACAAAGAAAAGATTGAACAAATGACAGAGTCATACAGATTTGTTTATGGAAATGGAAGCATTTATGATGGCTATTCAGGTCCAGGTCATAGCCACCAGTATCTACAAAGGGATTATCCTTCAGGAACCTAGATTTAGAGATTAATATGGATTGTCCAAGGAAGCTATAATAACTGCCTCTTTACTGAAGGCTGCAAAAAAATGTGGCATTTATCAAATACATAGCAAGACATAATCTGGTAAAAGAAAAAAAAAGACCTAACCTGGTGACTAAAATGATACATCAGAAATTTTCTATCTTTCAAAGACTGACAGGTGACAAATCCCAATAGTACCAATACAAACTTCAAAATATCTTTGAGAACTCAAATGAATGCTGCTGGAACCAGGTCATTATCCAGAACAAACTGTTGCCTATACTCACCTAGATATAATATTAGTTCATATAAACTTAAGGATATTTTAAAAGATTCTGTTATACTACTTCACATAATCTCCAATCTAGGTGGAATGAAATGCTTTTAAAAATATAACATAATAATAGCTAACATTTATAATGTGCTTTTAGGTTTACAGATGTTTTGCAAATATTATCTCATTTTTATCTTCACAAGAAGTCTGGGAGGCAGGTGCTATTAATATTCCCATTTTACAGATGAGAAAATCTAAGCCAACAGAAGGTAAATGATTTGCCCAGGTTTACACTAGATTTGAGACCAGCCCCTCTTCCCAGTGCATTAACTCTATGTCTCTATAGAGAGAGCAGGAAACGTACGATGGTCTGTGCCCTTGGGGAGTTCATATTTTATTAAGGAAATCAAACTCCTAAAAGGAGCTGAAAAGTGAGTTGAGTAACAAAAGAATTAAAAATCATGAGGGATTAATTAGGTTGAAGCATCCATAATCCTTACTGTTCTGTCTGCTCCTGGATTTATCTCAAGAATATTTTAGAAAGCCCACAAAAGATGGGCTTACATTCTCACACTTTATTCAAGTGTGGAGTTATGTTATGTTATCCACTTGTGTCATAGTGTATTCAGCATTAAATATAAGAAAATAATAGCTGGATAGTAACTTATTCTGGGACAGCTTCTCTCTGAAATCTTTCGAAGATGAGAAGAATGAGAAAATTAATTGTAACAATAACGACTCAATCCATCTCAGGTAGAAAATTCATACATCAGTAGAACCTCCAAAGTAGTCACAAAAACCAGACTAAGCCACTGGCTAATGAAGAAAGCACCACACCCCATAAATAGGGATTACTTTTCAGGTATGGGTTAGCTAGCTGGCCACTAAATCCAGAATACTAATTCTGCGATCTAAGTATAGTATCCAAGCTTCTAGGAGGAGGAATCTGATATTCATGTAAAATGAACTGGAGGAAAGAAAGCCTGAACACAATGGAATAGTTCGGAAGCTACTGCAATAGTTGAGTCAAAATGTGATGGGGACATGAATTAATGGCAGTGGGAAAATGAAAAGGAAGGACAGATTCCAGAGGAACTATGGAGGAAGAGTGGATCTGACTTAACAGTAACTGGCACTTATGGAATTCTTTAAATTGTGTTGTGCTTTACATACATTCCCTCAATTGATCTCTAGAAAATCCTTGTACTCTAGATACTATAGCTATCATCTTACAGGTCTGTAGATCTGGAAGGGACCTTAAAGACCATCCATACCTTCTACACAGAGAGGGAAACTGAGGTCTGAGAAGACTGTGACTTGCCCAAGGTCACACAGCTAATAAGCAGCAGAAATGGAATTTGAACCTACCCTAACTCCAGAGCTAGTGTTCTTTTCATGGCAACATAGTAATCAATGAGATAGCTTTGAAAGGAAAAAAAAATATTCATTTTCCACATAAGGACTGAGGTTCAGAGAGGTTACAATTTATCCGTTATCACATAACTCGTAAGTAGCAGAGACAAGAATCAAATTCAAATCTTCCTGACTTTCTCCACTATACCACACAGCCTCTGTGGGGCAACAGCACAGGGCACTCAAGGATGACTCATCTGTAAAATGAGATTGTCAGGCTGGGTGATCTCTAGAGTATCTTCTTACATTCTGTCACTTCCCTGGTAAATACGAGAATGGAACTAAGTGGTGGTTTTGGTTGCTATTTTATTTTGTTGATGAAAGAAGATGTTAACAGATGCAATATGAGATATTGACCTTGAGGACCCCAGAGTACATCTAGGAGTCCTGAAAAGTCCTGTCCAGTAAGGGTTTTGAAATGTGGGCTAGGAGTTCAGGATAAAGGTCTGAGCAGAGAAGATAGTTCACTCTGCTTACTTTGCCTCAGGCTAAGGAAAAAGTGAAGAATTAAGAAGCTCTTGGTGAGGGTGAAAGGAAAGTACAAAATCTGGCTTGAAGTTTAACATAAAAAAGAAAACCAAACTAAGCCCTTGGCTACCGGTCTCATCTCTTCCTGGCAAATAAGAGAAGAAAATGGAAGCAGTGTTAGATTTTATATTCTTGGGCTCAGAGATCACTGAAAATTAGGACTGCAGGCATGAAATTAAAAGAAACTTGCTTCTTGGAAGGAAAGCTACGGCAAATCTGGACAGCATACTAAAAAGCAGAGACACCACCTTGCCAACCAAGGGCTGTATAGTCAAAGCTGTGGTCTTTCTAGTAGGAATGTATGACAGAGGAGTCAAGACTATAAAGATAGCTGAGTGCTCCTCAATCGTGGCTCTGGAGAAGACTTTTAAGAGTCTTTTGGACAGCAAAGGCTTAAAGAAATTAATTCAAGCTACTCACTGGAAGTGGCAAATGCTAAAGCTGAATCTTAAATAATCTGACCACATAATGAGAATAAGGAACTCATTGGAAAAGACCCTGATGTTTGGAAAGACTGAAGACAAAAGAAAAAGGGTGTGAGATAGATAAATGGTGTCACAGAAACAATGAACATGAACTCGAACAGACTTCAAGAGATAGTGGAAAACAGAAGGGCCTGGTGTGCTATGGTCCATAGGGTCACAAAGAGCAAGACACAACTGAACAATAAGGAGAAAATATGGGTAGGGCAAAAAACACTGAAATAATCAGACCTACATTCTATCCTGATTATACCAATAACTTACTATGTAATCTCTTTGACCCTCAGTTACCTCAATTCAAAAAAAGGAGCAGGGAAAATTGTAGTAGATGATGTTCAAGGTTCCATCTAAAATTGCATGATTCCAGTAAACACAGCGCCATTTTAACTTGGCAAATGTACCGTAGATGTGTTAGATTTGAATTCTGAGATTTTCAAAAGTCTTTTTCAACCTAAGCCTGGTTTTGAATGCCTCCTTAAAACAGTAACTTGTCATTCTCCCACCTTTACAGTGGGTGGCAGCAAAATACCACTCTATTCTCTCCTTCCCAAGAGCTATGAATATTGTGCTTTTAGTATTGACTCACCTCTGAAGTCCTCCCCAACTTCCCTTGTTCCTAAGTCTTGCCTAGGTTCTGAAGAAGTCTGTTTCAGGAAAGCACAAAAGTCCCAAATGAAGGATTGACCCGATAATGAGGTCACCCATGGCCTATGGCAACCTCCCCCATCCTCCACCTCCAAGGACCCTAGGCTCACATAGACCAGGTTTGATCCTGGAACTGACCCCAAAGAGTCAGTTTCTTCCTTGCCTGAAATTCTCCAGGAAAATTCATAAAATAAAAAATTTAGGTATGATTGCTGTCCAAGATTATCCAAATATGTGTTATTGGGCCTGTAATTCCTACAATCTGATCAAATAAACATTCATAAGTGCCTACTAAACACTGGGGATACCACTAATAAAAGGAAACCTGGTCCCTGCCCTCAAGGAGCTTCTGATCTAAAGGGGGAGAAACATCATACAAAAGAAGGCAGGAAAGCAGAGGGTGAGGAGACTGGTGCCTGGCATAGGGGCATCTTGTACTATAGAGCTGAAACCAGGCAGAGCAGCAGATGCGGAATAGAGTGATTAGAGCTATAGTTGTAATTAGTACAAATTAGTTAATGTAAAATATTGGCATTGTGTACTAGGCAGTCTTTTTTTCACCTAGCATAAAAAAGGGCATGAGATAAGACTTGGTAGAATCCCATGAACAAGGAGAGACCATATAAAGCATTCGAATAATCTATTAGACTCCACCCAAAGTGTGAAGACACTCTGGAGGACTATTCAGCAGAAGGTCTCTGTCTTAGACCTATAGACCCCTGAACAACTCATAGCAACAGCAGGGTGGCCAAGGGTGAGATCACGTGCCTATCCACAGCAGACCTTCAGTCCTTCAGCAGCAGGGTAATTCTCTGTTGAGGATCCTCTTTCTTCTTCAAGAATCATGAAACTGAGGATGTCCTCTCTTCCTCCAGGACTAGTGCCCCAATGCTGGCATTTAGGATCTCCATCAGTGCTCTGGCCACTACTGTATCTTGGTCATGAAAAGTCTATTCTCAAGACTTTTGGTTCAATTCTCTGACCTAGACCTAGAAAAACGAAAAGAGATAGGCATGGTGAGGTTTCAGAGGTCCAAGAACCTGAGGTCATTTGGAAGTACACATTGCTATCACACACCTACAAGTCACCATATTCTGCTTCTGAAGTTAGAATAGGAACGAAGAAACCCCCACCTCTCCCTTTTCTAATTCGTTCAAGTATGGAAGTCCAAGGAAAATAAAAGTCAGTAAAACCAAGGGGCAGAGACATTTCACAGTCTGCTTATGAAAATGACCATAGAGAAAAGGTAAGAGTCACTGTCGTTCAGTCCTGTCCAACCCTTTGTGACCCTATTGGGGGTTGTCATAGCGAAGATACTGGAATGGTTTGCCATTTCCTTCTTCAGCTCATTTTACATACGAGCAACTGAGGCAAACAGGGTTTAGAGATTTGTCCAGGGTCACACAGCTGGTAAGTGTCTGAGGTCAGTTTTGAACTCGGGGAGCTGAATCTTCCTGATTCCCAGCCAAGTGCTCATCCACTGCACCACCTAACTGTCCCTAATGAGAATCTGTCGCTTCCTAATTTTGTCACCAATCATTAGCTTCATTCTCTGGGGACCAATCAGAGTGCCCCTGTATTCTATCAGCAAGAGGCTAAGTCCCCATGTTCACCTGTTATTTTATCACATTGATTGGGGAAACTTATCAAATACCCTGATCAACCCTCAATAATATAGTGGAGACTGGTAGTTTGGGGGCTTCTTAGAGATTCCAGCTCCTAGAAGGCCAGGTTAGGCAAGACTCTTCTCAAATAACAATTGAATATCAAAGGATATGAATGAATAATTCTCAAAAAAAGAATCAGAAACTATTAACCGCATAAAGTAAGGAATATCCCAAATTACTCCTAATAAGAGAAATATAAATCAAAATAACTCTGAGTTACTGTCAAATTGTCAAAGATGACAAAGGATACAGTCAATTTTGGAAGGGTGGTAGTAAGATTGGCACTGTTACATTTGAAAATTAAGGTAAGCTGAGAGACAAGTTTCCAAGCTGATCAATTTTATTAGTTCAGCTAGCAGTAATCAATAAATTGGGTCACTGGCCTCTTTCCATGACCAAAGACTTTGAGTGATAACTGACAGGATCTATGGGACGTTTTCCTTTTGATTGGCCTGACATTACATCATTTGGACCTCCAATGACAAAAGTAAGACAATCCTGATTGGTAGACATTTCAATGAGGAGGTGGGATGAGAGTCACCCAGTGTAGAAAATGGGAATAGCCAAGTGGCCAAGTGAATGGAGTGCCAGGCCTGGAGTCAGAAAGACTCATTTTCTAGAACTCAAGTCTGACCTCAAACACTTACTAGCTAGGTGACTCTGGGCAAGTCACTTAACCCGATTTGACTCACTTTCCTTATCTATGTTGTTTGTCCTTTGTTCTTGAAGAGGCCTATGATATCAGGAAAATGATGCCATGACTTACAAGTGAATTGGGTTTCAGTGAGGGAGGACTGTGCAAGGTCACCAGCCTCGCTCTCTCCTCCAGAGCCATTTGGGCCCAGTAGCAACCTTACTGTTACTGTTTCTCCTTCATTCCTGAGGAAGACCATGAAAGAAGGAAGAAAAGAAACACAGGAAGACAGACAGACAGAAAGAAAGAGAAAGAGCTGTGTGGCCCAGCTGGCTGGTTCCAACTGGGTCCTCCATGGGGCTACTCCTATTTTTACTCACACGTTATTGTTTGTTCTCCAAGAGGACCATGACATGAGCAGGGTGATGCCATGACTTGCAAGTGAGGGAGGGCTATGCAGTCACCAGCCTCACTCTCTCCTCCTAAGCCTTCTGGGTCCAGGGGCAAGATATAGATCAAGATGACTGGAGATAGCCCTGGATGCATTGGGAGACCTTGACCTTTTTAAGCTAAGGTCTTTGCTAAGTCTCAATCTGATTGAGGAAAGTCCATTAAGTGATTAAGCCTCTGTAAGAAATGAGGCAAAGAATGGCCTCCTTTGCCTAGTCAAAAAAAAAAAAAAATGAATCTGGGAAGGGAAGACTCTCACAGAAACAATCACTATTTACACTCACCCTGAGCCAAAAGGACCTGAATAATGCTTGGGCTGAAACCTTTTGTTGGCTAAACAACGAAAATCATAGTGGTTTGGGTTTAAGGCATAGTCCTTAAGAAGGAAATCTAGCCTGTGAACCCCAAGATATCTTGCAAGGTTTCAGCAATCAAAATTTATATTCCTTTGAGTAGAGTAGCCCCAGGTAAATGTATGATTCCCTTTGTGGCCAAAGGGAAAGGCGAGAGAAGAAGGAAGGAAGGAAGGAAGGAAGGAAGGAAGGAAGGAAAGAAGGAAGGAAGGAAGGAAGGAAGGAAGGAAGGAAGGAAGGAAGGAAGGAAGGAAGGAAGGAAGGAAGGAAGGAAGGAAGGAAGGAAGGAAGGAAGGAAGGAAGGAAGGAAGGAAAAGGAAGGAGCTGCATTGTTCTCCTTTATCAAATTAGCTGAAGAAGGCAGTGGCAAAGACACTCCAGTATCTTTGCTAAGAAAACCCCAAATGAGTTCACAAAAAGTCAGGCATGACTGAGAAAAATGACTTAACAACACAGAAACAATCAACCACCAGCTTATAGGGGTGTTAGTAAAACTGTACTGTGACAAGCACGATAGTAAGGGCCTTTCTGCCCTGTCCAATCTCAAGACTGTCCCTAAAATTTTTGCTACATTTGGAAATCCTGAGCTACTCAAATTTGGGAGACTTTGGGGTCAAATCCATCTAGGATCAATGCAGAGGTTCCCCTGAGGCTTGAGTTAACCTTGAATCACAGAATCCTAGAAAGGGAGTGAGGTGTCAAATACATGTACAGGGCTGCAAACGATCCCCAGTGGATATTTAACAGCACCCCGAGTTTCATCAGGACGTTTGGGAGGCAGACCACCAAGGAAAGAGGCATCCTTACTAAAGTGAAAGTGAATGGAAAACCCCACCTGGGTTACAGTCATGGTAGTTAATCAGGAGGAGTATTTGGGAATGGACATTAAGTGCTTCTGAGAGTTTGCACTTGGTCACTCCCTTCCTGCAGTCTCTTTCTTATTCTAGTTATTGTGAGTAGGGTAAAATGGAAAACCTCAGAGTCACCGAAGCCATTCTGCACAGTTTATGCTAAACAAAATTGGATCCCCAGGGAAGAATAAAAGGTATTTCCTCCCTAGTGACAGAAATTAACATCAAAGTATTTTGCTACAGCATCTCCCCTTACAAACTTGTATTGCTCGAGAGAAATGACATCTGGGAGTTTACCACAGTTGAAAAAAGTTGTCATGCTCTTCTCTGTAGCTGTTCATAACCTTGCTAATGTAGTGCCCCAAGAGGCCCAAGCCCAGGGTGAGCCTTACAATGCTGTTTACCAATGCTTCTCCCTTCCCCCCACTCACCTCTGTTTCTGTGGCTAAGATAAGTCAGTAATCGTTTGTTTTCACCTGATAAAGAGTTTGGTATGTCCTTATTGTCCTCCTCAGGGCTACCTGAATTCTCCCTAATGCGGCCAGACTCTGGTGGCCAAGGACTTGAAAAAGGTTCCACTCCCTAAAGGCAGGATGTAGTGATATCCATCACCTCACTGAAGATGTGAGGTTAATCAGGTTGGATGAGGTCCTATGGGGGCACAGGTCCCAGATGAGACAGTAGCCCATATGTGGGACAAAGGGTAGGAAAATCCAGGGTCCAGCCTTGATAGTCAAGTAGAAAGTGAACTCAGATGATTCTGGACATAGACCTTAATACGGTACAGAATAAACTACCGATACTCATTTTCCCACAATGTAAAAACAAAGTGTGGAGATTTTTTTGGACTGGTGGAGTTTTTGAGGACCCACATTCCTATTCTAGGGATCTTGATGGTCCTTCCTAAGTCATTTGTAAGCCCACCTCTGTCAAATTAAGTGTCAAGAACAGGCTAAAACCCTGGAAAATCTGAAGTCAGGCAAAACCCCAGGCCCTTTGGATGCTGTGGGGCCCGTATTTTCAGAAGCCTCTTAAAGACGAATGGAGCCTTTGGCAATCACCTCTGGGTGGCTAGACTGATTGACCATTAGGATTCTGGATCTTCAAGTTCTCCTGAGCAGTCATTATTATACCACTTTTGAGAAGTAGTTACTTACCTATTGCCAGACTCTAAATGCCATTAAATGACACAGAATCATACTGTCATCCTCTGTTCAGAGTTTCTTATTATGAGTTGGGTGATGCGAGGTGGTCTCTCTAACAAGATGAATATAGCACAGGGGACCTCTCTTGTTAAATGTATATAGTACATTCCAGATTGTACTTACCTATATCCCTTAGTTGTTATCAATCTTTGTGAACAGGTGGCAATTTTCACAATTCTGCCAGAGCCAAAGATCCAGTCAAAATCGAGATTCCTGATTCCTCTTCAGTGAACCATCCCATCCTGCCTAATGAACTGCACTATCCCTGGCCAGGACCCAGTTCCTAAGGAACATTCATTAGCCTGGCCTATGGACAGCTCTGTCCACCAGGAGAAGTAGGTAAAACTTGCCTTCAGTGTCCATGAACTTGGTAATGAAATACTTTGGGAAAATGGTGATCCTGGAAAGTTCTCCCAGTAGGCTGAGTTGCTGCCTTATAGTTGGCATAGGAGAGAGGCTTGAGGAACAGAACTGATAAGGTGTTCCATCTCCCATAAACCATGTCAAGAGATTGATGACATCCGAGGAACAGAGAAGGCTGTCTTGGTTCTGGTTTCCAGGAAGTCTTAATTTTCCTTTTCAGGTCCATCCTTCTATCATTCCCTGCAGGGAGTCCCCCAGGCTTCAAGGTCCTTACCCTGGAGAAATAGCTTGTCACCCTCAATTGATCCCCTTTCCCCTGGGACAGTCTTCCAAATATGGAATTGAGGGATCATGGAGTGAAATTATGAGATGCTTTACTTTTTAATGACCCAGAGAAGGTGAAGTTGTTTCTGTATAGTTATGGTGGTGATGAATTTATCTAGAAGGGGAACCCCATAGCCTATTCGTTAGCAGGGAGTATGATGTCCTAAATGATGTCTCCTTAGTCTGTGTTCCAGGTCAGTTATTTTTGGCAGTAGAAACCTTCTATTTTCTCAGTCTTTTGATTTTGTTTTACTATTTCTTTTTATCTCATGGAGTCATTGAGTTCTGATTTTTCAAGCAGTACACTATTTGGGTTAAGGTTTTCCACCTTCTGTTCTAAGCTATTCTTCCTTTTTTCCCTTTAGAGACCTTATAAACTCTAATTTCATTCTTTCTCTCTTGTTTCATGTCTTCTGACTATTCTTGTAGTCTCTGTGGTCTGGACATTTTTTTCTCTGAAGCTTTGCCTCACTTGTTGTGGTGTTATTCTATCTGTCTGGATTTGTTCCAGGGGTAAACACTCGTACAGTATTTTTCAGAAAACTTTTTTATTCTGCACTTACACACACACAGCACTTGCATATACACATCAGAACATAAAGAAGATTGCATGTGAAGTTTCGAATCTTATTATATACCACTTGGTTTTTTTAAAAAGTATATAATAAATTCCATTACTTTAAAAATTGTCTCATTTGTTTGTGAATCCTTCCGATCCCCATAGAATTTCTACATTATTTTGGTGTTCTGTTTACTCATATTTTTCCTGGCATAGCTCTTTTCCTTGTGCTGACAAACTTTGGATCTATTTACCGGGGTTCCCTTCGGCTTCCCTTGTTTGACACCCCCCAACCTCCAGCTATTGCTAGATTTGGGCTATCTTTTTGTGCAGACTTGGACTAGATAGAGGAACCTATTCCTCTTTCTCTTTGGCTTTCTCTATCATTATTCTGTTTGGGATTCTTTACAGATAATTTCTGTGGACTCTGGGAGATCTGGGCTCCTCTATGTCCCTCCCCATCTTCATATTAACTGGAATTATAAAATTGTTCACGGTCTCCAAGGGGTGGAGATACGGGGTAAAGGCCAAGAAAATGGGTTCCTTGTTTTTTCGATGCTCGTCCAATGAAGACGTGGCCAGTGGGGGAGGAAGGCAGCCCTACCAAAGAGGAAAGGTCATGTTTGTCTGAATTTAGTTCTCCTGGCTGATCTGGGGCACTGGAGCATCAGAAGGGCAGAATGTTTTGCTTCTACAGTTTTGACTGTGCCACTTTAGTAAATGTGTTCTCTTTGTGTCTACTAGCTGACATTAAAAAATGGACCACCTCCCGATGAGGGCTCAGGAGCTATAGCTTTAGAAGGGCAGACTCATTAGAACACTCTAGGACCAGAGAGCAGCAGCCACCTGGAATGTAAGTGCAATCAATCCATCAGCAAACAAGCATTTACTAAATGCCTACTATGTTCCAAGCACTGCGCTAGGGGCTAGAGATCAAAATACAAACAATGAAATAATCCCTACTTCTACGGAATTGACAGTCTAACTGGAGAGACTAGAAATCATCTAAGTAGATAAGGGATAAATACAAAGTAGTTGGGGCACGGAGGACACTAGATGTGGGCATCAAGAAAAGCATGATATAGAAAGTAGTGGTTGAACTGCATCTTGAAGGAACAGAGGGATAGAGGTGGAAAAGAAAGGGTGAATTCCAGGCTTGAGGGATTGCCAGTGCAAAGGTGTGGTGATCAGAAATGGGGTATCCTATGTGAGGAGTGATGAAGCTACATTGGCTAGATCACAGAGTAGGAGAGGGAGAGTAATATCCAAGAAGTATTTTAAGAACTATTTTGGGGGGAGAGTGTTGTATTTTATCTTAGAAATATTAGGAGCCAGTGGAGTTGAGTAAAGGAGTGACATGGTCATAACTGTGCTTAAGCAAAGCCTTTTTTGGTGTCTAGGATGGACTTGAGTGAGAAGAGATGTAAGGTAGGGAGACCATTTAAGAACCCGTTTCAAGAATCTAGGTCAGAAATGGTGAGGGCCTGAACTAAGGTGGTAGCTGGCTAAGTGGGAAACAATAGAGTCAAGAGATATTATGGAGATAGAAATGGCAAGATTTGCAAGAGTGGAGATAATGTTGAAATTCCAAACCAGGGACCAGTTCAAGTTGGGATGTACTTTAAAAGGACAATATTCCATTTTTTTTTTCTTTTAACACTATATTTATTTTGAATCTGGCGTTACCTGACCAGCTTCGAACTGGGGGTGAGGGTAATAGTCTAAGTCTGCAGACAAGTGACCTCTGCTGAACAGTAGGGATACTGCAACCCTTGTTAAAAACCCACACATGGGCACTAGATAGCCTGATTAAACCACTTGTCTGATGACTTGAATGTAGCTCCATCTAGTGGATAAATTATGTATTATACTCTATGGTTGATGAAGTCAATTTTGCTACTACAGCCCTGGGGCACCCAAATGTAACCTTAGCCCTATCCACTTATCATAGTAGGGTGCCTTTATTTGGACTCTTCTTTAGTATTTATTTAAGTTCAGCAATTCTTCCTCCTCTTCACTTCAGGGCTTGCTGCTGCTACCAAGTTTCTTTCCCCTCTTACCTACCTTTGTTTTGCCTAACATGCCTTCGTGGCAAAGTTTCTTCATTTGTTAAGGAGACTAATTTAATCTGATAAACTCATTGGTTATTATTATTCAGTCAATCATGTCTGACTCTTTATGACTCCAATTGGAGTTTTCCTGGCAAAGATATTGGTTTGCCATTTCCTCCTCCAGTTCATTTTACATATGAGAAAACTGAAGTAAACATGATTAAGTGACTTGTCCAGGGTCACACAGTTAGTAAGTATCTGAGGTTGGATTTGAACCCAAATCTCCCTGATTTCAGGTCCAGTCACCTAGCTGCCATTGGACCATTGTGCTAATGAGGAAAAGCTATGGGAACTCCTCAGAGAATTCTACAGCCCTCCATGAGGATGACCTTATGTGGTTGGGTGTGCAGAACCAGGGCCCTGAGCTGGTCCAAGTCACTCTCCAATAGGCCTTGGTCACAAGATATGAGAAGTGTCCAAGCTGGCTAAGGGATTGTTGTCAAGGTCTTTGGAAACTCTGTATTGCCACAATGAGAAGAGAGCTCACAGCTCTGATAGAGTAGTGGCCCTGTCACAGCTGCCATGCCTTAGCAGGCATGGGAGAATCATTGGGAGAAGAAGTGTCTGTACTGGGAGCTCTCCAGCACCAACACCCGTACAGCTGCTCCAGTCAGGAGTGAGGCATTGATTAGGACTATAGCTCTGAACTATGTTGTTGTTGTGCTTGTCCTTCGTTCTTGAAGAGGACCATGACATCAGAAAAATGATGACATGACTTGCCGTTGACTTTGATTTGAGTGAGGGAGGGCTGTGCAAGGTCACCAACCTCACTTTCTTCTCCTGAGCCATCTGGGACCAGTGGCCAGATATTCACCAGGTCGGCTGGAGATAGCCCAGGATGCAATGTGAGGCTTTCAGGCTAAGGTTGTATCACATTCTCACTTTGAGTATGAGTATGAGTATCTCACTTTGAGTGAGATACACCCATTCAATGAATAGGCTTCTTTAAGTAGTTACTCTAGGGATGCTGGAAGTTCTGTGAAGCATGACATAGCATGATGCAGTTCTCCGCTTCTGTCTATCAAGAATTAAGCTACCTCATTCCCCATCCCCTACTTCCCTCTAGCTCTCAGAGTGAGCCCATAATCCCCAATCTTCATTTTTTTGAGAATGTGTTCCTTTTCAGAATTTCCACTATTTTCAATGGAAGCTAATTTCTCTAAGATAACATCCATTGTGTCTGCATCCCTGGAGAATTAAATGCAGATGAAAGGAAAGTTATAGTCAGCCGGGGACATAGAAGGAGAGATAGATTATCTGCTTAATTACCAGGTATCTCAACTGAAGGCTTAAACTGAACAAAACAGAATTTACTAATATATATTGGCATAGCTCTCTAAAGGGAAAGAAGAAAAAATTGAATCTGAATATTCCCACATATAAGATAAGCCAGCAGTTTTCTCATGGGAGGAGATTTGGTAAGTAGATAGGAGTTAGCCCTGTTCAAAGCAGTGGCCTTACACAACTTCCCTTCCCACTAACTCTCCCTTGGCAAATTCTTAACTCCATCTCTAGTACAGCTGAGGGGGTAACTAAAGAGAAAATTATACCTGAAGAGAGCAGTAGGGGCCAGAGAGTGAGATAATTGTGACTAACTCTCCTCAGCTAAAATTTCTCTCTCTGTCTCTCTCCCTCTCTCTCTCCCTTTCTCTCTGTCTCTCTCTCTCTCTCCCTCTCTCCCTCTCTCCCTCTCCCTTTCTCCCTTTCTCTCTTTCTCTCTCTCCTTACATATGCATATATGCATAATTTAGCTTTTCAGAAAATTGTATTCTGAGAATATTACCCAAAATATGACTCACCTCCCTTAAAAGATTAATGACCCCAGAACTAGAATACTGGCATACTAACTGAGAATTGAGATGAAGGGCAAAATTAGGATGATGACAATGAAAATGAATAAAAGGAAAATATATGAATCTGAGAGATATTGAAAGGAAAAATTACCAGAAGTTAATGATAACTTGAATTGTTGTAGAAACCCAGAGTCAAAAAAGGACTTCAGAGGCCATCTGGTCTAACCCATAACAAGCAGGCATCCCTTCCATCCTATCGTCTCAACAAATGGATGGCTACTTGTTCATTCAGATAACATTTGTAAAGCACTCTGTACAGTTTCTGGCTCACAGTAGACATTTAATAAATGCTTGTTCCTCCTGTCAGAAAACAGAAGTCAAAGATGACTTTATTCACCTTGGGAGACTGGATGAGATGTCATGGACAGAAAAAGGGTGAAAGGGAAACCAGTTTGGGAAAGGATGATGGTTTTCTGGTCTTGTTCTATTTGCACTGTACATAAAGAGATGGCCTACATGCAGCTATAAACAAAAGCTAGAAATCAAGGCTGGAGATACAGATCCGGGAGGTGATGATTCCCAGAACACAGGACGTGCTCACCCCAGGAAGCTCTCAGCCCAAAGGACTGAGCCTGCCATTTCTTGGGTCAGGAAGGAGCTTCATTGATACTAACTGATAACTCTGGCTCTCTTGAACCCTTGCCAGCTCCCTCAGTTCTCACCTAGATTATTACAGCAGTCTTCTGATTGGCTTTCCTGCCTCAGATCCAGCCTCCACCCTGCTGCCAAAGTGATTTTGCTTAAGCATGGATATAACTACATCATTCCCTTGGTCAATCAACTCCAGTGGCTCCCTGTTACCTCTAGGACAAAATAGAGACTCCTCTGCTTAGCTTGGCAGCTAGGTGGTACAGGGTGCCAGGCTTGGAGTAGGGAACACTCATCTTCCTGAATTCAAATCTTAATAACTCCGTGGCCTTGAGCAAGTCATTTAACCCCATTTGCCTCAGTTTCCTCATCTGCAAAATGACTGGAGAAAGAAATGGCAAACCCTTCCAATGTCTTTGCCAAGAAAACCCCAAATGGGGTTTACATATGACTGAACAATAACTGCTTAGCTTTTAAAGCACTTCACAACATGACCTTAAACTATCCCTACAGGTCCACAGAATATTACTTCCCTACCCCTTCAGTATGATCTGGCCAAACTAGCCCTCTCTCTGTTTCTCACACACACCACTCCAGTCATCCCCTAGCTATATGCCTTTGTACTGTCCATCCCTCATGCCTAGAATAAACCCCTTTTTCCTCTGTACCTCACAAAACGCTCTTCCTTCAAGAGGAAGGTACTTTTCTAGATCCATCTCACACATACACCATATACACCATCAACAGCTAGTGCCCTCCCTTCCCCAACTACTTTATATGTATTTAATCCCTTATACTTATCACACATGTGTATATATACACATATACACCCATGTGCATATGCACATATACACACATGTGCATGTACACATATACACACATACATACACTTATACATACACACACATATCTGTCTCTTCCATTAGGATGTAAACTCCATCAGAGATTCTTTCGTTGTTTTTGTATCCCCAGAATCTAGCACAGTGCATAGTACAGGGTTTGCATTTAATAAATACCTGTAGACTGTGAATTTCCTGAGGCACTAGGCCTTTCATCCCAGGCTTCAAAAAAAGGACAGAAGCCATTTTCCACATTCCCCCATCCTGGCAGTCCCTAAGGCCAAACTACCCTTTTGCTAGGCCCCCCCAGGTAGTTGTGCCTACCTGATGAGCTGACAGCTGTTGGAAAGACGAGGTGGAGGGTAAGGACAGTCCGTCTTCTCCACCCCCGTAGCTCAGTGTCTCCCTGGTTCTTGGGCGGGTGATGGCTTCTGGCTAGGGAGGAATGGGGAGGTAGCAGCCCAGCTCTCCTTGAAGTCTTTCAGTTGAGGTCATTAACAATTTTCCCCCTTCCTCAAACACGTTACTCCCACCTTGAATGACTCAGGAAGAATTCACTTCTCTGGTGACTGAGGCCCCACCTAAGTAACGAGGGGCACTGAACCAGACATTTCTGTGGACCCAGGAATGTGGCAGCAATAGTAATGGCATTTCCTGGCCCCCTCCTCACAGGATGGCTACCTCAGGAAGATGAAGAGACTAGCATTCTCCTCCTTTCTATCCTCCACTCTCCATTCATGGAAGGTTTGGGGGAAAGGGATGAAAGGACTGAGGTCATCTCCCTCCCTTTCCATTTCTCTATCCACAAAACCAGCGCTGTAATAGATGTCCATAAGAGCGGTACGGGGGGAGAGTAATGCAGAAGGGGAAGGAGTGGGGGACTTGGTGGGAGGGAGGGAGAGAGCAGGGGAGGGAGGAAAGGATGGTGCGCTGAGCAGAGCTGGGCGTTGGCCTGATCTCAGAGGAAATGCAAAGAAAGGAGGGCAGAGAGAAGCATCTTACTGCAACTGGCTGACCTTGAACTCTTGAGCCTTGGAATGCTGACCTCTCAGTGAACAAAGTCTACACACACACACACACACACACACACACACACACACACACACACCCCAGAATGAAGACATACAATATTGTAACTTAAAGGGACCTTGCAGATCTATTTCAACCCCTGAGGCAAAGACAGGTGAACTCATGCCAGTTAGGGCAGAGCTGGGACTGGGATCTAGGTCTTTGTTTCCTGTGTAGATGGAGTACAGCATGTAGCTAAAGTCAGAAAAATCTAAGTTTGCTTCCTAGCTCCCTTCCCTATCAGCTGTGTAACCCTGGACAGGTTACTTCTCCTCTTGTCCCATTCTCCTCATGTATAAAATGCAGAGAAGACTTTTTCACTGGCTGCCTCAATGAACTCACAGTCTGCCGATACAGTGAGTAGAGCCCTGGGCTTGGAGTCATGTTAGGCCTAAATTAAAATCCTCACTCAGATACTTACTAGCTATGTGACCCTAGGCAAGTCTCTTAACCTCAATTTGCCTCAGTTTAATCTGTAAAATGGGGGTGTGTGACTGGCGAATAGCAGTGCTATATAAATGCCTATTTCCTTCCGTCTTGTAGGGAATTTTGTTGTAGAGTCATTCCAGTTGTATCTGATTCTTTGTCACCCCATTTGAGGTTTTCTTGGCAAACATACTGAAGTGGTTTGCCTTTCTCTTCTCCAGTTCATTCTATACGAAACTGAAGCAAGGTAAGTGACTTGCCCAGGGTCACACAGCTACTAAGTGTCTGAGGTCAGATTTGAAGTCAGGTCTTCCTGAGTCCAGGCCCAGCACTCTATCTATTGTGCCTCCTAGCTGCTCTCTTGTATGGAAAGCACTATCTAAATTTAAGCTGATATCATTTGTTTCCATCCCACAATGCTCTTTTTCTTTGGCTTAGTTTCTTAGGATTAGAGCTTTAGCAGTTAGGGACCTTGGAATTCATCAAATCCAACCTGATCAGTTTTTGATGAAGAATCTCAGGTCCAGAAAGGAGAGGTGATTTGGCCAAGGTTAAGCAGATAAGTGACAGACCCAGGATTCAAACTCATGTCCTCTAATTCAAATCTGGCCTTTTTCACACATCAAGATACCTGTCTCCAAAAGATCTGTTCTAGGGACTATATCCAGGTCCTTCTTTATGTGGATTATTCTATGTATATACAATGTTCATGTGGATTGGGTGCTGATACATGTATCTAGCTATATGCAAGTTTTATAATAAAGATATGCAAGGTGTCCCAAAAATCTTAGTGCAGTTTTTAGTTCTTAAAGCTTAAAATCGCAATTAGACTTTTGGGACACCTCTCATGGGAATATGTTGAGATGTGTACACACATCTCTAGTACTCTCATTTTTTTTCTTCATTCCACTTCCATCTTGCTCAGTTCCTCCTCCCTCCCTGATCTCTGTCTTTGCCCATTTTATCCCTGTCCAGTTCAACCTTCTCCTATTGACTGTTCAAGACTGAAAATCAATCTCAACCTCTCTTTCTCTTGATGAACATTAGCAGGAGCTGCCTGAACCCCTCCTGTTTATAAGATAGCTGAGCAAGCCTTCCCCTCACTCCTTCCTCCACCCCTTCCCATCTCTGGAACCTCCTCCTTTTCCAGTAAAGCCTGTGACAGAAGGGCTCAGAGCTGGGGAGGGGGGAGAGCCCGATAAATCCATACAATGGAGAAACAGCTCTTTTCGATGAACCTCCATCAGTGCAGAGCCAGCCCAAATGTTCCTTCCCCCTACTTCTTCCCTTCCCACTGTCCCCCTCCCCCAAGGTCTCAGGTCATAAATGCAGGATATGGGTCAGGCACAGCTCTGTAGGGACTGTGTCTTTAAGGCTGAGAGTGCAGGCCAGAAGCTATGGCCAGAGTCAAGTGGCCAAGGTGGGGGCTGGAAAAGGTGGGGGGTGGGGGAGAGCCTTTTATCCATTAGCAGTGGAAACTGGCGCCAGGCAGCAGCCTTTGACAGGACCCTGGGGAGCAGGGAGGTACCTACCCACCCCCACTTCTGATGACTTTTCTACACATACAACAAAGGACCATCAGAGCATAACTGTGGTCCCTTGCACCTCATTCTGACAACTTGGGGCTGGAAGGAGGGGGGATGGAGCAGTACCTACATGCTCAAAGCAAGGCCCAGGTGTCCTGGGGTCTGTGTGGTGCCATTTTTTCACATCTTTCCTCTGTCACCCATGGAGCAGAGGGAGCAGTAACTCTGTCACTATAGATCTTCCTTCATCTATTATATTTCTGCGTTAAACACCTGCACTTTGAACACTTTACATTTTCAGGTCCCCTCACATCTGTCCCCTTCCCATGCAATTTACTTTTCCTTGAAGGCAGGGATCAACCCCTATAACACCTAGCACAGTGCTGGGCACAAAAGAGCCAATCAATAAATACTTAGATTAATTCCATCTGAAATTATTCTGGGGTCACGTCTCTTTAGAAACCTAGAGCTAAGTGGACAATTCTGCTTTCCCCACCACCTCCAAGTCAGAAATGCTGGGCCAGGCCCTGGGCCAGAAGGTGAGTGAACTGGAGATGATGGTAGAGAGATGGAGCAGCCCCTTTCCTACACAGCCTCCACTCAGACTCAGCAGTCAGGCCAGTGGGAGGAGCCGGCCCCCCCTCATGCCTGGCTGGGCTATAAAGCAGCCTCTGGATCCATCAGCATCTCCTCCCCAACCCCCACAGCTGCTCTGCAGTCTCTCCCTGGCTGGCTGTGTGGACCCAGAGTCCTCAGCCACCATGAGTCACCTATCAGGCCTTCGAACTAGCTCCAGCTCCACCTCATACCGACGCACCTTTGGGGCACCACCCTCCCTGTCCCCAGGCTCCTTCTCCTACTCCTCAGGGTCCCGCTTTTCCAGCCGCCTGCTGACCTCTCCATCCCCCAGCTCCTCTGTCCGTCTGGGGAGCTTCCGAGGCCCCCGGGCTGGGGTAGGTGCCCTGCGCTTGCCCTCAGAACGCCTAGACTTCTCCCTGGCCGAAGCCCTGAACCAGGAGTTCCTGGCCACACGGAGTAATGAAAAGCAGGAACTTCAGGAGCTCAATGACCGCTTCGCCAGCTTCATAGAGAAGGTTCGGTTCCTGGAGCAACAGAATGCAGCCCTACGGGGGGAGCTGAGCCAGGTCCGAGGCCAGGAGCCTGCCCGGGCAGACCAACTGTGCCAACAGGAGCTACGTGAGCTTCGTCGGGAACTGGAGTTGCTGGGCCGAGATCGTGACAGAGTGCAGGTGGAGAGGGATGGACTGGCAGAGGATCTGGCTGCTCTCAAGCAAAGGTCAGGGGAACTTGCACAGAGAAGAAAAGGGGCCCAAGGAATGGGACAGGTGGGGAGGGAGGAAGGGACATGAAGCTTGATAGGATAGGAATCATCTGTTGAGGGGAAATGGGCATGGGAGGATTGGGACATGGGAGGAGATGGGATTTGTAGCAGGTGGCTTTATCCACTCTTCTACTCTCCCAGCTGACACAGAGCTGGGGTGTGGCTCACCCTGGATCCAGGGATACAGCTCCAGGCTAGATATAATGTTGCCTGGATTCTGGCCCTTCCGTTGTTGTGTCTTCTCAGGGATATCCCTGTCTCCCTCCATATACAATCTTTCACAGACCCTTGAGGGGAACACTTAGGAGTACCTAGAGCAATAAGTTAACAGTGCCCGATTCCTCTAATTTTGTGGTGGAGTGGCTTCTACCCAGAATCCCTAGTTTTTGTTTCATCAGGTGGTAGCCAAGAGAATCAAAGGAAAAAGTCAGGGGAAGCTGAGCAGTGTTTCCTGGGCTCATCTCTTACTGTTGTACCTGTCAGGTTGGAGGAGGAGATACACAAACGAGAGGATGCAGAGAATAATCTGGTGCTTTTCCGGAAGGTAAGCAGGGTGTGGCCCCCAGAGTGGATCCTGGATCCCTCATCCACAATCCCCAAGCTGTGGCATCTCTATGGGCACCTCCCCTCCTGGGCACATTCCTCTCCAATAAAGAGTCAGTGATCACTGGTGATGGGGGAGGCAGATGGGATCTCTGAAACAGTCAGGAGCAGGTTCATATCCTTACTGAATCTAACTCACTGCCCTCTCAACAACCTGTCCCTTCTCCTGCCTAGGATGTGGATGATGCCACACTGTCCCGCCTGGAGTTGGAAAGGAAGATTGAGTCCCTGATGGATGAGATAGAATTTCTCAAAAAGTTACATGAGGAGGTGGGTGGCTGATGGGAATAGGGTGGGGCTGGGGGTGGCAGGGCAAGAGGGGAAGGGAAAAGATCTAATTCTCAAGAAGGTCTATTAGGAAGGAGGGGCCTTAGTAGAGAGCTGCCTCCTGCCCCTATTGAAGAGGTGGTGCTCACTCACACCTATGCACCATCTGGTGGTGAGCAGCAGAATTGCGTCCCTGTAAGCAGACACAGGAGCTGCCTAGGGGATCAAGACAATTCTGTCCTCTATTGGGGAGACCAGTTTCTAATCACTCCTACTTGTTCATCTTTGTTATTTCTTCTTCTTTCCCATTTCTACATGGCATATTATGGGGTGTTGAGGAATAGGGGAAAGGGTGGGCAACACGGGACTGAATCTGTCTCTGTGCCTGAGACTTAGGGGTTCCTTTGTCTATTCCTGGGTGGCTTTCCTATTACTAAAATGGTTGGCCTGGGTGAAGTTCTGACCTCTTGGGTGTAGCATTTATCTGGTGCAGGGACATGGGCATATATGCCCAGTGTCCATGAAATGTATATCTGGATGATGTGGTAGACCCACATGGGGTGTGGTCATTGGGTGGCAGGAGCTGAGGGACCTACAGGTGAACCTGGAGAGCCAACAAGTGCAGGTGGAGGTGGAGGCCACCGTGAAACCAGAGCTGACAGCGGCACTCAGAGATATCCGCACTCAGTATGAAAGCATAGCAGTGAAGAACTTGCAGGAGGCAGAAGAATGGTATAAGTCTAAGGTGTGGACCTGAAGGGTGGGGGATGCAGGGGAAGAGGGATTGAGGGTAAGGGAAGTTGGAAGAGCAAGGTGGGGGGAAGGGGGCTAGAACCCACATCCTTAACTATGACTCCTCCACCTCTACTCAGTATGCAGACCTGTCAGATGCGGCCAATAGGAACCATGAGGCCCTTCGCCAGGCCAAGCAGGAGATGAATGAGTCCCGAAGGCAAATCCAGAGTCTAACCTGTGAAGTGGATGGGCTACGGGGGACTGTAAGTGCATCCAATGCTGGGGCTTCCAGGGGAGTTACCTGAAACTTGGGTGACAGGGAACCATGGGAGGGAGTGGCCAAATAAAGAGCAGCCCTCCTACCCTTGGTAGAATGAGGCATTGCTTCGGCAACTTCGAGAGCTGGAAGAGCAGTTTGCTCTGGAGGCTGGGGGATATCAGGCCGGGGCTGCCAGATTAGAGGAAGAACTCCGACAGCTGAAGGAGGAGATGGCCCGGCATCTTCGTGAGTACCAGGAGCTTCTCAACGTCAAGATGGCCCTGGACATTGAGATTGCCACCTACCGGAAGCTGCTGGAGGGAGAGGAAAGCAGGTGGGAGTAGTGGAGTGTAAACTGGGGAAGCTGGGGACAGACACGGCAGGAAACGAAAAGGAGGATGGAATATCTGGGGGGATGGGAGGAGGGAGCAGGCTTGGGTAGAGGATAGTAGTTAGTGAAGATGGAGGGAAGGAAGGAAGCAAAGAGGGGAGGAAGGACGGAATGAGGGAAGATGGAGAGGAGTTGCCAAAGGACTAGAGAAAAGAAAGGATTGAAGATGTTGAGAGACTAGATAGGTGGAAGAATGCCCCATCTCTGATCACACTGCCCTCACCCTTTCTCCAGGATCTCTGTGCCAATTCATTCCTTTGCCTCCTTCAGCGTGAAAACATCTGGTGAGTGGCAGACATAGACACACACATCGGCTGCACTCAGACCATCTTCTCCACTTCTAGATGCCTTCATTTTCCTACCCCAATGGATGACAGGATTTAGTCATAAGGGACTGAAATCCCTCATAGATAGGAAGTAATTTGTCCAAAATCAATAAGGAACAAGGAGTCAAGTCTAGATCCATTGACTTCAAATCCCAGGTTCCCCCAATTACGTTATGCTGTCTTTCCTACCTATCCCTCTTAAGTCCCCTATCCCAGCTCTGTTTTATAACCCAGAATAACTTCTATTCCATATTTCTCCAAGGAGGCAAGAGATCTGAGTATCTCCCCTCCACACCTGGGCCCTTCATAGCCTCCACTCATCAGCAAACTTCTGATGTGGAAGGACCTCAGGCTCAAGTCCCAGTTCAGCCAGTGACTACATGATCTTGGGCCGGTCACTTAATAACTCATTTCTATAACATTTTAAGCTTTAGAAAGCCCTTTCTTAACAATACCCTGAGGTAAGGAGTACAGGTGTTATAAACTCTAGATTCCAAATGAGGAAACTAAGGAAACTGAAAGGGATTAAGTGACTTTCTCAGGGTAACATAACTAGCCAGAAGCAAAGCTGAGGTACAAACCTAGGTCTTTCATGACTAATCCTCAGTTTCCTAACTTGTAAAATGGAAATAATTATTATACTTGCACCAACTACTTCAGACTTTTTGTGTGGCTCAAATGAAAATATCTGCAAAATGCCATAGACCTTAAAATGCTGTGAAACTGTAAATGTGTAAATTATGACTATGATGATTATCTCCTTTCCCTGTCCTCCCCTCCCATACTCCCCTCTCCTAAGTGCCTGAGCCTGAGCTTCCCTCAGACACCCACAGCCGAAAGATGGTTTTGATCAAGACCATTGAAACTCGGGATGGGGAGGTAAGTGGGAAGAACCTGAGAGCCACCAGGAGGCCTTTAGCTTTGTTCTTTATTTCTGTGAGCCACAACAGGGAGGTAGGGGTGATGGACAGATGTCAGGGAAAGGTAAACCCCAGTTTTCATAATGGGGAGGGTTTGAGGCCAACAGACCTCAACCCCCACTAAACCTGTCCTTTCCAGCAGGTGGTGACAGAGTCCCATAAGGAACAGCGGAGTGAACTAGATAAGTCTTCCACTCACAGTTACTAAGCCTTCAATGAACCAAAGATGCCTACTACCCTCTCCCTAAACTTCCAAATCAGGGGTCTGAACTGGCCCCTACACCCTGCATGGTGCTTGGGGCCTAGTTCCCACCAAACCCCAATGTAATGTAATGACCCACCTGTGGGTCACCCCTTTAGCTGGTGCTGTGGATGCATTCTCTAATTCTCCTGACATAGGATTTCCTCCTTCCACAACATAAGTGTGGCCTCTTCTGATCCTTTTGCATATGTGTGACCTAGCATCCATCCTAACTGCGCCCCCTCCCCACCAATGGGTGAGCCCATTGACCCAACGAGGACTCTCCCTACCCTGCAACCTGGGAGTATATGCCGTCCAGGATCCCTTCCCCCGTCTCTGCTAAATGTCTGCATTTCGCTTTGATCATAAATAAAACAGTTACCATCAAAAGAAACCTTGACTCAGAGCCTGATATGGGATAGGATGGTGGGACAGGGCTTCACTACTACAATCCTGCAGAGGGAGTGTGGGCTGTATCCCTACCCCAGGCTGACTCAATTCTAGGGCCATCACCAGGCCAGATAATGCTCTCAAGGGCCACAGGACTGACCTTTAATGTGGTCACACCACTACAAGGTGGGGAAGGGGAATGCCATCAAAGAACCGAACCCTGTGCCAGGGACAGCAAAAGGTCATCTTCAGCAATGCCTTCCATGACATCTATTCTCAGTAGTTATATACTCTTAACATTATTTGCTTTTTTTACCACTACAAATGCCCATGTTATTCTGCGAATATAAACAGGTAAACACAGCTTGCTAGAGAACACAGACCCACATAGGCAGGGGCACTCATAAACTGAGGCTTTTTTCTCCTTAACATTAGAAGACTTGTGAAAGATCCTTCCACCACAGTCACAATCTAGTCAACTCTTTCATATAAAGAATCCAAAAACACAGCTGTAACTCCTTAAAGTCAAGGTTCTATTGTCCTTCCTCTTGAAGCAAACCCCAAGGCAATTTCCCAGAGCAGGGTGTCAAGTTAGTTAATAGCAAGAAAGATTGTTTAGTATACTGAAAGTTCTCAGGGGACATTCTGCAGACCTCTGCGTAAAAAAGTGATTTTTACATCATGTGAATTTGCCTGAAAGAGGGCTGCACCTCCACCCCAACACAAAACCCCACCTTTTGGAGGGAGGGGGGTCAGCATACAGTTCAAGGACAGAGAAGGGAGAGCAGGAAGAGGAACACTGGGAGCAGGGTCTGGCCTAACTGGGAGGAAGTAGGGGTGAGGTGCAAACCAGACACACTGGAGTTGAACATGGACAAAGACAGGGGAGGACAGTCATACACAGGGACACATGTGCTTAGGGTTTAGTTCCCACCAAACCCCAAATCCCAAGTAATGTGATAATTCAACTGTGGGTCATATCTTTAGCTGATGCTGAGGATGCATTGTGGGTGTCCAGACACCTGGCAGGTGGGTGGAGTGGGGCAAATGTTACCTTTCTCATTGCAGGAGATTTGAAGGAGGTGAGATAATCTTTCCCATGACAGGTTTTTTTTTTTTTTTGGTAAGGGTTAGGGGGTGGTGAGGCTGCCTAGAGGGGCAGGAGTGGAAAGAGCCCACAATAAAGTTAACATGCATGTTTTTTGGGAATGCAGATTTCTTTCAGAATTCTTTAGTAAGGTTGAATTTGGGTGATGTGAGAACTCTGTACTTTGTTTTCTACTTACCTACAAAAAGATCACTATTGTGTTTGTGGGGAGATCCCTCCCTCTTTCTTAAGTTGTGATAATGCTCATCTCAGCCAGCAAAATAAATTTCTGTAGCAACCTAGTTCTTGTCAATGACATATTTTGCTTCCTAAGGAGTCAGAAGAAGGGTGCATCCCCATCCCACTCTCACCATCCCATTTAGCCAATCACTGCCATAGGATACCTAGGAACCAGAAAAATTTAATCATCTTTTATATGGACAAAAATGGAACCATTTTTGTAAAATATGGAAAAGCTTGTGGGCCATTTGGGGAGATGCTTGGCTACCTAGTCTACTCAAACCACCATCACCAAACTGATTTGAGATAGCAGAACTCCACTTTTCCAGAAAGTCATCTGGTAAACTTCTCAGAGACCCCAGGGCTTAATATCCAGCCCTTCCCCACTAGTACCTTGGGGAGTTACTATCCCAGTTCTTTTCAGGTGATCTGAAATGCAAAGCCCCTACAGTCTTGGGGTAGCTTGTGGAGAACCAACTCGAGACGCAGACCAGAGAAGGATCTCATCCCCACCAGTCCTGAGATCTCTCCTAGCTACAAAGAACATCTTTCAATAAACCTCTAAGATCTATAAATTTTACAAATGTGACCTGAGTCTTTCTCCCTTTGCAGTGGTTAGTTTATTTAAAATAACTCGCTTAGAGGGAAATTGCCAATAAATGTATAAAGTAACATGAACAGGAGAATCTAATCAATCTTCTTCAGTGACTTTCTATAGACCTAAAGAATGACCCTGACTCTTCTCAGAAAAGGACAGGACATCAAAGTAAACCTTTGCCCTTTGCTAGAAACTCCAAACCATGGCCCCCATCCATTATCTTTGAGGAGGGCAACCCTTCTCTTGGACAGCCCAAATTGTTTTCCCTGCTCTGTAGGATCTTTGAGGAGGGAGAGTCCAGTGCTACTTATTCTTATCACATACAAGTAGTCTAACTTCTCAGTCCCTTTCCTCTCACACTGTTCTTATTGTTTTCACAGTAACTCATCTTCCAGCATGACTGAATCTATTTGGAAACTCACTCACTCCTCTTGAGTACCCTCTGGCCTTGGGACCCCTCCCTCCCTCTGATTGGACAGTCTGGAAGGTGGACAGTAGACAGCTCTTCCCCACCCCATCCCAGATCTCCAGTTAAGGAGGGAGCCCAGTGCAGTCATCTCATTATTCCCTTTGATGAAGGACCCTCTCCCCATCCCCCCTTTCAGCTTCTTTTTATATGTTGTCTTCTCCCTACTAGTTTGTGAGCTCCTTGAGCTCTTTTGCCTTTCTTTGTCTCTCTAGCACCCTTAATAGGCACTTAATAAATGTTGCTTGATTGATCCTCCAAGACCCAGTCTCCCTGCAGAAGTGAAAATATGGATCTCCCTCAGCTGCCCTTTCCCCCTCAACTCTCAACTCTTTCCCACCCTTTTCCTCCCTGAGGTTGTGAAGTTGTCACCTTGTCCCAGGTTTTTCAGATTACAAGCTCAACCAACTACCCTCAATGGAACAATCATTCATTTATCCATTCAACAGATATTTGAGCACATATTACATGTATACTATGTTGTTGGAAGTTTTATAAAGAATATGATTCTCAACTTCACAAGAGTTATGGTCTACTAGTGGAGATAAAACAGGGACAGAGAGAGCTATTTGTATTAAACATCATGAATGTTAGTATCATTCTATCCAGAATGCAAGGACAGCTAGGTGGTACAATGGCTAGAGCATTGCAGTCAGGAAGATTTGAATTCAAATCTGACCTCAGATAACTAGTGGTATGATCCTGAGCAAGTAAGTCACTTATCCATGTTTGCTTCAGTTTTCTCATCTGTCAAACGAGCTGGAGAAGGAAATGGCGAATCACTCCATTATCTCTACCAAGAAGACCCCAAAGAGGGTCACAAAGAGTCAGGCTCGACTAAACAACAAAATTCAGAATGCACTTGGGACGACACAACTATTTTTTCCTCTCTAAGTCCTAGACAGAACTGAGAATTCTTTTGGAAACTGTGGAAACTTGTGGGGCTTTCTGGTCCTCACAGAAATTTTTTAAAAATCCAACAATATTGCAAATGCAATGACTGCAGCTCTAACTAGAAATAATACGTGGTCGTAAGCGTATAAGAGAGGTCTGAACAAGCGGCAATATAAGATGCAGCTATGGGAACTTCAGAAAAGGCTTCGACAAAGTGGAATTTGAGGTGGGCAGGGTAAGGTAGGGTTTTAATGAAAAGCGATAGGGGACAGAGTAAATAAAGAGTTCCTGAGGGAAAGCAATGTGAGAGAAACAGATGCTGGAAGGCCAGGATAACTCGCATCCATTCACCTGATTACCACCTTCCTGGAGGGGGAGGGTGCAAAATGGGACAGCTACAGCTGAGAAGCCGAGGTTTGGAGAGCTCCCTTGGGAAGGTGGATTACAAGCGCGCACCGAGTCAAAGTAAGTCCAAGTGTTTATACCACATCATGAAGCGTCTCAGTAAAGAGAGATACCATACGGACTTTATTTGGTGAGCCCTGGGGAGCCGGAGAAAGCTTAAGAGCAGGAGAGGGACTGAGTGGCATACCCGCACCCCCTCCCCCAGAAGCCCACCGACGTTTCAAAATGTCTCCGCCAGGGATGACGTCAGGTCTGACCTGTCAATGTTGCCCCTCTGCCCTCCCGAGCGCTCATCCCCTCTCCTGGCAGCGGGACCTCCGGGGACTTACCCCTACCGCCTTCTTCCCACTTGGACCCCCCGCCCAGGCAGCTCCTCCTCCCCTCCCACCACCCCAGGCTCCGCTGTGGGGTGCAAGCCCTTTGGAAACCGCCCATCCTCCCAGAGGAGGGGAGAGAAGAAAAGCGGAGGGGGAGCAGGGACGAGCGCTCCGCCCCTTTCCCTGCCCATCGGACGGGCACGCCTCTGTCGGTGGATTGGACGCCGGCGTTCCAGTCCACGCTCCGTACGAGGGAGCGGACGGGCCAATCAGAAGCTCTGAATGAGTATTTTACAAACTGAAAAGAAGTGGGTTGCTCTAGTTGGCCGCTGGGCTGGGAAGGAGCGGGGAGTGTGGCCTTAGTGCGGGCTCTTGGGCTGTGTGTTGTGGACAGGGGGAAGGGGGAGCAGAAGGCCGGGACCTGGGTCCTTCCCCACCCCAGGAGTGGTCATCATGACTACCAGTGGGGAATTGATGGACGCCCATCTGCAAACTGCCTTCTCCACCCCCAGCAGGATTCCCGTGTTGGCCCGGAAATGCCTGCTTCTTTCTGGTGGGGAGGACCAAGCCTCCGGCCAGGAGAATCAGGATCCAAAGGTGAACCGAAGCCAAGCTGGTCCCCTGCGGGGCGCTGGGGTGGAGAGGGGAGGAAAGGAATGGAGGTGCAGAGAGGTTCCAATTTCTTCCCAGCGCTGACACTGAACCCCAAATTTCTGTTCTCTCTTTTCCCCTAGGGGATGATGATACAGAAGAAGTTTGGTAATCAGCTTCTCCAGAAAGACCTATTCAGCCCTAGACACAAGCTGAAACAGCAGACTTCGGGCCTGAAGGGAAATCTTCGACCCCGGGCCCCGCTGGAGGAAATCAGCCCTGCCTCTGTGGGGCAAAACGTGGAGGCTAATCCTCCACCTAGGCCAGGTACTGCTTTAAGGTCAAGAAATACAGCTCCTTTGGCCGTTGACCACGACTTAGATGGAATAGAAGGGGCCACGGTGAGGTCGACTAGGAGAGGGTCAAGATTGAGTAAGTGCCTAGAGGTTCTGTCCTTGGGCATCCCTATGTTGATAGTGTGGGACTAATTCCACCTAGAGGCAAGACACTTTCTCCCTTCTACCTTTCACTTACTGTCACTCCTTTCTATCACCTTTCTTCCTTCAGTGGATCCTGGAGATTTGGCCACTATGCTGTCAAGTATGGAGGTGACTAGCAGTGGTCACAGCTGCCAGACTGGTCTGGCCCAAAGAGTGCTGATCCGAGGAAACCAAAATCAAAAAGGTGCCCTCTGTGGGAGACAGGTGAGTAGAGGGAATAAGGGATATCTAGGTAGAAAAAAAGGTCTCTAGCCTTGTATTAACAGCAGCTGGTTCTGTTCTCAGACTATGAAGCCCTTCTCTGGGGTCCCTAAGATCTCTACAGACATAATAGATTCTGTTCAGTTTTCTGGGTTTTCATGATTGAAATTGGGCCTGTGGACCAGATCATGCATTCCCCAACATCTTCAAGTTCAAGGAATTCCCACAGTTCTGGTGGCCCAAGGCATCAGGTCTCTTGTCACTGATCCCTTTGGCAGTCTGGTGAAGCCCCTTTTAGAATAATGATTTAAAATGTCTAAAATAAAATACATAAGATTACCAAAAAACCCAGTTCTATTGAAATAAAAGTGTAATTTTTTCCCCCATCCAAATTCATGGACCCCCTGAAGTCTATTCATGGATCTGTTGAGAGCTCATGGATCCCAAGTTAAGAACCCCTACTCTGGAGCCTTAATAAGCACTCAATAATGGTACCAGGTTCCAATCAGCATGTATTAAATACCTTCTATGTTCAAGGGACTATGCTAGATCTTCAGGATGTAAGAGATAGTAAGTAGGATAAAATAAAATTATTCCTGGCTCTGTAGTCATGGAGGGTGGGGGGACAGCAAGGCCTCAAGGAGAAGCAGTTCACCTACAGAGGGATAGTGGTAAAGATCACTGTACCCACAATCCATCCTTTGCATGGAAGATCTTCCTTCCTCATGGGTACCTTTTAAAAGCCTTCAGCTAAGGCCCATATTCTGTACAACCTTCTTCTCACTTGCCCCCAAACCCACCCTTGAGATCAAGGCCTGTTTTTATTTTTCCTTTGTATCCCCAGCACTTTGTGCATAGTAAAGACTTTGTAAATGTTGGATTGTTGTACTGAAAGGAATGGGTGTGAAGAATTGCAGTGGAGTTTGAGATGAGACTCAGAGGTAGATGGTAGATTGCACTCTTACCCTTTACTATTCTGCTTTAGGTTCAGACCCCTGGACGTTATACCAGATTCAATCATAGCAATCAAGAGTCAACAGAAAGAAATGTCATCAGCCAGTAAGGAGTGGGTCTGGGTTCAGTGGGGCTTGTTCCACAGTAGGTATAGGGGCATGATGGGATTGCATTATACCTCACTGAAAAGGAATGACCTAACATATGAGGCTGCCCCTGGCCTTAACACTCAAATAATCAGAAGACCTTGAGGGAGGGGGAAAATAAAAAACCTAGTTCAATATAACAGAGTTTTCACCATGGTATCAGCTTCCTCAGACCCTTCCTGACCTTCCAGAGCAGGGGTCACTAGTAACCCAGGATCTCTGGATCTGGTTGATATGTCATCAGAAATCCCCACCATTCCAAGTGGTCCTGGGGTGCATTGGACTATGTCAATAGTTGTACTTCACAGGGGGATAGTTCTGAGTGATAGGTAGAGCATAATTCAACACTCCTGTTCCCTCTGATATCAGGACCCAGATGGTCAGTGATTCAGGACAGCCCTGGGCAAGAACAAGGCTACCAGGTGAGGTGAAAATGAGATAACTAATTACAGAAGTAGAATGGAATTATCAAAGCTTGGAGCCAAGAGGTATAAATTAGAGAGTACATGATCATGGGGATGCCTCTTTCTAACTAACATTCTTTCTGCCCTCAAGTATAGTTTTCCATAGGTGCCATCTGAAAGTTTCCTACCCTACTAAGTGGATGTGATTATCACTGTCACTCACCTCCCCACCCTCAGGAAAATAAGGGTCCCCAATTTAGCAAGCTACTTCTGAAAATTTGCCTATACATAGTCTTAACAGGTTACTCTTCAGTCATGTCTGACTCTTCCAGATCCCATTTAGGAGTTTCTTGGCAAATATACTGGAGTGGTTTGCCATTTCCTTCTCCAGCTCATTTTACAGATGAGGAAACTAAGGCAAACAGGGTTTAGTGATTTGCCTAGGGTCACACAACTGATGAGTGTCTGAGACCAGATTTGAACTCAGGAAGATGAGTCTTTCTGACTTCAGGCCTGGCACTCTATCCATTTGACTACCTAGTTGACTCATAACCTTAACACAGGTATACATTAAATACCAGTTCCAATCCAGTTAGCATTTATTAAACACTTACTATGTGCAAAGCACTATGCTAGACCTCTAGGGCAAGGGGAGGAGTTAGGGGGAAGAGGGATGGAAAGACAAAATGAAAAAATAGTCCTGCTCTCAAGAAGCTTATATTCTGCTGATTAAATCGACATTTTCAGCTCACAGGGATGAACTTGTTGTTGGTGTTGAGTAAATATTTGTTGAATCAGTTCATCTTCTGATCATGCTGTTCCCTATGCCTGATTGCTCCCCCTTAATGTCTTGCTCATCTTTCCAGATTCAGTTGAAATAGGACAACCCTACAAAGCCTTCCCTGATTCTCCAGTCCCTAGCCAGAAGTGATTTCTCCCTCTATCTGGCCTCATAGGACTTTATGCCCCTCTGTTAGACTTATCATTCTCATTTGTGTGTATGATCTAACCTTTCTTTGTTTTATTTGCTTTTACCTCCATGATACCTAGCACAGTATATTGCATATAACAAATGTTTGAATGAGTGTTATCCTTTATATAGCTCACCAACCCCCAGGAGAGCCGACAATCCCTGCCTTCTCCACAGTGCTGAACCATTCCCAAAGTAGACTGGAAACTCACAGTCTTGCTCAGCAGGTACCACTGAAAGGAACACATGATGCCCCTCTTCCCATGGTGAGATCAGCATCCAGAGAGGACCTTAGAGAGTGGAGATCGAGGATATTTGGGAATGGGGGAGATAGGAAGTTCCAGCCTTTGGGAGACTTCCCCAGTAGCAAGTAGCACTGAGGATAAGACCAGGTGGGTAGGATAGTATCAATATATCCAGAAGGGTATTACATGGATCAGAGGCCTGGTCTGAAACAGAACAGATCCAGGCCTTCCTAAAATGAAACTGACTATCTCTGCCCCAACCTTTTAGTCTCTCTCTAGTGGATAAGTTAGTAGAAATCCATTTCTGTTTACCATTTCTACATTACCTTTAGGGTAATATAAGGTATCAGCAAGGTAAATTGGTGTTTTCTGTCCCACTTTTCTTTGCCTTCTTTCCCCATAGGATAGTCCTAGCTCCCCTTGGACCTCTTCTCCTCTTCAGTTCACTCCTGGCCAGGTGGGCCATGCCTCACCCTTTGGACTGGCCAGTCGTGTACCTGTCACCCGTCCACAAGCTCTGGTTTGTACATATGTGGGATTAGGGTTAAAGAAGTCACCCAAATGTGAGTTGTCCAGCCTAACAAGTTCTAGTCACTTTCTGATTTTCTCACAGACCTCCTACTCTGTGGTACGTCATTTGGCTGTCTTCTCCAAGACTCCTCAGGCCACCCCTGCTTCAACTCCCAGGGTTCAGCAGGTAAGAGGGAGCAGGAAGTGGTGTGAGGACTACCAGAAAGAATGGAGACCTGGAGAACCAAAGCAGTGGGACTTGTATGGTTTGGCATCCCCTCTGCCGTTATTCTAAATCTTCCTCCCAACTCGAGTTTGTGGGTCAGTGTGTTGATATTTCCTTGGTCATGTGTGATCAGCCTGTCTCTACAGTTTTGACTTGAGGAGGCTACTTTTGCCCTGGGTGAGGAGCAGTAGACTGCAGTGGATGGGAGTTGTTACTGACAAGAAGTCCAACCTCTATCTGACTCTGAACTTACTCCAAAGATCCCCTTCCAGCTTTTCTCACGTGTACTCCTTACTTACCAAAGTTCTGGCTAAAGTGCCTTTTGGTTCTTCCTCAGGAGAAGCAAATCTTGGGGATCTTGTTTTGCCCTCTGTCTCTGTTCTCAGGCCTTTTCTTAGCAAACACAATTATTTGGGTACAAATGGGACCTGAGGGAGAGCTACATAGGAGCTTTTTGCCTCAAAGAAATGCACTTCCTTCCTCTTTGGTCCCTTTTAACAGAGGACCCTGTCACTTTCCTAGAGTTTCGGATGTTGCAAGGATCCTAACTTCCTTTTTCTGCATCAGCTTGGCTTCCCAATTGTACCTTTCCCCCAGGAACAGATTGTTGTCAAGCAGTTGTATGAAGAGAGCTGGGCAAGTCTGGAGGAGGAGCCTGAGAAACCCTCCCCCATAACTCCTCTCAACAGAATGTCCCTGGACCGGGGAAGACGCGAGGCAGGCCCCAGGGATATAGGGGTAGTGACCTCATCCAACAGGATGTCCCTGGACCTGAGCAGACACAAGGCGGACCCCAGAGATGTTGGGGCAGCAATCTCATCAAGCAGGATGTCCCTGGAGCTGAGCAGAAACGAGGTGGGCCTCAGGAACGTAGGTGTAGTAGCCCATCCTTCAGGAGATTGTCACAGGAACTCAGCGGTCTAAAGACCATATGTATGTTTTATTTACAGCGCATCAATATCTTGAAACATCTACTGCAACAGGAGATAGAAGGGTTGGCTAAGGTAGAGGATGGCCACCACAGTGGCATATCTCACCTTAAAATAATTGAGCCCAAGCTGGCTATGATTCCTTGTACCACGGAACCCTCAGACCATGGTTCTTCGCTTCCCAGCCTCCAAGAACCTAAGCAGCACCTCGATGTCAGGGAACCCATCTCCACTGGGGGCCCAGGAATTCAAGAACTCATACAGCAACCTAACGTTGGCATGTGCACCCCAGCTTCCACCAACCTGACCTTTGTTCAATGTCCTCTCTGTGGCAGCATTCCTCTCCATTCCCTTGACTCCCTAAGGAGTCCCATGGGAACTATAGGTAAGGAACCAGATATAAGAGGGGTGGGTGGGCAAGGGCCAACTCCCCTGGATACCGAGGGAGGAATCCCTCCCTTCAATAGAAGGGCACCCTTACCTTTTCTTCTCTGTTTCACCTTGACCTCATCCACTCTTCATTCAGGGCGTAGAAAGGGGAAAATCTCATACCAGAACATGTGCAATCTTGCTTGTGACCAACTTTACCTTCAGATTGAATAGTGAGAAAGATCTCTGCCTACTTCTCTTCATGCTTATTTCATTCAACCCCCTGCTCCTAGGTCCTGCTGTCCTAGCCCTATGCCAGCAACTAAATGCATGGCTGGAAGCCATTAGACTCCTCTATGAAGGCTGCCTGGATGATGAGTGTGCGTTCTACACAGGACAAGGCATTCCTGGCCCGCAGAGGATCTGTAAGAATCCTGTGGCTACGTGGCTGGAGAGACAGGAGGCCATGGTAAACCTCACTTGGTAGTGGGGGTGAGGATGGGGGCACTTGTCTAGCATTGTAGGCCCCTTGTCCAGTGTAGACCCGAGGAAAGAAGAGCTGGTGTGAGGGGCTTCACCCTGAGTTTAAGAGGAGCCAGACTAACAGGATCTCTTCTCTTTCTAGGATTTTGTTCCAATCTCTTCTCCAGCTCCCTAGGACTATTCCAAACCTCCCTAGATGTCGTTCCTCCTTATTTATTATACGTGAACTTTAAAAAAATCTTTCAATAAAATTTTATAATCATAGTTGTGGCTTTTTTTCTTCTTTGTAGGGCAAAGGGAAGAGTAGTAGTTTGAGTAGTTTGAGTTAAGACTCCTTAACCTCTGACGTAAAGGTATAAAGGCAGCTTTAGGCTGCTACTGCATCAGTTGTCCACGAGGTGGCACTACCAACCTTCTCTTAAGACCTTTGTACTTATTTCTTAGGACTTCCTTCCGCCCCCCCCCCCACCTCCCCCACCGCGGCTATCCTGTGTGTTGAAGGCAGTCTTAGGGTCTCTGCTCTCCATCTGGTTATGTTTAAATTATCTACCCTTCTAGATGTCAGTGGTGTTCTCCCTGGGGGCAAACTCCCTCTCCCCAAACCCTATCCATCCCACTAGCACCTCCCCTTTATTGTGAATTTTCCTTTGACATTAGATGGGTATGTACAGGCATCAGCCTCCAGCAAGGGTCCTTAACCTTTTTGTGTGTTATTGATGCCTTTGGCAGTCTGGCAGTAAAGCCTACAGATCCCATCTCAGAATAATGCTTTTAAGATGTATAAAATACATAAAATTACAAAGGAAAGCAACTAGGTTTAAATAAAAATTAATTTTTTTCTACGCCAATTTCATGGACTCTTTGGGAATCCATGGACCCCAGGTTAAGAGCTATTCTGGAGGAAGAACCTGGAATCATATCTTGCTCATTCCCAAGTCAACAGCTATCTCCAACATAAGGCCTTACCCCACCTCCTAGAAGATGAGACTTAACCCCTGTGTCGAAAGCTGGTTTTTTCCTGGGCTCAGTATTTTCCCCAAGGTTCCATCCTTTTTTTCCCCATAACCCTGTGCCCATTTCTCTAAAGTGGTTTGGACTCAGGGTGTGGTAGAGGTGTTTGGAGTCCTGAACAGCAGGCAGTATAGCTTTCTTTTCACTGTTGCTTCTCAGCCCAAGTCATACTCAACTATACATGTCCCAAACCTTATTTTATTAGAAGAGAAAACAGTAACTGTAACCCTAGGGCTCATTCTAATTGTGGGATATGATAGGGATGGGGCTGCACAATTTGGGTTTAAAATGCCAGAAAATACTCCTTCAGTTTACTGACCAAGGCTGAATTCAGTTGCATACTGACTGAAGAGAAGCTATCTCCAGTCTCTACCTTCTGGAGACACGGGAATAAGTAGAGAGGGGAGAGAAAACCAGCATCCCAGCCCAATGCTTAGCCGTAACTTTGGAACACTCCATGGAGTACAGATCTTCTGCTCTGGATTCCTGTCCCTGCCCCCAGATGCTGGTGTCCAGTAGCTGGTGCTTAGCTGTATATCACTATCTCCTTGCCTAATCAGTTGCCTTTCTCTCTGTCTGTCCTACCTTTCTATGGGGAAAATCAGGCTCTGGACCCTTGACCTCCCTCCCAACCATCCCAACCCTGGCCAAACCATCTCCAGGACCATTTTTTATGCCTCACCTAACATCACTGATCCTAGAGCCTACCTTTGTGCAACAATACTTCATTCAGGCCTCTATTCCACAAGGATCACTCCCTAAATTAGGGAGGAGCCAGACTAACAGGATCTCTTCTCTTTCTAGGATTTTGTTCCAATCTCTTCTCCAGCTCCCTAGGACTATTCCAAACCTCCCTAGATGTCATTCCTCCTTATTTATTATACATGGACTTAGCTGGTCCCCTAGAAACTTTCAGTCTGTTGGTTTATATCTGGAGTTGGATGGAAAAGCAGGGTCTGTGACTTGGCAGTCTAATTAAGCATAAGGAATAAGATGTGGGCATGGAACGGCTGAGGATAGGACTCAGCCCTGATGGTTCAGAGAGGGTGGGGTCGGGAGAGGGCTCAGTCCGGGTAGATAATGAAGCCAGAGAAGGTACTGTACTTGTTGGTGTTCCCGCCGTGCACCTTGCCGCCATCCAGCTTGATGAACACCTCATCCCCCACGTCCAGATGCAGGATGACGCTGTTGCTGGCATAGTCGTAGTTCTGGTCCGCATCCTGGGCGATGGCACTGGCCCGGACCTGGGGTAAGGGGAACGATGTCGAGGACAGTCTCAGAAGTCCGGGCTCCTGGAATTTGGCCCACCCTCCCCCTTCGTTTTCTGACGGATGGTTGGCAACCTAAGGGGGTCTCAATTTCCTCCTGTGGATCCTTGGGAACTCAGGCCCAGGCCCTGTCTCCCATTCCTACTCCCCAAAGTCAACCACGCTGGTGGGAGGGGAAGGGCAGGCGTGAAAGTGCCCAGGACCCCGTAAGTCCCAGGGGCTACTGCAGTATCTGATTGGGTTGGCTGGCTCCCCTCCCTGTAACTTATCCTGGTCAATTCCCTTTCTCTTGAATTGATTCAGCTGAGGGCCTAAGGAGCTAGAAGTTCGGGCTTCAGGTCTCTAACCAGCACTTTCTCTGCTAGGACCAGGCAGGAAAGAATACATTCCACCTGCCTGATCTCGCGAAATTTGAAAGTCTGCTCTAGGGTTAAAACCCTTGTGAGACAGACCCAGGAGCTCCTTTCCTCTCTCTTTTCCGTCTCTTCCGTAGCACCTCAAGCATCTGATTTGTCAACCAGTCCTCCCCCTTCCTACACCCCCGCCCAGCATTTCTTTTCCAGTCCCGCAGGGGCTGGTTATTAACGCATTAATTATTCATCATTATTCTAATCACTATTTACCGTCCCCTGGGCAGCAGCCTGGGAGCCATCCGCCCAGAATACAGAATGGGCACCGCCCCAGGCCTGGTACACATACACACACACACACACACACACACACACACACACACACACACACACTTTTCCTCAGTTGTCAGCGGGTGGAAGCCCAGGGAAAAAGGGAGACCCAAAGAAACAGTCTCCAGTCGGTATGAATGGACTGAAAGACACACGGACACCAGGACAAACCATGGACAAACAGACCCTAAGACAGGGAAACGCTCAGCCACAAAATTATGAAGACAGTGGGACAGTAGTATACGTGGATACACACAAGAAGACATAAGAACTGGAAAAGCAGACACCGGAACCCCAAACTCAGGAGCCATCAGGCATAGCCTGGGGTCGTCCCCCCGGATACGACTGCCCTACAGCTTCAGATCTACAATCTCCCTTTATTTGGCCCTCTGTTTAGAGGAACACGTAGAAATCCTTTCCCATCCAGAGTGCTGCGGGGCCAGCTCAGCTTAGAGAGCTTAGCGACTTGCTCCTAGAACCGCAGCGCAGAGCTCTCCAACTCTCTCCAGCTCAGGACTCCCTTAGCTACATTCTCTAGCGCCTCACCTCCTAGTCCTTGACCGTTGTCCCCCGTGGTATTCTGAGCAAAAGGAACCTAAGCTCCCGTTTCCCCAAACCAAAGGTAGCAGCCACAGGTATTGGCCACGGGGCTCCTCTTTGGACTTCCCACACCTCCTCTGCCCTTTTGGACTCACCCCCTTTGTATGAACCACGTAATACCAAGGTTCGATCGGATCTAGGCGAGTTCCAACAGGTGCAGGTGTGTTTGGGGACTATTCGGAAGCGTTCGAACCAGAGGGATGACTGGGGGAGTCAGAACCTCCGACACCCGGATCGGTCGGGGTATATTTCTCAGTATATTTCTCTCCTTCATTCCTGTTATTCTGCCTCTGAATCTCGTTTTCTTTTCACCTCCTAGACTCTGCACTCTTATCACACCTTGGGCTGCCTCTGGGAAGCTCGAAAGTGGAAATTAAGAATGGGAGTATACCTCTAGCCTCGGCGATTTAGGCAAAAAAGGATAGGGGGTGGGGTGGGTCGGGATAAGGTGGTGGAGGGAAGTTGTTTGCTTTTGAAAAACAGACTTTTTCTTCAATATCAGAGCCGAATCTTGTGCGAGCCGCAAACGATCCCACCTGCCTGCTCGCGGACGTCGGCGGGAACTCTAGGGGAGAACAGGGTAGGGAGCTTGGAGCTGTAATCGAAGAGACTCCAAGGAGATACGGATAGAAGAGAACCCAGGTAGTTTTGAATGAGCAAAGTGCTGGATTTTGCTTTGGGACACCCCGCGGGATGTTGGGTCTTGGGGTCGGCAGAAGAGGAGGGAAGGTGAAAGGAGTCTAGATGAGCAGAAAAGGGCTCGGCCCAAAGTCGCTAAAGACAAGAACCGGATTGGGCAGAGAGACTCAACAGGCTGGAGACCCCTCTCTTCTACCTGGGATCCGGTCCAAGGCCTCTAGAGTGTGTATGCTGGGGGATGGGGGTGGGAGGGCAAGGGAATGGGGAGAGAAGCTATCCCATGCGGGGAGACTGGAAGTGTCTGTCCTGAGGAGCTTCAAGCTAGGATGGTGGAAATACTGATGGGGTGGGGCGGACAAGTCAGAGACATTGGTCAGTCTACTGGGGACGGGGCCCTCACCTGCCCGTTCTTCATCAGATCTGCCCACATGCTGGTGCCGTCGCCGCCGCGCATCAGCACGTGGTAGGCAAAGAAGTATACACCCGGCATAGGACAGGTGAACTTGCCACTGGCCGCCTCGTATGCGTTGCCTACGTTGGTCACCACGTCGTCGAAGCGCAGTACCTCGTAGCCCTCATGAGGCCGACGCAGCCCAGCGTAGAAGGCTATCCTGGGAGAGTAGGCAGCGGGCACTGCGCCTCCGGGGCCTGGGCCTGGGGGTCCAGGGGGACCTTGCCTGCCAGGTTCTCCTGGGGGACCTCTAGGGCCCTGTGGACCAGGGGGTCCGCGCAGCCCAGCTTTGCCCCTCCGGCCAGTCTCACCTTTGGCTCCTGGGGGAAATGGAGGCGCAGAAGCGGGTGACCCGTCGGGATCTGGGCCCCGGGGCCCGTGCGGGTCGCAAACCATGCGGCAGCGGCCCAGCATCTCATAGTGCGCAGGCCCGCGGGAGCTGTGCACGAGCAGCGGGATGGCCACAAGTAGCAGCAGCACCATGGCCACCCCGACGGCCGCGCCCACCACCCGCTTGCGGCGGCTTAGGCGGGATGCGGCCAGGGCCAAAAGGTCCTCCTCGCCCTTGGGCGCAATGGTTGCAGCGACTGCTACCCTGGATTCTCCTAGAGCAATAGCAATAGGGTCTGGGGCAGTATCAGAGCCTGGACCGGAACTACCCCACCCGACGGTTTTGTCTGGCCTCTTGCCCCTGAAGGTTCCAGCAGCAGTGGTTGCGATCCAGAAGTGTCTCTTAAAGCAACTGCCAACCGACTTGATACCGGGGCAGCCCCCGACGGCTCGGTGCCCACGGACCTAGGGACCCTGCGTCCTCAATTCGCCCTGAATACTCTCACGGATCCCAGATACCTGGGTCACGGGTTCCTCGAACGGTGTGTTTCTCACGAATCCCGGACTCTTGGGTTCCCGAATCCCTTGACGGTTCGGTCCTGAACCAGGCGGGGGCTACTCCCCGCAGGCCGGGCGCCCCGGGCTCTGCGCTTCGGGAGGCACGAACCTTATGCGAACTCTTCATAGGGCTCAGCTCTCTGGCCTTGGGATGGTGCTGACCCTACTCCGGCCCTAGCCCTGGCAGCGGCCCCAGTCCCGCTCTCCTCTCTCTCACTCTCTTTCTCCTTCTGGCTCTCTCCCTCCCTCCCACCCTTCTGGGGTGGCTGAGCCGGCTGTGTGAGCAGCCGCGCGGCGGGAGCCGCTATAAGCGGCCGGAGGCGGAGCGACCCCTGCAGCTGAGAGTGGGGAGGATGGGGGCGGGGCGGAGGACTGGCCCTCCCCTTCGGTCTTTTTCTCTTTTTCTCTACCCCAGGAAATAGCTCTAACCAGAGGCCCAGTTACTCCGCCGCCCCCTAAAACATAGGGCCCCGACTCCACAAACGTAGCCAAGAGCACCTGGAGAGAAGCTAATGGCAATATGAAAGATAAAGACAGAGAAACCGAAATATATGGATAGATACACCAGGAAACAGAGGCAGATACTTAAGAGACTTGATGGAGAGAGAGAAAAGGGAGAAAAAGACAAATGAGGGGTAAAAAAAAAAAAAAGAAAGAGGGAAAGAAAAGGCATTCTCCACACAACGTCTGGCTTTGCGCTAACACAGGGCAGGTGTTCGATATATACTTGTTGAATTGCGTTGAAAAAAAGGCAACAGAGAAAATGAATATGAAGCAGGCAGAATTAAAAAAAAGAAATCACCATGAAATTAAGGGAAAAAAATACTGTTGCAGGGACAGACACAAAGAAACAGGAAGAAAGAAAAAGAAAGGCACTGAGAGAAACGCAGAGAGGGAGAGATAGAGATAGAGTGGGAGAAACAGGGAGCGGAGACAGGTTGACAGATCTAGAGAAATGTAAATGGCGAACTGCAGGGAGACACTCAGGTCCGTGTGCGGACTCCAATGTAACATATCAACTCTCTGCAAAGGGAAGAGAGTGAGTGTGACTGGGTATGAGAGTCTGTGTGAGACTGTGTGAGACTGTGTATGTCTGTATAACTGAATAGGTATGACTCTGTGTATGACTTGCGGGTCTGCATCATGTTATATGCTTATATGACTGTGAGTTTACATAATTGTATACATGTGATTGTATGTATTTTAATATGCATCAGTGTTTATGCATGATTATGTGTGAGTGTAAATGATTGCATTATGTGACTGTAAAATTACATGTAAAATTACTGGAACTGTGTTCCAATGTGTACCTTCATTTGTGTTTTACTATGAATATCTATTTCTGAGTGAAAGTATTGAGGGGGAGGATGTCCTCCTTTTGCCTTGTGTATATGTAGACTGTCTTATTCTACTGAACGAGGCACAGAGCATCAGGAGAAATTCCTCAGCGTTGCAGCATGGGAGAAGGACGTGATAGAAAAGGTCTGTCTTTAACCTTAGTGCATTCCACAGGCCCCAGCCAAACCCACAACCCCTCTGGTCCCCAGTTATCTCTGGCCCAGGTCCAGCAGGTGCTTGGCACATCTACTTCATACAGAGTGAGGAATTGGCCCTGCTTTTAATCTGAAAAAAGGAAAATTGTTTATATTAGTGTAGTTCACCCCCCCCCCCCATTTATAATTGATAGAGAGAAGAGAAATGGAAAGTAGCTATGCAAAAAAAATGTAAATAATCTGTAGATTTAATGATAGACTTTGCCTTTCAATGGTTTGTGCCTCTGATTTTTGAGAACAATCACTAGAGCAGGGAACTTTAGAGTTCCCTCTTAGAATAAGGGGTGAAAGTTCTAGAGGAAGGATACCATTCCTACATTTGCCGAACACCTAGGAATGGCAAGGGTTGGGTGTTTATAGGACAGAGGATGGAGTCAGCAGCCTTCTTGGAATTCAAATAGGAGAATGAGAGGGAAGAGGGAATAGAAATCCTTGGGGAGCCAGGATGATGGGGCCAGGAAACTGCTGTCAGCGGTTAGGTCAGAGGATTTAAGTTTTGGAAGATGGTACTGAAGCAGGACCTGAATCATGGGGAGTCACAACATGTTTCGACATTGCTAGGCCAGGGTCGAACAGTCAGTTGAGGGGGTAAGGTTTGTGGGACAATATGTTGCTTTCTGAACTCTTGGGTGGGTCCTGGCCCTCTTGGGACAGATCCCTTTCTTTCTCTATCCCTTTCCTTAGTAAGACAAGGAGGGAAGGATGGAGGAGGGGGGAGAGTTAAGGGGGAGGGCTTGATAGCTTGAGAGGGTGAGGTGGTGGATGAAGACTATTGGTAGTAGAAGGAAAGGGAGGGGCTGGCTCTTTGCACTATAAATACAAATTTTATTCCAAGGTCTTTGTCACCATTTGTCTTGGGGTGGGGGAGGCTGAGGGCCTCGACAGTCCCTTGCATGTCTAATTCCAAAGCAGATCCCTCAGGCTGGGATGATGAATGGATCAGAGCAGAGAGAGAGCAGGTCCATGCACATACTGTTTTCCCTACCCCAGTTCCTCTGTCCTATTCTCTCTCTGTCTCTTTCTCTGTCTTTCTGTCCGTCTCTGTCCCTGTCTGTCTGTCTGTCTGTCTCTCTCTCTGTCTGTCTCTCTTTCTCTCTTCCCTGTCTTACTCACCTCCCATTTTCTATCTTACTCTACGTTCCTCCCAAATTTCTGAGTTCATCCCCCACTGACCGAACTGGTTCCCAGTCTTTGTCCTTCGCTCTGGTTTTCTTTCTCCCCACTTTGCTCTTTTTCTTTCTCCTTCTTAGTCTCTGCTCTCACCACAGAACCTGTGCCTCATCTCTCTTCAGCCTCTCTTATCCTCAAAGCTTTCTTCTTAGCCCTTCCTACATCCTTGCCATCCCTTCACAAACCTTGTTCATAAGCCCCCTTTGGCTCCTCTTTCTCAATCTTTCTTTCTCGGTGCAGACATTCGCTCACCGTCTTTCTTCTCTGGAGGTGGGGAGCAAAGCTTCTGGCTGTGGAGCTGTGGGAGCCCAGCAGGACTGCAGGGGGAGGGGCACGGAGCACTGCAAAGGGAGCCAGGGGGCCAGCTCCATGAATTTATTCATGTTCTGTTGTACTTTCCCCTTCACTCTGGAATGATGCCTCTAGCTCACCAGGCACTTCTTTCTTCCCCTGCAGCTGTCACTTGACAGGGCTAGGAGGACCAGGGCCCTGCAGCAGACCCTGAGACATCCAGGTTAAGAGTCTGGGTTCACAAGGGCATGAAGAGCAGGGGAACAAAAGCAGGAGAGAGAGAACTTTGTGTCAGCTGATCCAGTAAGCCAAAAAGAGGTCTAGTACGGCTAAGGGATGATTTATAAATGGTGAACAGGAAGAATCAGGTAAGATTTGGGAAAGGGCTTAAGAGGTGAGCCAGAACAGGAATGAAGAGTGAGCCTGAGTCAGGGAGCAAAGATGGAGGTCCTAGATGGGTTCCCAGTTCTCCCTATTTCAGTCTCAGGTAGAACTCCAACAGTTACCCAAACCAGTGTGAATCCCAGCTCTATTCCTCATTCTAAATCTAGCCATAACTGCAGTAATTCCAATTCTCAACTCAATCCCTACACTAACTATAAATCAATTCCTAACCCTAACTCCATAACTTTAACTCTATTACTTAAACCTAAAATGACATTATCCCAGCCCTTACTTTAACCCAGGGGTTGACTAAAATATTTTCCCCAGGGCTCCATCCAGGTATCACAGTAAAGAAGCCTATGCTTTTGGTTAGCATATTATTAGCATATGATTTGCATGAGATATGTATAGCCTATTGTTCTCAAGAAGTTTTCATTTTAAAATTTTATAATGTCTGCCTTTAAGGTCATCATTTCTTGATTATTCTCTGTTCCTTCCACACCCTACTAACCCCTGAACAGAAGAAGAGGAATAAAACAAAGAACAATGATGACATATTGCAAAGGTCCACAAGACACCTTTGGGGTCAATCATGGTCCTTCAGTCATGGTCCCTTGGCCTATTCTTGGAACACACAGCTCCAACTTATTCTTGCAAAACTCAGTGGGAAGAGAGTTTAAGAGGAAACCCAAGGCACCTCAAAATGGAAACATAGAAGGTAAGGAAATCAGTGGGAGGAGGAGGAAAGAACAGGAACAGGAGAGAACCACAGGAAGAGCAGAGGGAATTTAAGGGGAAAAACAAAGAGGAAAGGGCTGGTAAAGCAATAAGATGCAAGAAGGGATTGAAACTAAAGAGAAAAGAGACAAGAGTTGGAAGGATGAGGAGAAGATGGGAGAAAGCAGGAACTGAAAGAGTAAGAGTTTAGTATATATGTATATATATATGTATATTCATAAGTATATATGTAAAAGTAAGTTGGGGGGGTGAAGAAGAGGAGGGTGGAAAGAGATTGTTTCTCTCTAGAGGGCTAAAGAATTGAGTGAAAAGCTGGACAGAAAGTGGTAGGGGAAAAAGACGATGAAGGAAAGGAAATAAGACCAAATAAATTAAAAGGAACCAAAAGGTGTGGGGTAGAGAAAGCTAAGAGGGAAGAAAGAAAAAGAGGGGAGATTTCTATCTTGGAGGTTCAGGGGTATATGGCTCATGTCCAGGGTTGGCCTAAGACCCTGGCAAATCTGAGAACAACCAGAGTTGTGATATATTGGGGGTGCCAACATGATGTATCTTAAAGATCCCAATGTAAGAAACAAACATTCATTGCCTGAGGTTCCAACAATTCTAGTAAGCATTGTTCCTTTTAATAGCTGCATTCTCGTCAACCCTGGAAGAGCCTTCTCACAGAGTGTCACTTCTAGAGGGACCTGGCCTGAATCTTCAGGATGCTATTGTTTCCTGAGTTGGTCCATCCATCTGACGAGTTCAATATCCTTTTCCTCAGTAGCCACCTGGGCTTGAGCTTCTGTAGACTCCAGGTAATATCAAGACTGAGAAAGTTGCAGCAGATTGGAACGGAAAACTAGTATCTGCAGAGGTTTCCCATTTCCTCTAGGGAGCAATTAGGGCTAATCCAGAAAACTATCTGGAATTGAAGCATACTGACTTTACATCAAGTAAATTCCCTTCCCAAGGCAGTAGAGGACCCTAACCCTTGTCTATTCCTACATCACTTCTCTGCTCTCCACTTCTTGACTCTTTCCTTTCTCAAAATCATCCAAAACATCCCTCCCCACTCGTTTCACTAGTAGTTCCTGTTAATGAAATGTGCAAGTCACAGACAGCTGCCAGGCCCACTGATTAATAGATCCCAGAATGACAAGTGAGAGGAAGGGCGAAATGCTAGAAAGATAGGGCATAAATGGAATATATCAGCCCTGGAATGAGGGAGGACATGTTATAGGAGCTCTATTGGCTTAAACTTGCCGTGTTGTTCGTGATCTGTGACCCCCGAAAACAGAACTGGATACGTTAGAGGGAGATGAGAGTGCATAGATGGAGGTGGGGTGGTAAATCAGAGTGAGACCAGAGATGGGCTCCACTGCCCAGAAAGGAGTAGCAATTGAGCCTGGAGGCATGCCGTCAGGCACTATAGATCTCCTCCTGCCTAGCGGGCTGTGGCCTCTCTCCAAGAGGTCTCCAGCATTCAGTCCTCGGGACCTATACTTTGGCTTTGGGCTCTAAGCATTGGTTGAAAGGGGAATAAAAACCCAGTTCGTTTCCCCTTTTTAATTTCTACTTGGTCGGAAAGGCTTCCGGGTCTGGCCTGTTTCCTGCTCATCTATAAACCCAGCCCTTCTCTGGTCCTGGTCCCGACACAGACTCTTGAGTCCCCAGGCTCTCTTCACTAGCCGGGGTACCCCCATCCTCCATCCATCCCTGTCAGTTGGGCGGCTCAGAGCCCCAGAGCCAGGGCTCACCGGGTTCCTCCTCCTTCCATCTTTTCCCTCTTCCTCCTCCTCTCCCTCTCTGGCGGCCTCGGCCTTTATTAGGGATTCCAGGGCTGTCGGTCCAGCCATCCATCCTGTCCGCCGGCAATTAGGCGGCCAGACAAAGAGCAGCTTCGGATGGATGAGGGTCCCGGAGGATAGGAAATGTGAAGGGTCAGCGCTGCCGCCCGCGGGCCCCCCCGCACCCCGCTCCCTCCTCCGCATAATCACCGCGCAGCCCGTCACTCACTCGGGGCCGTCCGGGGACCTGCTGAAGGCTGGAGAGAGGGGAGGAGGGAAGAATACTTTGGCCCTGGGCCCCAGGAGTTGGAGGAGGTGGGGGCGCGGGGGAGGTGGAAGGGGGGGAACCGCTGCCCCCGGGCGCCTCCTGCGGGAAGCAGGCGGGACTGCCATCCCGGGACGCCATCTGCGACGAGAAGATAGGACTTCGGTCCTAGGGTTACTCCCCCACTCCGCCCCCAATTCTATAAAGTGAAACCAAACTGAACCGAGGCAAAGAAAGGTTTTCCAAGGATAGTTTGGGTTATAGATGTAGGAAAGGAGGTGGAACCTGGAGGAGCTAAGCAGAGTCAGGGTTTCACTGCGGCTTTTCCCCACTCTGCCCCTCCCCGACCTGACAAATCGACATCTCAATTTGACAATTACCCGCGGTGGCCTGGGGAGGGGGCTCCCTGGTCCTGTCCCTGATCACCGGGCGGAGGGAGGTGGGCGATCCTGGCAGTGATGAACGAGGCGGGGATGGGGGGGTGCTCCGAGCCCTGAGCGCGCATTCATTACCCCGACTGACAGCTGGGGGTGGGGGGGGCAGACGAGGAGGCGTACGTGCCTAGAGTGAGGCCGGTGGTAGGAGATGGGGAATTGTGTGTGTGCAGAGGGGTGGTGGTTTGGGAGATTACTTCTTACATTAATGGGAAGGCCTTCTCAGCCTCATCTCCTGAGATTTGTCCCCCTGTTTCTCCTACTAGACCCCGCCCGGACCTCAATTTTTCCACCTCGGATGGGTTTCTGTTCAGATGGGTTTCTGTTCCTTATTTCGGGAGCGCCTTCCATCCATTTCTCTTTTCCCATCTAGGCCCCGCTTCAAGTCCCATCTCTTCTCAGAGATCATGGCCAGAGCAGATTTGGGCATTAAAAGGCAATCCGAGGGGTCGTCTGGAGGATAAGGCTTCCGAATTGAGGAGGAAAGAGGTGGGGCAAGTGGCTCTGATTCAAGCTGTTGTATGGCCCAATGATTTTGGTTCGTTCTGGGAGGTGTGCCCGCGTGTGTGTGTGTGTGTGTGTGTGTGTGTGTGTGTGTGTGTGTGTGTGTGTATGTGTGTGTGTAAAACTCGTGTGTAGGGGTCAAGGTGTTTCGATGTAAGAGTGTCAGGGATAGCGCCTGCGTGTGTATGTGTGATTGGGGCGTTGTAAATGTGTGTCCCCAAGTGTGTCGGTGTGTCTTTCAATATGAGCCGCAGTCCTTCAGTGTAGATGGCCTCACCGCTCAGCTGTCAGATCCCTGTCTCTGGCTCTGGAGGAAATGGCAGCGCAAGTGGTGACAGCTTGGGGCGGTGGGGGGGGGGGGTTGAAGAAAGAGGGTCTTGTTAACCGTCTGAGTGCCGGGCTACACCATACCTCCCATTCATCTGCCCACCAGGTACATTTGCCTCATCCCCCTCCCCACCAAAAGCTCCTCTGCTCCAAGTTTCTCCCAGACCAGAGAACTAAAGTGGCACTTTCCCTTTGGGGGGGGGGGGTGGGTGTTGAGGAGGAGGGCTTGGTCATAAGGTTGGGACTCAGTTACAGTCCCTAGTGACAACAAGAGTCAAGGATTGATGGATTCATGGCATCTTAGAATTGAACTATCAAGGACAGCTCTCTTTTTTGATGAGCAAGAAACAGACTAAGGACTCAGAGAAGGCTCTGGTTCACAACAGCTTAAAGCAGGGAGTGGAAGGAATGGGGTCACCTTGTAAGGAGAAGTGAAGCAAGAGTTCAGCCTGGCACGAGTATGAGTACCTGGATTAGATAGAAATTCTGTCTCTGGAGAGTGACTCCTGTCTGCTTTTGGGATAGGCTAGATCCTGTCACTGGTCCCTTCATTAGGGGATGTTTAGGTAAGAAGGGCCTAGGAGTGTGCCAGGCTGGACTAGTGTCAATTTGGCCTTTAAGTAGGTTGTTTGAAGGTAGAAGTTTATATGGATCCTTGTGGAGGGAGGCAGTAGGGTACAGTGGTATGATCTTTACTCTGGAGTCAGAGGACCTGGGTTCTACTCTCAGCTGTCCCACTTCCTACCTTTATGACCTTGGGGAAAACACTTAACCTCCTTGGGCCTCAGTTTCCTTATCTGTAATATGGGGTGGGTAGACTAAATAATTTCTAAGGTCCCTTTAAGTTCTATTTCCTGCTGATTGTACTTGAAATAGTTCTCTCTGGATTAGTAAATTAACATTAGAAAAAACACTGTCATACAAGCAACTGCATCAAATGCTTGTGATCTTATGCCTTCTCAGAGTGAGAATTTTCTGTTGTTGGCCTCTTTTCCCTTGGGGCGCATCTCTTAAGCCCTGAAAAAAAAATTCTACGCTGGGTCTGTATCATGTCTTTCCAAATTTTCAGTCTTCCTCTTGTACCTTTATTATGTCTATATTTTCATCTCTATGCCTGTGTATTTCAACATGTCTCCACCTGTGTTTGCATCTCTTTCTATGTGTCTATGCATTTGTATTTCGGCTGCTCCCAGACTATAATTTTTATCCCTGAGGTATCCCTTCTTGAAGGCTCTTCTACCCAGAAGGGAGATTCATTGTAATTGAGGAGGAGGCCGCAAAGAGGAGGGAAAATGAAAAGCCGGAGATACAGAGCCTCTTTTCCTTGTCTTAAATCTGTCTCTGGTAATAGCCTGGATCTGCAACCCGGGGACCCCAGCGAAAAGCGTGTCAAGGCCGTGGCCAATTCTCATTTTAGGTATAGGCCGTGGGTGGATGTTCAGATGTCTTCCCTCCTTCTCTTTTCAAAGCCCCCTGCCCCCAGCTTGGAAAAGGCAAATTTGACATTTTTAAATCCCGAGCCTTAGAGGGATCGATGAGACCCGAGGGCCCCGCCCGGGGTCGATATTCCTGATTGGGAAGAGGCCATAGAGCCAAGCCAGAGTGTAAATCACCAGAGCTCGGGTGGAGGGAGGATTAAAAGGGGCGGGGGGAAGAATCTGGAATTGGCCGAGAAAATCAGAGAAATCCTGAAGAGAGAGTGAAGAGAAAGACAGAAAGGCAGAGACCCCGAGACCCAAAGAAAGAAAAGGAGCTACAGAGAGCAAGATTCTGGAAGAGCAACATATGGAAGGGTCGCTTCCTCCCTCCCCCATCCTTCAGCCTTCTCTCCTTCGTTCTGCCAACTCCCGAGCTCCGGCTCTGGTCTCGCTTCAACAGCCTCCACCCTCCGCTGCCCCTGGAGCCGCCCTTGGGAGGCCGGTGTCGAAGCCAGTCAAGCAGCGGTCTCAACTCTGGCCGCTCTCGGGGGTGGCAGGGGTGGGGGGAGGGCAGCGATTTCGGCTGTCACTGAGCAGACAGGCTGATTTGGGGCTCTGGGGTGGAAGGTGGGGGTCGGAGTGGATTTGAGAGGGAGAAAGGGAGATGGGAGGATAGAGGACTAGTGAATGGATGTGGAGACAGGAGGGTGTGAAAGGAACTACTGGGGCAAAGGGGCTAAAACAGCTTTCTTGGAGGAAGCAGTCAACTTAGAGGAAAGGTCCAGAAAGACAGCAGTGGAAACCAGCGAGATGGTCTCAGGACAGAAAGGAAGCCAGGGAAGAGTGGAGAGAGACAAAATGAGAATGGGAGAAGGCTTCGGATACTGAGTCACCCTGCACCTCTGAAACCAGTTCAGGGAAGTTTCTCAGCTCTCTGCAGAGGTTTATAACTAAGGAAAACAGGAGCTCAACCTCAATTTGAGCTACTGCAGAGAGAACCTGTGGATGAAACCAAATGGTCCCAGACCCCCCAGCATTTAGGGTCTATTTCCCTTTGCAGTAAGGACTAAACAGAGGAGCAAAGAATTCTGCTTGTTTCCTCTCTGCAGGTCTAGACCAGTTTTTGAGGAGAAAGTACAGAGATTGGGTGGCTGTAGGGCTTGAGAAGGTTGAGAGAAGCAGAGACAAGTGCCCAGTATATAGTAGATGCTTAATAAGTGCTTATAGATTGATTGATTGAAGTAGGGGAGTAGGAGAGACAATGATTCATACAAAGATAGAAACTCAAAATAAGTGGCTAAAATGGAAAAAGGAGAGAGGTGTATGTTTGCGGGAAGGGTTATAAAGCTTAACCTTTCCACAAATGTTTGTCTCCAAACTGCCTTTCCCCTCCTGATAACTGGACTTTTAATGTTACTGCCTTTTCCCTTCCCAGACTACACTTCCCAGACTAGTAGGTGGTACAGTGGGTAGAGCTAGGCTGGCCCTGGAGTTAGAAAAACCTCAGTTCAAATTCAACCTCAGAGACTGTGCAATCTGAGCAAGTCACTTAACTGCTATTCATCTCAGTTTCCTTCACTGAAACTATAGTACCTTCCTCACAGGGTTGCTGTGAGAAAATGAGATAATATTTGTAAAGTGCCTGCACCTAAATGCCAGTCTTTATTACTACTATCTAGTGTACTTCAATATACTGTGGAAATTGAGGTTAGGAATGTGGAGATGAACCAGGAAGTTTAAAGACAGAGACAGTGACAGGAAGAAGACAGCATTCTTACCGAAGACACTCTGCAAAAGCTACTTTGGAAATGTCCTCCCTTCATTTTCTTCCTCCCCCTGACAAGACCCTCAAGTCTGAGCCTAGGTCCCTTCCTCGAATCCCATATCTCTCTTTAAGCTAAGTAGCTCCTAGTCTCTTCCCTACCTCTTCTGTCATCCACGTCCCTCCTTCCTCAAGTGCCTGTTTATAGAACAATTTGGGAAAAACAATCCGGGCTTAGTGACGGGCCATAATTGTGACAAAGTGAGTGCGGGTGGGGAGAGAGAGAGAGAGAGAGAGAGAGAGAGAGAGAGAGAGAGAGAGAGAGAGAGAGAGAGAGAGAGAGAGAGAGAGTTTAATTTTTCACAGCGTCGCTTCCACCCTTCTGCACCTCCATCCCCTCTTTTCTCATTCTGATCACCTCTCTCCCAGACTCTTCCTCGCTTTTAATTTCTTCTTGTACGGTTCATCTCCCATCTCCTCACTTGTTTCCTCATCTTTCATCGTTTTTCTTCCAATTACTTCTCCCCCCCCCCTCAATTTTCATTCCCACTCCTCCCTCTTATCTTTTTCTCTCCTCCTGGAGTTCTATTTTTAACTAGCCCCCACTTTCTATCCTCTTTCACTTGTTTCTCCATTTATCTTTCTCCCTCAACTGCCTCAGTCTCTGCTTACCCCTCTCCTTTTCCTGATTTTCCTGAGACTGATCCTTTTCTCTTTCCCAAAGATCTACAGAGCTGCCCAGTCTTCTTTGCCTCTCAGTTCTCCAGGTTCAGTTTCCCTCGATAGAGGTTCTTTACAGAGAGGAAAGATTCCTCAAGGAGGGAACCCTAGGGGTAGAGGGAAACAGAATCTTACCCTCGAACTCCTGCCCATTTCCCCCTTCCCTGGTCCCACTAAGGGTGTGAATAGCCAGATTACAGCCATGAAGTGCAGGATTCAGGCGACCTCAAGTCCAAGTGACTGCCTGCCTCTGCCTCTTTGGGTCTCACCGAGTAATCCATGCCTGAGCAGAGGCCTCAGGTACTCTAGTGAAGGCTCCCTCTCCAATCTACTCTTTCGGTCCTGCCCCGCCTTTCACCCCCCTCAGTCCCCCCTCCACCAGCTCCGGTGCGTGCCAAGGCTGTGGCTCCAGAGCGTGAGGAGAGGGCTTGTTTGCCCAACTTCGGCCGTCGCTGCCGGGTTGTTTGCAGAGCTTAGAGCAGCGCTGCGCCGCCTCGGCCGCCCAATTAGGACTCATTCATTATTCAGCATCCTAGCCTGGCACCCTCCCGACACCGCGGGCTCCCTACCTCCTCCCGCTATTTCTGATGTTTCCTCCCACCTCTAAATAGGCCTTCCTCACTCCCACCCCCAACCCAGGGAACTTCGAACCCTCTTCAGGGGTGGAGAAAAAGAGGTTAGATTGGGTCGCTTTGGGAGAGTAGGAAATTACAACAGGTTTAGAGGCTAAGAAATAACTGCTATGGGAGGGGGGAAATAATAGGTGGGACTAGAAAACACACGGAGTTATCAGTTTGTTTTTTCTTGTAGCCATCCTTGTACGCAAGGTCGGAGGAAGTAGGTCCAGTCCTCCCTTTGTTTGTATTCCTCGGCAGAGCAGGGGAACCTCACTAGGCAACTCGGGGTTGCGAGGGCCAGTTCTACTTCTGGCCCACAGTACTGCAGGGGTGGGGAGAGTCAGGATCTGCCCTTCTCCCGGCTCCTTATCCTCCAGCATTTTTATCAAGGCGGAATCATGCTAAAATGAATAGCAAAAGCATCCTTAAAGGAGAAAGGAAGTAATAAAAGAGCACACGAAGCAGAGAGGCATGTGAAAAGGTTAGAGGCATCAGCTTTGCCCTGGTGGCTGGGGCTGGAGACGGGAGGCTGAAGGGCATTTATAAACTGGCTCAATCAATCAAGAAGCATTTGTTAAGCATCTCATATGAAGAAATGGAGTATACAACATGTACACATATAAGTAAATACAAAATATAAATAAGGTAAATATGCAAGGTAATTTCAGGGAGGAATTAGTATCTGGGGGCTTAGTGCCTTTTTCACTTACTCGTTCTGGATTATATTTCCTCCTCATCTCACTCTTTTGCTTCAAAACTCAGCTGAAAGGACATCCAGCACAAGAAGACTTTTATGATCTCCCCCATATCCATTCCTCTCTAAAATTACCTTGTGTTTACTTTATTTTTGTATATGCTCTACTTGCATAGAGGGGTTGGACTGGAGCACATCCCATGGAGCATGTGCTCTAGCCCTTGATAGAGGAAAAGGGGATCAGCTTTCTGGTTGGTCCGATGGTCCCTGTAACTAGAGGGGGAAGGGAGGGCGGGTAGTGGGGGAGTGTTGCATTGAAAGTGGTTGTCAAATGATCTATAAAGAGCCGCCTACTCAGTAGGTTATATAAAGAGAGAAAAGCTATTCTCTTTATTGAGCACATTGCTGAGGACTGGGGCAGGTTGCTTGGACTTCTGAGGAGGAGAGAGATTTCTTCTCTCTCCCCCTACTCCCATCAGTAATGGTAACTAAAAATCTGGAACATAGTCAGGATGTGTGCTTGCTTGGATAAACTTGATATTGAATCTATTATGTTTTTGTTTTTTCCCCCTCCTAGGTTACAGATTGTTGATTCTGAGAAATGGGTTTCCAGTCTTGGTGGCTAACTAATGAACCTAAGGGTCCCTGGCTTCCTCAGTTAGTACTGGATGCTTATGGGGTTGTGCTTCCTGGACTGCATCACTTCTAGGAGGAAATGGCCACCAACAGAAAGATGCTACAACTGAAAGGACTAAGAAAGCCTGTCAGGCTCTGGCTAGCTGGACCTTGTGAGTTACTCAAGCAAGCGCCTGTAAGTTAAAAGGAATATTCCACTGTCCTGAAATTCTTTTATGTCCCAGGGGAGTATGCGCAATGTGATTAGCTATTGTTTTATGCTTTAAACATTTGCTAATACTCACTTATGAATCTTTTATGTTTTAAGTAGTTTTTTTGTGGCAGAAGGAATAAATAACTGTCCTATACTTGATATCTATTTTGCACATTGAATACATGTACTAGAATGGACTTTCTTAGTCTCTTTTGGGGGAAACCCTGACAGGAACTGTGTTGTAAAGATAATTGTGTACACAATAGCAATGAGAGAATTTAAGAAAAGTCTGATCTTGGGGGTCAGAATCCATCAGGATTGAATCTATGAGTCTGAAACAGTAGCTTTTCTGAGAAAGGGACATCCAACCACAGGTAATATGTGTGTGTGTGTTCATGTTCATGTTCATATAGATATATATTTTCCCCTAATTGAATGTAAGCTCCTGGAGGGCAGAGGAAGTTTCATTTTTTACTTTATATCCTCAGTGACCAGTACAGTGTAGGTGTTCAATAAATGCTTGTTGACTGATCAGGAAATTTCATGGAGGAGGTAGTATGTAAACTGAATTTTGAAAAAGTCTGTAGGAATTCTGAGGAGGACATTCCAGTAGACTGGAAGAGAGCACAGCTTTGAAAAGGCAATAGAGATGGAATGTTGAATGTGAGGATAAGCTTGTAGACCAACGTAGTTGGGCCATCATGGAGTAATAAGCTTGGAAAGGTTGAGTAGAACTAGATTGATAAGGACTTTAAATGCTAAAAAGAGGTGTTTGTTTTTATTACCAGAGGCAATAAGAAAGCATTGGAGTTTTTAGAGCAGGGAGGGATCAGGGTCAGGCCAGTGCTTTAAAAATATCACATAAGCGGTCAGGAAGGGGATGGATTGAAGAGGATAGTGCAATTGTTATAAGAGGTGATGAGAATCTGAACTATAACTGTGGCCTTGTGAGTAAGAAGAGGACATATTTGAGAGTTATGATAGAGATTCGACAACACTTGGCAACTGTCTTGCGCGGAGGGGATGAAGCAGTAAGAAGGTAAGGATGTCTCTGAGGTTGTATGCTTATGTATATGTATGTATATGTCCCCACTTTTTTTTTAAACATGGCAGACTCACTTCCTTCTTGATTGGTTGCTCCCTCGAGTCACATTCCTGTCTGGCTGGGGTGATGACCTTGATTCACTAGGCACCCGTGGGACCTGGTGCAGGTGAAACCAGATGACCTACCTGACTCTTCTGCATGCAGCCTGTACCATGAGGCAGTTTCAGCCCTTCTTTGCTGGTTTCTTTTAGCAGATGGGGAGATTAGTTAAGGAATATTCAAGTCTTCAAATCAGTGGCCTCCAAATATTTTTTATCTCAAAATCTTATCAATTAGAAAAATTTGAGCATGTACCTAATATGTATTTCTCATTGCGCATTATTATTAGTAATATTTACTAAAATTTATTTTGTATTTTAATGTTTGCATAGGTTTGTTATCTCATTTGATCCTTTCAACAACCTTGTGAAATAGGTGCTATTGTAAATCCTATTGAAAAGAGATAAGAAACTGAGGAAATCATATACATATACACACAAAATAGAAATTTAAAAGAATGAAGTAAAATTTTTTATTTTATTTATTTAGTATACAATAACCCTTTGTTCTCACTATGATATTTTGTTAAAACAATATTTTTAGTAAGACCAATGTACTTTCATAGATCCCATTATTTTTTAAAATCTTAGTTTAGCACTATGTGATACAGCAATTCAAAGATCTGGTTCTGAATTCAGTTTATTTCAATACTTGATTTTAATGGTTGTCATAGCTTTAAAAAAAAAAGCCTCATAAAATACGTGTAGCCAAATGGAAGAAGGGCATCATTGTCTGTGCTTACTAAATTTTGCAATTCCAACCACCAAAGGTTTTTGGAAATTTACTGGTCAAATTCTAGTCTTACTTAATTTCAATCAGTCTTTGCAAATTAATTGATAGGTGTTGCATTTTTATATCTTTAATAAATAAATTCAATTTTCATGAAAACTCTTCCTGTGGAAGATTTTGAAACAGGCTAGAAAATTATGTTTCTAAATTTTAAAGTGTGCAGTTACAAGAGTTTTTATAGGTGACTCATCATTTTTTGGCAACAAATGCTTAGTTTTTAAATGTCTTGCTAACTGTGATGGCTTCATACTAACATTAAATAATAGCTCAATGTACAATTAGGGCCGAGGTTCTTTACCTGGGGTCTGTGAAGTTGTATGTTTGTTTGTTTGTATAATTTTGATAACTGTATTTCAGTGTAATTGGTTTTCTTTGTAATGTTATGATTTTTTTTATGCCTTTAAAAACATGATTCTGAAAAGGAGTCCATAGGCTTTACCAGACTGCCAAAGGAATTCATGATACAAAAAAAAGATTAAAAACTCCTGACTTAGGTTCATCATGAACAAAACAGGATATAAATTCATATTTCAAATAATATTCTCATGATAATTACAAAATTTTGGGAGCTGACCTCCTGTCAGGTCTGATTAAGATTATCATTGTTTTTACCATGTATCTGGCACAGAAGTGCCAACTCTGCCAATTTCTTGCCTTTATTTATGCTTTACAATATTAGTATTGTAATAATTAGTATTATCTTTCTTTGTGTGAATCTTTTTAACCGACATCCATTTTATGAGGGATAGCTTAGTTAGGACTAATATAATTAATAAATCCACTTAACTGGGCACACTTAAACTGCAATATTATACAAATGAAACACAATGAAATCAAATGAATGAGTGTGTCGCTGTCAACTGTTCTACCATGTGGAACTCCTCTTCCCTTGGGATAGTTTATTTACCATATGTGGCACATGACCATCTGACATTCAGGCTTAGTGAGGACAATCAATCAGTCAATCAGATATTTATTAAGTACCTACTATGTGCCAGGCATTATGCTAAGGGAACTAGTGCTAATGTGTATGTTAATTATTAATAAAGAATACTTTATTATTTTAAAATAAAACTTCTAATATTTTCTTCCTACACCTCCATGGTTCATCTTGCACACTCTGTTTAGGTGTATTCACACACTGTGGAGACCATTGTTTTATGTCAAACTAACTGACTGAGGTAGGGAGCAGAGGGAATGAGGAAAGGAGGAAAGGGTAGCCCTGACTTGAGGTAGGATGGTCAGAGAAAGCAATGAATGTTTACTTACATCAACTGCTTAGTACACACCTGAGAAAAAAGAGTGAAAAGAAGGGCAGAAGGAAAGCTTAGGGAAAGAAGAGAGCTCTCAAAGACGGGGGAAGAAGGAGGAGGGGTAGATTAGGTTGGAGGAAGAATCAGGAAAAGCTAGGCTGAGATGACCTTTGCTCATCGTATCAGTGGGCTGAGATGTACAAAGTCCAACTAGATGAGAATTTGAAGAGCTGGAGAGTGAATCGGCTTCACTCTCAACCTAAGGGAGCTGAAGAGAAACTTAACCCAGCTTGTTGAACCTTTTCTCAGTGGACTACACTTTTAACACATCTAGTAAACTGGGATAGGAAGAGCAATGATACTTCACTGTTATCCTGGAGATTTTCTCAGTCTGTGTTAGGTAGGTCATACCTGGACCTGAGAGAGTGGGAAGCCTGGAATGGAGGCAGGGGAGGGAGAATGCTTCTGAAGGTGGGGAGAATGGCTCTTGGGAATTGGGTTCAGGTAGTATTGTGGCCATATTATCACTGGTTTTCAAGGCTTCTTTAGTGGAAAAGCTTCTATGTCCTTCCGGGAGACCCCAACTCTTAGAAAGAACCTTTTCTCCCTACCCACTATGATGGAATTTGAAGTGAAAGCTGCCACCACATAAACAAGGTTGCTTGTCTGATGCTGCTGGGCTGGGCCCAGAAGGAGGAGAAGTATCAGAAGCTGGGGGGGGAGGAAGAATATATATGATGACAGCAGCCATAGACTTAGGCTGTGAGTTTGGGCTTTTAAAGGTGTTTAGAGTTTGGGGAAAACCATTGAAAGATTTTCCACATGTCTTATGAAAGAGTTTGGGGGGTGGCTAAGTATGCTTAGAGGAATGATTTAACAAAATTAAGTTTGGGAGCCTGACATTTAAACTTGTACCTTTCTATACATGAGCCTTCCATTACTGAACTGAATGAATTTTAAAATGCCCCTGCTCTCAGATTTGACATATGGTGGTGGTAAAGACAAGAACTGGTAAAACAAGGTAAGTTTAGAAGACAATAGGATGGAATGAAGGACAGCATGACATTTAGGAAGGTTTAAGAAATTCCAGGCTTAGTCTTTGGTGGGACTAATGTTGAGAGAAAAGTGATGTGGGTATGACAAATTACCTGGACATAGCCATCTAACTCTACCGTTCCTACTCTCTCTTTTAGAGGCTGAGGATTTCTTTCCACTAAGATGGTATCATTTTTCTTTCAAGGGCTCAAACATTACTGAACTCTGAATTGTATGAGTTGCAAATGGACCTGTGAAGCTTCTGAGATCCCTTTCCTAAGCAAATGGCCAAGGGGTTACTGGTAACCTACGCTCTTTGGGCAATAGGGGGCCCTTTTGGGCTCCATCATCTATACCTGGGGCGTGATAGCCATGCCTTGTTGTGGATGCTTACCTTGGGAGGTGGTGGGTTGGGTTGGCTCTTAGAGTTCTGGAAGCTCCCCAGCTTTGTGGCTCAAGCCAACCATGCCCGAAGACAAAGGAAGAATCATGAAGAACTGATACCCAGTCTAAGTCCATTGCGTTTTGTTGCCCAGATCCTAGTGGGCATCTATTTTGGCTTTGTGTCCCTGATTAGCCTCTCCTTCATGACCAGCTTCTATATTGTGGGTCTTCCATTAGCGGTTGCTTTAGGTGTACTGTTAGTGGCCACTGTGGGCAACCAGACTTCAGACTTTAAGAGTATTTTAGGGGCAGCATTTTTGACCTCTCCTCTTTTCTATGGCCATCCCATAGCCATTCTACCTATCAGCCTGGTTGCCAGCATCACGGCACAGAGACACCGGAGCTACAAGGCCCCTTTGGGGGTCGAGACTCTCACTCTTCGGCTCTACCGCCTGGGACTTGCTTACCTGGCTTTCACTGGGCCTGTGGCCTACAACATCTTCTGCAACATGGCTGCCACTCTCCAGTGTATGACAGAGACGCTTGGTTCCTTCTTGTATTGGTTTACCTTCTTCCCTGTCTTCAGCCGCATCATGGAGTCTATCCTTATCCTACCTTACCAGATCTGGCTTCTGGTGGGAAGTCCTGGTTTTGGCAGTGTCTCCTTTCAGGAATGGGAAAAGCTGTTTGAGTTTGTCAGAAGCTTTCAGGATGAGAAACAACAGCTAGCTTACCAAGTAAGGTTTTTTGGGTTTGGTTTGGTTTTTGTTTCTCAATTCACCAAAGCCTCGACTTTAAAGCAAGGATTCGGGTTAGTTAATGTCTTTTTGGAGCTAATGATTCTTATGTGGCAGTGTTGTGCTCACATCTACCAAAACCAATTCAATAAACATTTATTAAGCACCTACTGTTGCACAGCATTACCAAAATACAATAGTATTAGCCCTCTAGGATTAGTCTATTGAGGAAATAAAACATGTACACTGATGAGAAAAAAACAAAGTAATCTGAGGAGGGGAAAATCACTAATAACTTGGGAGGTGATCTGGAATTCTTCATTAATCCTTGAACGATGACAAAATTTCTGAGAGCTAAGATGAGGAAGGCATGCATTTCTGAAATGGGGTGGAACTTATTGTGAATGAACCGCAGCACGTGTGCCCAAGGAGGAATCTAGCTGAACTTAGTTCCTACAAGGGAAGGGTGATCAATTGAATCTCCCCATTCATTCAGTGAAGTTGCAGGATGTATTGGGCAAGTAACAGATACAATGAGTTGTTAAGATTTAAGGTTTTGCTCCTTTTGGACTTTGAATGGTTATATTAATAATTTGTAAAGGGCAAAAAACATGGAGGAGTTGACACCCTGAGGATATTCATGGAGGATATTCTAAAAGTAGAATTGACCCATCTGAATCTTGTAAGTTTTCTGACTTGATGGGCCAGTCTAAAGAAGTGTTCCTTTAGGAAAAATGAAGTTCTACAATCAATTTGATGGAATTATAGGGTTGCTGTTTATTGGCTGAAGGATTAGCCATTTCTCTGATGGCCTTAAAAACATGAGCAAGAGCAAGATTTGAGAAAGTCAGTTTTGGCAGTAGAGAAGAAAGAGCTCGCTATGGAAGAAAATCACAGCTCTCAAAAAGGAAGCATTCTACTCTTTTCTGGTACCTCTTTTAAAATATAGGGTGTAGAGAAGGGGATTTCTTTTTCCTTTCCTCATTCATAGGCAATAGCATCTTACAATAGTGCAATTTGCCCAGGAGGAGATGCTGCATACAGCCAAAAGCAGGCCCCCAGAATCTATCTGGAGAGTCAGGTTGAGCTGTGGAGGGAGGCTGGCCCTGGGAGCCCATCAGAGTGATCTTCCCAGCAGAAGACTATTAAAGGAGAAAAGATATCAGAGACATGTAGACATATAGATCCAATTTTTTGGAAGCCTCTGCATCTTTAAAGAAGATGCTTCCTTTAGAGGACCATGTTGTCCCAGGAAAGGAGAAACCTCAAAGAAGTTCATGGACCGGTAAAAAAAAAAAACCCTTGGTCCATGACTCCTAGAAAGAAGAGGGGTTCTGGATATTTACAAGTACCTGTACCTTGGGAAGTTGTTTTAGAACCAAACCAGGGTCAAGAGGGAGAACTAGCAAGGGATAGAGCCACAATGTAGAATAATTACCCATTTCTTACTCTCCTCTAAGGCTGTGAAATATGTGGACTGTGGTGGATCTAAGGATAAAAGAAAGAGTCAGCTCTTTAGTGATCCCCCATTCTTTCCCCTAGCCTTCACACCAGGGTAGTGCTACAAGAGGATCATATAGACCCCTGGAGGTAAAGGGATTCACTGTAGGGAGTGGATTTTTGACTCCCTAGCTACCCAAACTGCTTCCACCTTGTGACAGTGGTGAAGATCCTGAACCTTAATATAAGAGCATGGGTCTGTAGGATGTATAGGTCACTAGAAACTCACAGGTTAGAGAAGGGGAATTGTCTTAACTGTTAATGGACTCAGATACAAATCCTTTTAAGTCTTTATGTTTCAGCTTAGTTCAATGAAACCGTGTTGATATATTGTTAACCAGAGTACTTGTTTGTGACCTCAGGGGTCCTTGACTTTTTCTGTAAAAATTTGGACATATTTTGATACTCCAAAAGGAAGTCCTGGGAGGTAGGGAAAAGCTTTAAAAAAAGAGTGATTTGTGAGATTCTCCTAAGATTAAAGCTGGTCTTGGTATAGGACAGAGCTTCTGTTCTAGGCTGCAGTTTAAAACACAGTGGAAGATAAAATACTGAGTTATGGGAATAGCTAGTGGTCCAGTTTGACTGAACATGGGGTACATGATGAGCAGTAGTTTAAAATAAAGCTGGGAAGACTTTGTTCTATCAGTCTATCTATCCCTCTATCCATCCATCCATCTGTTTATCTATCTATCCATCTACCTATCCATCCATCTATCTACCTACCTATCTATTTATTGGAGAGCCAGATTCCGGAGAGCCCTGCGGTATAGATTCATATTTCAGGAATGAGAGTGAAAAAAATAAAAGAATTAGCAGTGAAGACTAAAGTAGGAGAACCTGGAAAAATGGTGTCTTGGAAACCAAGAGAGGAGGTGGTTATCAGTGGTGTCAAAAGCTGCAGAGGGATTGGAGATGAGCACCAATATTTAACAGTTAAGAGGTCATTTGGTAACCTTTGAGAAAGCAGTATCGGTGGAGTGGTGAAGCTACATTTTAAGGGCCTGAGAAGTGAGTGGAAGATAAGATAGTGAGTGATTATTGCTATAGATGACTCAAGGAATTTGTCAATGAAAGAAACAGAGAATAGTAGCTTGACATAATGAAAGGGTCCACTGAAGGGTTTGGGTATGTGTGTGTGTTTCGTTTATTCTCTTACAAAATCCAAACATTTTATTGTTACCTTTTTTTTTTTTTGTCATTTTCATTTCTCATCCATTCCTCCAGATTGAATTATCTTTTGTGACAAAGAAAAAACAGATAAACAAAATTATCCAATGTAGAGACAGGGTGTAACATTGTATATAATATTCTGTCCTAATAGTCTTCTACCTCTCTGTACTAAAGGTAGAGATAGATTTTAATATCTCATTTCTGGAATCCTATTTTTTTTCAACTTTCATTGATCTTTTCATTGAAAGTATTGTAGTCATTGTGTATGTTTGTAGCAAGATTCTGGACTTATTCTCCTATCTCATACATGGATTAACAGGACAGTTTCCTGGAGTTCAGCAGTCTATATTTCCCCATCATGGTTTTTGGGATACTTCTCAAAGGCAATGGGATTCTTCTTCTTCTAGTGTCTCGAGTCCCCATTCCTTCTAAAATCAATTAATTAATTATCTTCTCAGTATCATTGACACTAGTGTTCACATTAGTGTGCCCAATCTATAGTAGAGCATGCCGAGATCCTATTGGTCTGATCAGCTATAGTTGAACACTGAAACTTGACTGTAGCATAGAGATATCATTTTTTGGTCCTCTTCCAGAATGAAGGAAAACAATTCACTCACTCACTAGTGATTAGTAACCCATTATCAGTTTAACTAGTTAATACCTCAATATCACTGATAAGCAATTAACATGAATTGGCTTTTATAAAGGGATACTTACTAAGAAGATAAAGCATGAACAGAAACTTAGACAAGTGCCCCTCTCTCCAAACTGGTGGAATATCCTCCTCTCTACCATCTTGGTCCCTGGGGAGAATGGATTCAGACTTAAAGCAGCCACTACACACATCACTTCTAGATGTGGCATAGCCAATGAGTAAGTTTCTCTCCATTGCTTACAAGTCACAATAGTTCAACTGCTGGGTCAATGCAGTGCTAGGCTGGGTCAGATATGCTGCTCAGGCTGGCTCCTTCCTGGACTTCAACATGTGTTGACATGTACACGTGATGACTTTTTTGACTTTTTAGGATCTCAAAAGTCCAAAGGAAAGAAACTAGATGGAGGAAGCAGCCCCATCCTAATCATAGACTTGCTTATGGGCTCCCTAGCTGACTTGGTAGGAGGGAAGGACACCTTCCCAGGGACCTGTCAGCACTTAATGTATCATTCCTACATCTTGCAACAGGAAGGAAAGAGAGATCAAGCTCCTCAGATGAACTCCTTTTGTATATACACTAAGTTAAGCTGAGTAGCCAATTAAGAGGCTTTTCTTCATCAGGTAGTAAGTGGACAGGAAATAATCACAGCATCACTGCTCATACTTTGGATCAGAAACAAGACTTCTCCATCACATGTCATCACATACTTAGCTCATATAATTCCCCCCATTTAGGTTTGCAACAGGCCTCATGCCCATGCACCCAGAATTGGGCCATTATTGGCTAACTTTCTCTCCCTTCAACCCCCATCGTTCCTTTACTTCAATCTATTTGTACAAATATACCCATATTTCTCTGAATTCCTCATATTTCCTCACTCACGATAACATTCCATTACATTCATAAACCACTATTTTTTTTTCCTGCTACACTCCCATCAGTGGCACAGTGAATAGAATCCTGGACTCAGGAAGTCCTGAATTCAAATTGTACCATACAATTGTGTGATCTTGCTCAAGTCACTTAATCTCTCTCTGTGTCTGTTTCCTCAACTGTAAAATGGGGATAATATTAGCATCTGCCTCCTAGGATTTTTACAAGGATAAAATGAGATATTATTCATAAAGCACTGTGTAAATGCTATTATTGTTATTAGTAATTTTGGGGCATTTATTCTCTATTGCTACTAATATTTTGGCATATTGGAACTTACTTTCTGTTTTGACTCCTTTGAGGATATATAGCTAGTAGTGGCATTTCTGAATCAAAGGCTATGGATAGTTTAGTCACTTTTCTCATATAATTTCAAACTGAAACCCAAAATGGTTGGACCATTTCACAGTTCCATCAACAGAGTACTCATATTCCTATCTTGTCATAACTCCTCCAGCATTGACTGAATGTTTCCATATTTTTAATCTCTGACAATTTGCATGGCATAAGATGAAGTGTAAGGTGTTTTAATTGCATTGATTACAATTAATAAAATGATTGCAATTAATGCAAAATATTAATGATTTGGAGGATGTTTTAATGTCAGACTTTCATTTTTTCTTTTGAAAACTTTATTATATTCTTTGATCATTTGAGCAAATCAAACAATTGAGAAATTGTTCTTGAAGTTACAAATTTAGGTCAGTTTTTTTGGGCTATCAGACTTAACAATGAAATTTGATATTGATCCCCTCCACCCACCCACTTTATTATTCTTCCAATTCTATTTGAAAGGTTTTGTTTTTTTAAGGATGGGGAAACCAGACAGACTGTGTTAGTAGGCAATGGGAAAGGAGCCAGTAAATAGGACCCAGAGAGACTGGAGATGAGAGAAGGAATAATCAAAGAGTGAATCTCTTTAAGGAGATATATTCAAGGAGACAAGGAGAGAACCAAGGAGAAGGGCAAGGCAAGGGAAGATACAGAAGGGGTGTAAGGTGGTAAGTAGAATAGGTAAGGGAGTACTCAATAGAAGGCTTTGATTTCCTTATAAAGTAAACAGAGAGTTGATCTGCTGAGAGACAGTAGTGAAATTGGTTTGAAGAAAAAGAACAAAGTTTGGTAAAGTCACCTTATGACTCATCAATCAAAGATTATTCTGCATTGGTTAGGACTCAGTGAGATTGAATATCATAAATTTTTAGCATTTCCAGTTGACCTGGTTGCATGACTTCTTCTAGACCATGACTTAGAAGGAAAACCATTTCCCTAAGATTCCTGAGTGTAGGCTTACCTCAACTCCTTTGAACCAATTTATCCCTATGGATATTTCCAAGTGGAAGCTAACTTCAATGATCTATGATATGATTGATGCCAGTTCTCCTTTAAATAGTGGGATTGCCACTCATCCTTGCCTCCTCATCTTGTTCCACTCTTGCCCATGTATCTGGGAAACCCTCATAGGAAAACCATTTAACATGCTTCCTCTATATCTTCTGACACTGTGCTGGTACCAGATGCAGTGCACAAACTATCCATCCTTTGCTCTCATTACATGACTGATGTGGCCTTTCCTCACCCTACCCCACTCCTCTCCACCCCACCATTTTTGCAGTCATATATCTCCTTAGTAATTTCCTTTATGTCACTTTTGGTGCACAGTTTGTTGTTAATTTTATGCCTGGTATGTAGTAGGTGCTAACTAAATGCTTGCTGATTTGTATGGTGTGACCTATTCATATGAACTTTAAATCTCTACATTGATCTTTAGATGAACAGCATTCTATTATCCACACCTACAAGTCATAACTGGAAGAATACTGGGGTTGAAAAGATTAGTCTTTACTGTGTGTCATTAAAACCACTGTACAGGGGCAGCTGGGTAGCACAGTGGGGTAGAGCTTCAGCCCTGGAGTCAGAAAGACCTGCATCCAAATCCAGCCTCAGACACTTACTAGGTGTGTGAGCCTGAGCAAGTCACTTGACCATGATTGCCTTCAACAACAGCAACAGTACAGTTTCCAAAATATAATCCAGCTTATTCTCTTCTTTCTATTCCGTCTTGGGTTCTCTTCTCAATCAAGGCATAACACAAGGCAAGGTACACAGTGTTTGTCACTGCCATATAGGATGTCAGCACAAAAACCAAAGGGAGTATAATGAGGTTTTCCCATGCTCCCAGGTATAGATAATATTTGACTGATTATATCAAGCCCTTAAACACAGTAGTTTCCTAAATGAGATCCATAATCATTCAGAAGAATTTGATCAAGCTATTCACACAGGAAAAACTAAGTGGATGAAGATATTGTCCAGACAGTGATAATAGAGTTACACGGATAAGCCACAGAACTGGTGCCTTAGTATCATCACAGTAATAATAAATAACAATAGTAATAGCTGATATTTATATAGCACTTACTATGTGCCAGGCACTATGCTAAGAACTTTAATAATGCTGATGATAATAATTATTATACTATAATAATGTATAATATATTATACTATGGTAATATGCTATTATACTATAATAATACTAGCTAACACATATATAACACTTACTGTGTACCAGGTACTGTGTTAAGCATTTTACAATTTTAAAATGTTATTATCTCTTCTGATCCTTACAACAAACCTGGGAGGCAGGTGCTCTTATTATCTCCATTTTACAGACGAAGAAACTGAGACTAAGTGACTTTGCCCAGGGTCTCACAGCTAATAACTATCTGTGACCGGATCTGAACCTAGATCTTCCTGACTTCAGGCTCAGTGCTCTGGCCATTGCACCACCCAGCTGCCTCCATATGCATATGCAAGTCAGAATATAAGAAGACAAAACTGGAGGCAAATCCTAGCACTCCAGGAATATATTTCCCTATTCATTCCTGGGAAGAATGGGGTTCAGATCTCAAATTAAAGTACCATTGTACAGGTCTAGGGGCAGCTAGGTGGCACAGGGGATAGATAGCTGGAACCGGAGTCAGGAAGACTTGAGTTCAAAATCAGCCTCAGATATCTACTAGCTGTGTGACCCTGGGCAAGTTGCTTAACCTCTGTTTGCCTCAGTTTCCTCATCTGTGAAATGAAGATAATAATATCACCCATCCTCTAGGGTTGTTGTAAGGATCAAATGGGATAATAATTGTAAAGTACTTAAAGGTAGAAAGTCTGGCACATAGTAACCATCATATAAACGTTAGCTATTACTATGATTATTCTATTTCTCAAAAGATTGCAGCAGCTCCCCATTGTCTATGGAATAAATTGTTGACTTCTTAGTCCAGCACGGAAAGCCTTCCACCTTCTGACTCCAATCTGCCTGCCAGCTTTCTCTCACACTAGTTCCCCTTCCATATTCTATTCTTCAGCAAAAGAGAACTCCATCTTCTGCTTTCCTACCTATACGTTTTTGCTAAGCCTGTTTCCAGTTCTTGGAATATCTTTCTTGCTCTTCTGTATGTGTTGACATCCTACCCATTCTTTAAGGTCCAGCTTAGATGTTACCTCCTCTATGAAGTCTTTCCAGATTTCCCCTAGCTGAAAGTCATTCATTCAACTCTTGTTCAGTGGATATTTATGAAGTACTTGTAATGGAAAAACTTTTTTGAGTGTTCTTTCTGAGGAATGTTGCATTCTGTTTTTAAAATGATGAGGTCAAGAAAAACTTTAATTGCATGATTTTGTGTGTATGCATGCATGCCGGTTAATGCAGTGATTGCTTCATAGTAATTTGGGGGAAAAAACATATCACACAATTGCAAAACTTTCTAAATGGTTGATGATAATTTTGGGATCATGGAATATACAAGCAAGCTCCATCTAGAGAACCCAGGTGAACAAATATTTGTTTAATGAAAAAGAGGAGTTATCTATCAACTGTGGTGTCTAAAACCATGGTCTAACACTCATCGTCCACAAAAACATACCCTAGAGCATGATACAAAATGGACAGTGTGGAGGGACCTCAGTCATGGCCAACCCACGTGATTCCAGTTTGTCAGCTTCTTTTCTTTTCCCCAAGGTTTTGGGCCTTAGTGATGGGGCAACATCTGATGAAATCAACCGGAGCTACCGGGAATTAGTGAAAATTTGGCATCCAGATCACAACAGGCACCAAATGGAGGAAGCTCAAAGACATTTCTTAGAGATCCAGGCTGCTTATGAAATCCTCAGTAAGTTTAGGAAGTCCAGAGACTCCTGACAAGTTCAAAAAGGAGACAATGAGGTATTAAGAAGCCTGTCCTTAGCCATGGGCTCTTCCTGGGAAACTATCTCGGCAATTTTGTTCACTGTGTTTCTCCCAACTGTATCAAGGGAAGGAGTGGTGCATGAAGCTGCTTTTTAATGTTGGGAATGAAAAGATTTTATTGCATTAGGAAATCTGGATTTATGGTAAAGTCTTTAATCTCATGGTTTTTGTTTTCTTTATTGTTTTTAAACCTTAAATAATGATGGGGCAAGGGGAATGCTATGAAACATAAGAAATGATTAATCTTTCATGACACATGTCATCTCTTTTGGTCCCTCCCCCTCTCCCATATACCGGAGGTGGTAGTTTTGGAATGGTAAATTCAAGGAGTCTATTAACGTTTGTTCACTTATTGAGGGTCTATTCTATGCAAAGTACTATACCAGGCACTTTCAGACATATAAATAAAAACATGGCTTCTTCTAAAATAAGTACACAAATAAATATGATACAATACAAGAAGGTGACATGTGCCAAGAAAGAAACAAGGTCCTAGGGGAATGAGAAGGCAGAAATCACATTTGTTTGGAAGGATTAGGGAAAACTTTGGTAATTCCACTACTTTTGTATTTCATCCATTAAGTAGGACTGTTGATCAACAAATCAGTAAGGACTGATTTTTTAATATGTATCAGGCATAATATTATGGGCTAGGGATACAAAGATAAAAATGAAGCAGTCCTGCCTGCAAGAAGCTTATATTCTATTAGGGGAACAGTATTCGTGTATGGTAAGAAATACAAAATACAGAGTATATAAAAAGTAATATTTATTAGAAGGAAGGGAGCCACCAGTACCTTAGGGGATCAGGAAAGCCTTCATGTAAACAGAAGCTCTTGAACTCAATTTTGGAGGAAGCTAGGAATCCCAACAGGCAAAGTGAAAGACCAGATTAATTCTAGGTATGGAGAGCAAGCTTTTGCAAAAGCACAAAGATGGAAGATGGATTGTTGTTTATTAGAAACAAAACAGACTAATTTGATTAGATTGTAGAGTAAGTAAAGAGAAATAACGTATCATAAGCCTGGGAAAGTAGGCTGGAGTCAGGTGATGAGAACTTGAAATGTCAAAGAGAAGTGTTTGTATTTGATCTAAGGGATAATATGGAGCCAGGGCATCTAGGTGGTGCAGTGGAATTCTTCCTGAGTTCAAATCTGGTCTCAGATACTTACTAGCTGTGTCACCCTGGGCAAGTCACTTAGCGCTGTTTACTTCAGTTTCCTCATCTGTAAAATGAACTGGAGAAGGAAATGGGAAACCACTCCAGTATCTTTGCCAAGAAAACACCAAATGGGGTGACAAAGCATCAGACATGACTAAACAATATGGAGTCAATGGAACTTCTTGAGGAGGGGAGTGATAGGGTTGGGCCTGTCCTTTAAGAATATTACTGTGTGGGTTATGTGAAACAAAGGTGTCAAACAAGGGATTACAATGTAATTGGGAAATGTTTAACAAAATAATATATAATGGAACATAGATAATGCTAATATGTGGTTTTCTAGGTCAATATGCAGCCCACAGGGATCTTTATATGTGGGTTAGTGGTCCTTTTCTGTTTAAGTTGAAACCACTGATGTGGAGGATGGATTGAAGAAGGGAGAGACTTGATACAGGGAAACCAATTAGGAAGCTATTGAAATAGTTTGAGAGACAAGATGATGAATATCTGAACTAGGGTGGTGGCTTTATGGGAAGAGAGATGAGTGGATCTGAGAGAAGTGGACATAGGCTTGATTCTATTTAGCAATTAATTTGATGGGGAGGTAGAGAGGGAGAATTAAAGAAAGAATTAAGGAAACTTCAGAGTTTCATGAATGAATGACTAGAAGGATGATGGTATCTGGAGAAAAAAGGGAATTCTGAGAGGGTGTGGGGGTTTTTTGGGGGGGAATAGTGGATTCTGCAGGAATATTCAGAGAAATAAATGTATGTGTGACTTAGATATGAAAGGCCATGTTATAAATAAATTAGAGAACAAGGAAGAAATTAACTTTAGGACCATGGATTCATGATCAAACAAGGGATACAGAGGACTACTAAACGTAAATGAACAATTGTGTTTACACAACACTAAAAAGGTTTTGCCCAAACAAAACCAAAGTAAAACCAAAGTAACTAAGATTAGAAGAAAAACAGTCAACTGGTAAAAATTCTCTGCAGCAAGTTTCTCTGATGGTGTGAAAATCATCCCTAAATTACTAACAATTAGAGAAATTAAGGCAACTTTGAAGTTTTATCTCATACCTACCAGAATGGCAAAATTGACGATTAAGGAAAATGACAAAGGTTGTATGGATTGCTGAAAAATATATTGTTGGTAGACAACTATTATGGAAATCAGTTTGGAGCATTGCCCCAAAAGTCACTAAACTGTGAGTATCCTTTGACCAGCGTTAGGACCCAGATAGCTCCAGAGGAAAGTGAAGCTGGTGACTTTGCACAGCCCTCCCTCACTTAAATCCAATTCCCTTGCAAGTCATGCATGACCTTTCTGATGCCATAGTCCTCTTCTAGAATGAAGGCCCAATAACAACAGCATTGCTAGGGCTATACTCCAAAGACATAGCAGGAAGAGGAAAATGACCCACATATTAAAAAGTATTTATGGCATCTCTTTATTTTATGGTGACAAAGAATTTGAAACTAAAGATGTTCCCATTAATTGGGGAGTGGCTGAACAAATTATGGTTTAATGAATGGAATGGAATACTATAATGCCTTAAGAAATGATGAAAGGGATGGTTTTGGAAAATCCCAGAAAGACTTGAAAGAACTAATTCAAGGTGAAGTGAGAAGAACAAACAGAATGACTTACATCATGACATCATTTGAAAAAGAGGAACAACTTTGAAACACTTAGGATCTCTGGTCATCAGCACAAAGACTAGCTGTGATTCCAGGACAGATGATGAGGCATGCTACTCTACTCCTGACAGAGATGTGATGGACTCTAGATAAGGAATGAAACATAAATTATTGGACAGAGGCAATGTGGAAATTGGCTTTACTTGACTATGCATATTTACCACGAGAATTTTCTTTTTCTTTTTCCAATGTGTGTGTGTGTTGGGACAGAGGTGGGAGGGAGGAGTAGGTAGGAAGAGGGAATGCTTCTTATATTTTTTTTGAAGGAATATTGGGAGAAATTTCATGGGGCTGAGATCTTGGGCAGGTTCAACTATCCCTCGGCCTTATTTTTTAATGTTGATTTTTTTTTTAGCATGTGACAAGAGGCTGTTCCTTGTATTCCATGGAGCATACTCAGTTGCCCTTTCTGCTTCCAGTCACCTACTTTGGGGCCTGTTTCTTGCTACATAGTGATGAAGTGTTCAAAGAATTTGATATTTTAGTAAGATGTAGTAAACCCACTGTGGCCCTTTGTTTCCATCCTGCCCAGTGCAGTCAATGTTGGAATAGATACTTCTCAAAAAATACTTCTACAAAGATCTCTTGAAAGACTTTATATTGATTGTTAACAGAAAGGTTATGCCTTTTAAGTAATATAATTGATCAGGGTTGTTGTTTTTTCTCTTCATGTTATCTCTGTTTTATTTTTAATCCAGAAAAATAGGATTTGAATTTGAGGTATTAGGATATTTTACTTTCCTGGAGACCTTAGAATCAGGAGAGAAATAGATTCAAACTCTGCCTCCATATTTACTAGCTTTTGTTAATAAGAGTTTGAGAACTTACTCATATGTTGAAATTTGTAGTTGAGGGACAATTATCAATTCTTAGCCCAGAAATAAATTTGGATTCTTTCCGAGCCAGATGTCAGCTCTGAGTCACACGTGGGCGTTTTTACAGAGACACACATGGTTTGTGAGAGAGGGAGTGAACTGAGGAGCGGTGACTACAAGAACTGAGGAGCAGTGGCAGCAGAGGGCAGAAGGTGTTCTCAGCCCCACCCAGAACGGAAGAAATTGGGCTGTAAAGAATTGGTGACATAAGAGCCACAGGTCAAACAAGAAAAGGAAAGAGAGCTGAGCTGAGGTGGATCTGTAGGCATCTGAAACAGAAAAGTCAGGCTGAAGGTGCTGATTGTAATCATCCCTTAGAAGATTAGGGGGAGTTCTTTCCACTATTTCCCCCTCCTGACCAATAATAGGCATTAATCAAACACTCTGCTTCTCTTTCCTGTATCTTGATTTTTGCCTTAAATTTAAAGAAGCAAACGGTTGGAAATGTATAAAATTTAAAGAAGGGCAGAATTAAAAATTCCTGTGAATGTTAAAGATTTTCCTAACTGTAGTCTCTGAGCTAATGTGATTGTATTAACAACTTTCCAGTCAATAAAAATTTAGTGTGATATAAATATCATTTGGGGCGGGGAGGAAGTGAATGAATCTAAGGGTTATTATATTGCCCTCCGCTAAAGTTGAATGAAGAGTGTGTGGTTCTTACAACTTCTGATTTTGAAAAAGAGTGGGAGGCAGGGTGGCAACAGGTGGGAATCGATGAAATTCAGCTCTGGCCCTCCTAGAAGGTAAAAGGAAACAGAAAAGATCAAGTACTTTATTTGGGGGTCATCCACCTGTTTTATGTATGTATATAGATATGTATATACATATCTATATACACATACATACCCATATATACATATATATAAAATAACCTCAGGCAAGTCATTCAATCTAACTCAGTATCATTTTCCTCCTCTACAAAATAGGATAATGCCTACAGTCACAGCGTTGTGTGACTCAAATAAAATAATATATGGAATATTCATGACTAGAAACCTCAAAGAGCTATATAAATGTCAGCTAATACAATATTTATTATCTGATGGCCTATCATGGAAAAAAATAGACTTTTTTATTGTAAGACTTTGTCCATATTGGTTTAGAACACACACATTTTTTGCATAAAACAGCTTATACTTTTACGGTCTTCAAGTTGGACTGTTTCTTCATTTGCAAAAATCTACAAACTGGACTGGCTAAGATTCTCAGACCCCCTCTAGCTCTAATTTCTGTGATTCTATGAAAAACATTTACCCTGTGCACTGTTTTTCCTTTCTCCTTATAGTGGCCCTCTTGCCTATCCCAAAATGGAATCATTACCAGAATTACACTACCCTCTCAGAACGCAAATTGCACATCAATCTGGTGTCCTATGAAACAGACTGAACATGGTTCATCCTCAAATTATTTTAGAGCTTGAAAGGAACATCTCTTAACTTTTCCCTTAGAAACCTAGAATGCTAGACCTGGAGAGGTCCTCCTCATGGTGCAGATGAGGAAACTGGAGCCCACATTAAACCTAAGTTCATAAACTTAGCTTTGGTACATTTAGGGCCAGAGTCCATGTTTTCTGAGTTTTCTATTTAAATTTCTCCCACTACACAATGTTGCCTGTATTAGCTTTATTTTATTTTTTTAGTAATAAGGAAAATTAAAAATCCCCAGGACATTAACCTGAGGACATTTCCAAAATGACCTGATATGGAAATTGTCCTGTTCTATTAAAGAGTCCAATTAAAGAAATACATAAATTCACAATTGAAATAAAGGATGCTTTATACTTCACATAATTTTATTTAATAAATGTCAGCATTGATCTGTTGTTTTTACTCCATACTCTTGATAATTCATAATTTACTTTGGTCGATGTAGGGTCTGGAAGGAAAAGGAAATAAAGTAGACAGTGGCATTTCTAGGTGAGACCTGAAGGTGGCACCATAAGGCTGTGACAAGTTGTAAAATATGCAGCTTCCAACTCTAGTGGAGGCTTGGTTTTTTAATGGGTTCCATTTTTAGAATTCATTACCCTTTTTTTGACTGAAAGGAGAGAAAGGTGTTATTGTGAACAAGATTTACATGTAGTCTGCCAGCAAGAGCGAGTTTCCACTACATGTTTATTTAGCTGTCATTTGATCAGATGATGCCACCAACAAAGTTCTCTCTTCTTGGGAACTTAAGGATAGTATGAGTCATTTTGGGGATGCATGATGTCTTAGATTCTTTTTATTTTGTAATACAATGACTTTTACTCCTTGGATTGGACTGGATTTTCTACTCAACTCCATGTTGCTTCCCTTTCCCCTCCCTCCCTTTTTTATTTCTGCACTGGAATGAACCTTCTATATAAAATAAAAGTTTTATCCTAATAATTATTTAATCTTATTTTCCTTTCAATCACTTCCCCCCATGTCTCCCATATTTCCCGAAGTCCTTTTGTTGTGGTTGATGATAAGCAAACTTAGAATTCCCTGGTTCCAGCAATCACTGGCTGGTTTACCAGAATAAAAGAGCATTCAGATTAAGAAGATGTAACTTTGATAAGTTTAACCCTTTTCATTCTGGACCTTAATTTCATTTCAGGATTGTAATAGGTTATGGAAGTGTGACTGCTAGGCACTGGCAGCAAGCTGGTTTAGTCCCTGGAAATATCTTCAGAAAGATATTTTGCCCCAAATCAGACAAGCTAAGCTCTTCTAAGAAGAGATGGAACTATGAAAAGGTGGGACAACACAACTAAATGGTTGGTAGATTTCTCAGAGGCAGTGCAGCTAAAGGAATTAAACATTTCAGAGAATCTTTAGTTGACTGTCAAGCTCATCTTATCATTTCTCAACCCTGTCCCAACTTCCTTCCCCGAAAGACCTGCTCACTCCTGCCTCTATCCCTTTGCTGATGCCACTTTTCCTATCTAAAATGCCTTTCCCTTTCCTTTTTGCACATCATATTTTGTACTTCAAGGTCCAGTCTCAATGAAGCTCTTCCTGACCAAGTCAACCCTGAAGCAATCAGTTCATCATAGATTTCTGTGAATCCCTTCTCTACTCCTACTAACTTACACTTTCTTAAGTTGACATGGAGTTGTCCTTTAGTTGTTTATCATGCACATCATGTCTTATCATCTTAAGCTTCTGGAGGGTGACTTATCATGTCTCATATTTTCCATGAGTGTCCATGGCCATTTATAACTCATCACTTAATGAATAAATAAGCATATATATGTGCAAGTTGGAATTCTATCAGAAATATGATCATAACATTAACACATCCTTCTCAGTCATCAGTAATATTTTAGCAAAGGTCAAATGACAGAGAATAGGGTATTACTAGTCCTAGATGTGCTTGTAGACAGAGAGGAGTCATTTAATTTCTCTGAAGTTTTTCCTCTGCACATAGCAGTACCATTTAAGGCAACAGCATTGCTCTGCTAAGGAGGGCTATTTTTTTTTTCTCCTCTTGGCTCCAATTCTGTGGGAGGCATCATTCTTTTTCAGGTACTCCAACTTCTCTCTCACATGTGGCTTTCTTTCTAGAACTGTGACCCTGTTGCATCCTGCCCCCCCCCCCCCCCGCATTCCAGTTATCCTTCAGAGGAATGGTTTTCCCTTCAAGACCACCTTGGGAAGACAATGGAAAGAGAATATGGTCAAAGGGCTCGCATACCAACTCCAGCTCATCATAGCCATATTCCCACCAAAACTACTGACTCATTGTCTAGGATTGATCAAGGTCCACATATTCTCCCTGGCATGGGAAATTAAACTATATGAATCAATAATTTTCTTTTATTCAACTTGAGGCAAGATTTTTTTCTCACCATTTTTTTATACCACAGTTGTGAAATTTCTCTTTCTTTTAGGCACCCCATTCTTTCTTCCTTTCTTCTTATACATGGATCAACAATGCGATGCTTAACCATTTTTAATATTAGAAAACAATTTTAAAGCAAAAAGTAAATATAACAGTGGATGACCTTGGTGTTTTCAGTGACCTTGGTCTCTTCAATGTCTGACCAAGTTCTAAGTGCTCTACAATGCATGCTTCATGGCTGTGGGAACAAACCATTCTCATCCTCTAGGGGAGTTCTTCACATTCACAGACATACCCCTAACTCACGGATGGGTTTGAGACCCTCAACCTCGTTTAGCCTTTCGCTGAGACAGTTTAGTGGTGTGTGGCCACTGCACATGCTACAGCTTTTTGGATCCACTGGTGAAAGTTGGTGAATGTGGACACCAAAGGTGGATGAATTACCCTGAAAAAGACTCAGCAAGCTCTCACACCAGAGGTGCTAGTCCTCACTGAACATCCCATATACCCCAGAACTTTAATTAGTTCTCTGTCAGTTAATTTCAGGCCATACAGGTGTTGCATTTTTTCTTTTTGTTATGTTTTTAAAGAATGGATATTACTCTAAGGACATATGCAAAATTGTAGCTCTTATAGAGCACACTTCAGGGACAATTACTGAGATTGTAATGGCCATTGATAGGGGTATGCCCAGGTATTTCAGGTATTATTTAAGCCTACAATGAAACAGGATCAGTTGAACTGAGGTACAGAGTAAAGTTGGGGTCAAAACAAACAACGGTAAAAATAGAAAATAAACGAAGACCTCTAGATGGACCTGGTAGTTTGAGGGATTATTAATGGTTATCATTGTAGTTGTGGCTCTAATGCCAGCATCTTCCTTGTTCAGATTTGATGTTGGGACAAAAGGAGGCTGAATCACTGAAGTAGATTTACTTTGCCCCCAACACAGGAAGAATATGCAACAAGGTTACAGTGGTCTTCAGCTTCTCTGGACATGGCACCCTTTGTCTACATCTGGAAATATATCTTGTTAGTAATGATCAAGATATGGTGACTCATATGGTCTTAGGCACCTACTAAGTCTGAGAGGCACAAACTCCACATGGTTGGGATTTTTAATGCCTACATATGCAATAAATGGAAGTTACAGAGAGGAAGTTCAGGCTTGAGGACAGTGAAGGACATAGGAGACTTAGGTTTCCCACATACTGCTTCCATATCCTGGAATTCTATGTCTTTCAGTGGAACACTTTTGGCACTCCAGCACACTTTGACACATTGACTGAAACTGCAGTTCACTAAAACCTTGAGATCATTTAAACTTCTGGTTAGCCTCTTACTCCCTCATCTTTTTCCTTGTGAAGTTGATTTTTTCCCCCCACCTACGTATCACTATTAAATTCCTTTATATGATATTCAACCCAGGGCTCAAGATTGGATCCCAAATTATGTGGAAGTATTAGTTAGACTTTATGTTGTTCTAGACCATATCTGGAGTATTTAAATCTTGTATGCCACGTTAGGAAAGTCATTGATAAGCTGGAGTGCATTCCAGAGGACAGAAAGGACATGGAAAACTTGGGCTACTACATAGTTCAGTCACTTGGTTTAAATTTATGCCTTGGTTTCTTAATCTGTAAAGGAGCAATGGAAGGAAATGACAGAGAGGGAGATTTAGGCTAGGTGGCAGAAAAAAAAAACTTTCAACTGTCGGGGGCGATGGTCCCCGACCGACCCTCCCGGTGGGTAGTAACCCCTCACTCTGCGTCACGCAGCTTCAGACGTCTCTGGACCCGTCCCCGGGGATCTGAGTTCGGGCGGAAACCAAGCACGAGCCAGGGTGGTAGAGCAAAGCGGGTGTTTATTCAGCAGTTCACATCAGTCCCGTCCCCCGAACCCCTTTAGGGCGTTGCCTTATATTCCTTGTCCTTTACGGGTTCTAGCCCTTACTTCTCTGATTGGTGGTTAAGCCTTGGTCAGCCCTCAGCACCTGTTCTTAGAGCCACGTTACCGAATTGGCTGATCTTGTCCTACTATGATAGGTGGGGGGCCCCACTAGTACCTCCCCGAGGGCGATGCCGAGCCTTCCACGAGCCTTCCTTGCGCCCGGAATGGGGAAGTCACGAGCTAGGCGCGTGATCACCAGTTAGGGCGGGTATAGACTCCCGGCCGTCACCTATCCACCCAGGAGGTCCGGTGGCGGCCCCTCACAACTCCCCCTTTTTGTTTTTTAAGAGAAGGGGTTTTCGGGTGTTGAGGGGCTAACTGCTAGGACGGGGCCTAGCTTCTCTCCAGGGCTGCAACCCAAATTTGTGGGTTAGTTTGGTTTGCTAAAGAGCGGAGGGCCCAGGTGGTATATAGCCGCTGGTGCGTCTGTCTTTGCCGAACTGGGCGTAAGCAGAGCAGGAAGCCCACGGCAAGGAGGAGGAATAAAGAGGCGGAGCCCGCATAGCCCTTCACCCATGTAGATAGAGTAGAGAAGATAGAACTAAAGGTGGTGGTAACAGCGGGATCGATTTGGGTGGCATTGATATTGGCAACCTGGTGCCGGAGGGTGTGGAGGGTGCGCTCAAAGTTGTTGGACCAATTTCCTGTGAGCATCTGCGATAGCTCGCAGGACAAATTGGCAGCATGGGAGAGGTTTTGATAGGGGATAGAGGTGAGACATAACCAAGAGAATATGTGCACCCCAGAGGGAGAAGGTGGACAATGATGTCTACTTGGTCCTGCAATAGGTCAATCCGTTGATTGGCCAACATTAACCCCCCCGTATTGCGGCAAAAAGTTGCGTGTTAGTGTCCAGGGCGGTGGCAACCGTCGCTGAGAGATCGTTAAGTGTTGCGACAGTATTGGCGCCCATGGCTAGGGAGGTGGCTGCCACGGCGGCGGCAACAGCGGCGACGGAGAGTGCTATAACTAAAGCTGTCACTCCAAAGTCTCTTTTTTCTCGATGGAATAGTTGGGGTTGGAAGCCTTCCACGTTGACAGGAACAGGTACCCAGGTGGGCACTCTCGTTATCACAGCCATCTGGTGCCGGGTGCCATTCCAGCAGGAAGCGTAGTTACAAGTCTTATTTGTACAACGCAGAAGGGGGCCATTAGAGGTGTTGGCCACAATGAAAACGAACGGGGGTGTAACACATGCAGGGGTGGGACCAAAGGGCAAGGAGTAGTTTCTGGTGTTGCTAAGCCTGTTCTGAGTTCTCTGGTTGCCCTGGGACGTATGGTTATAGGTGCCATTATAGATACGTCCTCCTTGTATCATGGAGAGTGGGGGGGAGATCCATGCAGGTACGCCCGGGTCCACAGAGTACCCAAGCGTGGAAAGGGTTTGCTCCCCCATAGTAGGATTTTGGATTGTCAGGATCTGATTCATTGTGCAGGGGGGCTATTTTTGGGGAGAAGGACCACCCCCCTCCCAAGGGCTGACTATCTGGGCTCTGACAGCCGGGCCACGGTATCTTATACTCCCTGGATCCTTTGCAGCTGGGTCCCCACCGAGGATGTTTATATTTCGCCTGGCCCAGTGCCGAGGGCAAGTCTCCGGTGTTATTGTTAACTCGGGGCCAGGAGCCTTGTATGGCTGTGGCATTTACGGTACCGTTAACTGGTCTCCCTGACCAGACCGCCGTCCTATTCCCAAGGATTATGCAGGGGTTTGCATCAGAAAGGTTTAGCCGGAAGCAGAGGGCACCATTTAGGGTAATGTTGAATGTGGGGGTGGGAGCTTCCTCGTCCTGGAAAGGGTAGTAAGGGAGATCAAGGCTTTCGTTAGTGGTGAAAAGGCGCGGGTATAGGGTGGCATTCTGGGAAACGGGCATGGGGAAAGGGAAATCGGCCAGGAGGCCCCATCGAATCTCGTATGCTTGTGTAGCGGGGATCGGGACGAGCCACAGTATCAGGGGCAGGGTGAGTAGGATTTCCCTAACCATCTTAGCTAGGGCTCTTTCGGTACGGTTTTTTCTCCTGCGCCGGCCCCTCTTTCTCTTTTTTATCAGTGGCAGCGGTTGATCTGGTCCACTTTGTGGGGATCCATCTGGCTCCGGTTCCACTGTTGTCGGGGCTTCGTCTGATTCCAGTTTCATTATTGTCAGTACCTGGAGAGACACAAAGGAAACCTCTGCCTCTCACAACAACCGGGTGAGGGCCATGCCATTTGTTCTCCTCATCTCTCCACCAAACCATCTCGTTTTTTGGATAGTTAGGCATCTGTCCTACCCCTGCCGGGTTTTTTGGATTAGAAACGGCTGGGGGTGTTGTGAAAAATTTCATGGCCGGTGTTAGGCCGTTTTCCCGCACTTGGAGGAAGTTGGCGGTGAATGTGGCTTTTGCTAATTGGGCTCTTGTTAGCCTCCCCAGAACTCCCCCTCTTTGTTTTAGTAAGATACGTTTTAATGTCTGATTTGCCCTCTCAAGTATGGCTTGCCCTGTGGGGTTGTATGGGATACCTGTGATGTGTTGGAGGCCCATTTCTTGAATAAAGGCCTGGAAAGCTTTAGATCGGTATCCTGGGCCATTATCAGTTTTTATGAGGGCTGGGAGGCCTACAGTGGCTGCGCATTCCAGAAGGTGTTGGATGATGCATTTGGCACTTTCTCCAGGCTGTAGGGTGGTCATAATGAAGCCTGAGAAGGTGTCGACGGACACATGAATCAGCGAGGATTGAAAATGCATCACGTCCATTTGCCAGATTTCGTTGGGAGCGTGGCCACGGGGATTGAAGGCCTGGTCACGGGGTGGGGGTCGGAAAGGGACACAATGGGAACATCTTCGGACAATTTCGCGTGCTTCCTCACGGTTGATACCATAAAGGTGCCGTAAGGTTCGGGCTGAGAGGTGAAAGTGGCGGTGAGCAAGATCTGGTAGCTATAGAACACTTCTGGGGTGACTTCTGTGAGGGCATGATTGGCAACTGCATTGCCTTGATAGAGAGGGCCTGCTGTAGAAGTGTGGGACCTGACATGAAGGACATAGATAGGTGCTCTCCTGACTACGAGCAGATTGTGTATGCGAGTTAGGAGATCAAAAACAGTGGAGGTGGTTGTGGTGAGGTCTGCTCCAGGGAGTTGGGGGATGGCTAGAGCGCAGTACATGCTATCAGTTATGAGGTTAAAGGGCTCGGTGGGTAATAATTGTAGCGCAGCATAAATGGCAAATAATTCATTCTTTTGGGCGGAGGAGTAGGGGGTACTTACCACTTTTAGGATATTCTTGGCTGGAATATATATGGCGGCTCGCTGATGCTTGGTGGCATCAGTGAAGACGTTAATCCCTTCTACCAGCTCATTAGCTATTACCTGTGGGGGTCTCTGGAGAGGCAAGGCATCCCAACCCCGGAGAGCATTGGGCAAAGCTGCACTTGTTAGCTGATGTTGGGTAATTAAGATGGCCCAAGAGGTATCCTCTTGGGTAAGTTCCTGTAGCAAACTGGGAGTTATATTGAGAAAGAGAACGGGAAGTTGGCCAAAGATCTGCCTGGCTCTGAGGCTGGCCTTGAGTAGTAGTCTCCCTTGTTCCTCAAGGTGATTGGGGATGCATTTTTTCTTTTTGTCTGGGTAGATCCACTCTATAACTCCCCACTGCTGGAAGATTGCTGCAATCTCCCCGGTGGTCCCACGGGAGAGGATGGCCACAGCTAGGGGATATTGGGGATCTATTCTTTGGACTCGCATATTGGCCCTATCTCTAATTAGTTCCATAACTCTTCTTGCCTCGGGAGTCCAAGCTCTCGGTGAATTTAAGGTTGGGTCCCCTGACAGAATGGTATAAAGGGGTTGCATCTCCTTCTCTGAAAGGGGCAGCGTCGGTTGGAGCCACTGTATGGCTCCAACGAGTTTTTGGAAATCATTGAGGGTCTTGACCTTGGTGAGATCAAAGTCGGGGACAGGCCGAAGGATCTCATCGTTTAGGAGCCTGTGGCCAAGATATTTAAGGTCATCGCCCCTCTGGATTTTTTCAGGGGCAATTTTGAGCCCGTACTCATTGAGTTTCTCTGTGATGTCTTTGAGGGCTTTTTCTGCCTGTCTTGCTCATGGGTGAGCAATTAAGATATCATCCATGTAGTGGATGATCTGAACCTCAGGGAATTTCTTCCGAGAGGGATGTAGGATGGCTGCAACATACTTTTGGCATAATGTCGGACTATTTGCCATCCCTTGGGGCAGTACAGTGAAGTGGAAGCGTGCGGCTGGGTTTTGGAAATTGATAGAGGGGACAGAAAAGGAAAACTTTGGGGCATCATCAGGGTGAAGGGGAATGCTGTAAAAGCAGTCTCTTATATCTACAATAATAACTTCCCACCCTCTTGGCACCATGGTTGGTGTTGGGAGACCCGGCTGCAAGGCGCCCATAGGTTGTAAGGCCGAATTGACCTGGCGGAGATCAATCAACATTCTCCACTTGCCAGACCTTTTCTTTATGCAAAATACTGGGGAATTATAGGGGCTGGTGGAGGGCACAATGTGCCCTTCCTGCAAAAGTTCTTGCACTATACTTTCTAGGGCCTGCAATTTTTCTTTGGTGAGGGGCCATTGCTCCACCCAAATTGGTTGGGTGTTGGTCCAAATCGTCTTTACTGGGTGAGGTTTTTCGGGGTGGAGTGTGGCCCTCATTAGTTTAAAGGGTCATTGGTAAGTGTAAGGTGCATTTGTGAGAGGATGTCACGGCCCCACAAGGTTATGGGGAGGGAAGAGATGCAGAGGGGGCGAAAACGCCCTTCCTCCTCCCCACATGTCCACCGCAATAGCCGTGTGGAGATAGCGGCGGCGCTGTTCCCGCCAACTCCCGAGACCTGTTGGGGGGCGGTGTCCTTGCCCCATTGGGGCTGCCAGCTTGAACCGGCGATAACTGACACATCAGCCCCAGTGTCCATCATTCCCGTTATGGGCACTCCCTCGACCTCGATGGTCAGTGTGGGCCGTTGGAGTGTAATAGCGGTTGACCAGGCCACGAAAGGGTCGGAGTGCTGTGGGGAATAATTGGGGTCCATCCAAGGAAGAGGGATGGCTTGAGCAATCTCTTTCCTTTCTCCCAGGGGCACTGGGTAAGCGTGGGGGTTGGTCACAAAGATCTCTGTATCTCTTGGGGCGAGATACTTGGTGTGCACAATGACCTCTGGGAGCTTGTGGGTACCAATTACAAGCCAGGGGTGATCAGAGGGGTGAATTTTTATTGGGACAGTGGTCCAGGGAGCTATACTTTGTCCCTGGAGGGTGAAGATCTCACTTTTTGATTTCTGGGTCGGAAAGGGTTTGCTCGGGGGTTCATTCCACGCGGGACAACCTCCCCCCTCATGGGTCCCGCTTCCCCGTTTCCCTGGTTCTGGGAGGATCCCTGCCGTGCCTTCTTGTGGCGGCAATAGCGGGACACATGTCCCATCTTCCCACAAGAGAAACACTTTCCTCCTCTAGGGGGTGCTCTACAAGCGGCACGGAAGTGTCCTTCCTTGCCGCAATTGTAGCACTGTTTCTGTCGGACTCCTTGCACTGCCATGGTGACAAGCTGTTCCGTTAAGGCTGCCATGGCTCGCGTGGAGTCCTCTGGCTCATCTAAGCACCTTTCTATTATCTCTTGCAGTGTGGGATCGGGTGGTAGGGTAGCAAGGATACCTCGGTGTCGGGGGCTCAAGCCATCTTTAACGAGCTGTATAGTTAGCTGGATGGCGGTCTCTGACTTCCCGTACTGCCCTTCTATTCTTTCCTGTACTCTGGAGATGAACTGGATTGGGGTCTCCCCTGGCCGTTGTTTTAAATTGGATAGGGACCTGCCTCCAGTAGTTCCTAGCTTGTCTAGAGCCCTTATGTGCACCACCTGAACGGCCCTCAGGAGGTCCTCACTGAGCGTCAACTGCCGTTCAATTGTCTCCCATTCCCCAGATGCTATCATTTGGCTAACAAAGAGGTCCTCATTGGTAGAATGTGTTTCTGAGGCATAACGACGAGCCTCTCGGGTCACGTGGGCCAGGTATGTCATGGCTACGGGGGGGTCAAATACAGCAGCCGTTATCTCCTTCCACTCATAGGGGAGCCATGCCGCCACAGCCGAGGAAGTGGTGAAGAGCCTTTTTACAAAGGCCGACCCGGGGCCGTATTTGGTGGCGGCCTCTTTGAGATCTCTTATGAATTTGTAGGGCAGCTGCCTATGCACCCTTTGAGGCTGTCTGTCCTGTCCTGGCTGAACATACACGGGGAATCGGTTGGCCCCTTCCCAATCTACTTCCTCCCCATCCTCTACAGCTTGCTGAAGACACTTCCTCAAAACACTCACATATTTGAGCCGGGGGGGGTTTTCTGCTTCTCTATTTTCCTGCTGCTCTGGGACTTCCTCTTTTTGTATGTCCTGTGATCTCTTTTGGGGTCCCTCTCCGCTCTGCGGGCGAGGTTTTGTTCCTTGTCTTTTCCCATATCCTGCTCCCTCCTCCCTGATTCCTTCCTGACTCTCTCCTTTTGCCTCTCGGACTACTCTACCCAGACTTCCCCATGGATACAGCGGAGGCGGTTCACGGAGGGGTGGATCCTCGTCCTCATCCTCGGAACCACAGAGTGATTCCCCCACTTGGGCCCCGCACTCCTGTGATAGCGGTGGCGGCTGTGGGTTTAGCGAGGCGCCTACCGTTGCATAGATAACAAAGTCCTGGGGATTGAGGAAGTAGGGGTCCTCTTTTTGGTATGAGGCCATCTGCTGCCCTATCAGTCGCCATCGGGTCGGATCAATTCCTATGTGCTCTACCCATGGACTGATCGTTAATATCTTCTCGACCCAGTCTCGGCATACTCTTATGTGTATTTTTATCCCATTCTGCTTGCAGAGTTTATACACTTGGCAAGCTAGGATTCCCTTATCCTCTGGCTTTACTTCTCCTGCAGACTGGGCTTGCCCCATCCTATTTCTGCCTTCGGGGAGCCTCACACGAATTTTACTTTTGCTTCGGCAATCCCCGGGTGCTTGGCCCTTCTACCCCTGCCTGCAGTGAGTAGGCGGTTTACTCACCTCACCGCGTTGGGGGTCCCTGTTCCAGGCGCCAGTTGTCGGGGGCGATGGTCCCCAACCGACCCTCCCGGTGGGTAGTAACCCCTCACTCTGTGTCACGCAGCTTCAGACGTCTCTGGACCCGTCCCCGGGAATCGGAGTTCGGGCGGAAACCAAGCACGAGCCAGGGTGGTAGAGCAAAGCGGGTGTTTATTCAGCAGTTCACATCAGTCCCGTCCCCCCCAACCCCTTAGGGCGTTGCCTTATATTCCTTGTCCTTTCCGGGTTCTAGCCCTTACTTCTCTGATTGGTGGTTAAGCCTTGGTCAGCCCTCAGCACCTGTTCTTAGAGCCACGTTACCGAATTGGCTGATCTTGTCCTACTATGATAGGTGGGGGGCCCCACTAGCACCTCCCCGAGGGCGATGCCGAGCCTTCCACGAGCCTGCCTTGCCCCCAGAATGGGGAAGTCACGAGCTAGGCGTGTGATCACCAGTTAGGGCGGGTATAGACTCCCGGCCGTCACCTATCCACCCAGGAGGTCCGGTGGTGGCCCCTCACATTCAACAATTACAACCATTCAGAAATGGACTCACCACTTGAGGTCTTCAAAGGTAGAATACCCACTTTGTTATGTTTTAGAGGATGTATACGGGAGATTCTATTTACTGGTTGTACTAGATGGATCACCTCTGAAGTTCTGAGATGCTGGGGTTTCAGAAACTAACAAGCAGCAAAGATTCAACTCCTTCCCTCTCAGTTTTCCCCTAATATACCACTGACCAGTATTTCTGGAGACTCCCTCTCAGAGCAGAATCCTAGGCACAGGAGCAGGGCAAGGGGAAAATGTAAAATATGAAATATTATGTAACACATTGTACTACTTTATCTTCTTCCTCTCTCCCTCTCCCCTCCCCACCGTTGGACAAAGTTCCGGCAGCCTAAAGTTTACATACAGGCTAAGGAGGGAACCCAGGATGACTGCAGGAAACACACAGGCAGTAGATCTCCCTCCTCAGCTCCACTACTAGCTTCTCTGGCGTCCTTCAAGACCCAGCTAAAATCTCATCTTTTACCGGATGTCTTCCTCAACCTCTCAACTGTAGTGCCTTCTGGCTCTTAATTATTTCTTCAGCCAACGCACCGGCCACGTCCCAGGGCCGGAGCGGAGGCGGGGCGGCCGTACCTGGCACTCGCAGGGTCCCGCCGGCCGCGCTGAGGCCACGCCCCCCGCTGGCGGTTGCCTGGGTTACCAAACATTCTCCCCTCCCCCACCCCCACGGCGCAGGGGTTTCGGAGTTCAAGTTTGGGGGCGGCCAATAGGCTGGAGTCAGAGAGTGGACCTGTATGAGGCCAGGGGGCGGAACCCTTTGGGTCCGCGGGGAGCGGAGGTCGGTCCGCCGTAGAGACGAGGCGGAGCTAATTCATCCCTTTCCTCCCCGGCTCGCGTCTTCGGCAAGCTCCGGAACCAGGTCGGCTCTTTCCGCCGTTGGAACTCGGCTCTCCGCTACCGCCCGCTTCTCAGGGCCAAGGCGGCTCTGCGCATGCGCTCGCGGCCCCTCCCGCCTCCGTTTCTCGTCCCTCGTCCATCCTTCTCGTCCTCGGCTGGACTAGGGCGCCCCCGACTCGGGGGTGGAGGGGGTCAGGGTGGCGCTCGAAGGCCTGGTGCCAAGTGCCGGGGTGAAGTAAGGCTGAGGAGGGGGCAGCCGCGGTGGGGCTGAGCGGAAGCGCCCCTGCCCCGGAGGGTCTCCCGGCGCGTGCCGCCTCCGAGCTCCCGCGTACCTACCGCAGCCTGTTGCCCGCCGCTCCCCGCCTCCCAACGGCCTCGAGCTCGGCGCTCGGGTTCGCGCCGACGCGGGCACGCGCCCGCCTGGCCAAGCGCGTCGGGCGCACGCGCCGCTTGAGGCTCTCGGGTGGGGCGGGCAGATATCCCCCCGGAGGGGGTCGGCTGGAATACGTCGAAGCTCCTGCCCCCTCGGCCCCGGAGGTGATTGCCGGTCCGGCCCCTCGGGGCCTTGCTGAGGTGGGAAGTGGGGGAGGCGGCGGCGGCGGATACGTGGAGAGCGGGGGAAGAGCGCGGCGGCGGCGGCGGAGGAGGGGAAAAAGGAAAGGTCCCCTTTTCTCGTCAGACCCCTCAGGGCATCCCGGACGCGGAGCCCACGGCCGGGAGGCTGTGGAGGCGAAAGGACCGCGGGGGAGGGGTGAGGTGAGTCTGGGGGGAGGGGAGGGAGGGAAGAGAGCGGGGGAGAAGCTGGTTGAGCGACCCTGGTGGGGGAAGGGCCGGCAGTGGGTGGGGGAGGAGCTGGGGCAGCCTTGGGATGCGGACCCTGGGAGGATGAGAGGCCCCTGCAGGCCCTGATGGCGGGGGGGGGGGGGGGGAGAAGGAGGCGGTTAGGGGCCGTCCTCAGGAGGGGCCGCAATAAGGTAGAAGCGGGGGGGCTTCGTGGCTTGGGTAGCCGGTGGAAGGGAAGAACCGGGGAAACGGGCTTCGTAGTGCATATGGAAATAGCGAGGCATGGTGGAGACGAGCCGGGGAGACCTTGGTAGCATCCGAAAGTAAAGAACCGGGGGCCAGGAAAAATCAGCCTGGCCTCAAAGTGACTGCAAGAAGACGCGCGACCAGGGGGTGAAGAAAGCGCATAGGTAGTCTGTGGACTTTTTTTTTTAGGTTTTTCAGGATGATTGAATGTATTTGGAATCCAGATCTTTTTCAGGCCTTGCCTCTCTGCTGTGAGGAACTTTATTTTAATGATTTGGTGGTTATTCATTGTTCATTCTGATGATACCTCTTACGCATAACATGTTTCCCCTCTGCTCAGTAGGTAAATTAATACTATATGGAAATTACCTGTGGCTTCCTGAGCAGCGGAGGAGGGAAGCGCACCTGTGATGGGCGGTTGGCTCAGCAGTCTGTGACTTTGGGGAAGCCAGGAGTTTGTTTCCTTTTGTTTTAGCTACCACCCCCTTGGAACTATATTGGGCAGCTCTGAGAGAAAGCTGAACTGTTTCTGTTTTTTTTTAAATGATGTTTTCTCACTTATCAATTGCCCATTTGTTTTATGTACAAAATTGGTTGATTTCATGATAGTAATCCCACTTCTCCGGATTGTTTCTTGATGGTAGTGCGTTTTTCTACCCTCCTTTTCCAGAATGGTTTGAAAAGATTGTGGAAAAACAATACTGGTATTTTTTTAAAAAATGCCTCTTACAGATAGATTGAATGATTAACATTGTTTCTTGAAATGCTGCCTATGGTCAGATCTTCATAAATCCAGTTTCAAGCTTTTCCTCTTTAAGGTTTGCTTCCTTAAAATTGTTGGGAGAATATAAGTTTGTATCTTTAGGAACCAAACTTGTGGTATTAAGCTCTTTTCAACTGTCCTAAAATCCATTTTTTGTGGGCATTTAGTGTTCTAAACTGTCTCCTTTTTTGGCATGTTGTGAAAAGTGAATCCAATTGAGAACTGAGAATTTGGTTTGCAGTGGCTTCATTAATGACAGTACAGACTTGCTTGTTACTAAAGCTTTGCTTGCTTGGTTTCTTGTTTTCCTAGGCTCGAACAAAATTGCAGTAGTAAATAAAATGAACTGGTAGACACTCAAGCCAGATGAAATACTGATTCTGATAATTTGGGGACACATCTGGACAATTTACTGAAGGGGTATCCTGCTGTTTGTTGTTTGAGAGCATTTCTAGGTCCCAGGATTTTTGGATTTTTTTTTCGCTTATATTCATGATTTTTTTGGTATGCCTTAAATTTTTTATTGCCTTTTGTTTTTACATGAACTTCATTTCCAGATATATTCTTCTTCCTCCCTTATCCTTCAAGATATCCCTTGTAACAAAGAATTAAAAAAAGGAAAAATGTCAGTTTAGCAAAACTCAACACATAACTGAAGCCTGATAGCATATGAAGTGTTCTGTGTTATTAGTCCCTTCCTTTGTAAAGAAGGGAGGAAGCTACATTTTCTCATCCTTGCTTTCTAGGGCAACCCTACATATGATTTCATTGGTATTGGGAGATGCTGGTGTAGACACTGACTCTATCAATTCAGATCATAAACTGTTCTGCTACTTGCAGTCTTAGAAAGTTGTTTAGGACATTGAGAGGTTAAGAGACTTGACTGTAAATACAGAGCTAGTATGGCAGAGGTGGGACTGGAGCCCCAGGTCTTTCTGACTTCTGAGGCCAACTCTGTTTATCAGAGTGCTTTGCCTGTTAGACACACCTATTGCTTTGTTAGTCTTGTGTGCCACAGAAAGGTGTGTAGTATATGTGGCACTAAACTTCGGAAAACCAAAGAAAATCCACAGTGTTCAAGTGTTCTTCATGCTATTTTTTTAACTTTATATTTGGCATTATATTTGGAATCAGGAAGATTGATCTTCAGGATTTCAAGTCCTACCTCAGATACTGTCACTTAATTCTGCTTCATTTTTCTCATCTGTAGAATGAGCTGGAGAAAGAAATGGCAAACCACTCTAGTATCTTTGCCAAGAAAGCCCCAAAATGGGATCACAAAGAGGACCTTTGCTGGTCCCATTGAATAGCTTCTAGCCTCTTGTATCTTGAGGGTATATAATGAAATTTCATGTTTCCTGTTTTTACTTATATTGTGACTACCCACATAGCAAGTTTTGGGGTCCTAGAGGAGGAACTGCACCTATTAGTGATGCCATTTATAAACTTGTTTCTATTTAACGTTTTGGCCACAGTTTGTGATTATCATGCTTGATCACTTTTAGGTATGGCTTTTATTGTGAAAGAACACTGGACTTGGAGACAAAAGGTTTAAATCTTTTTGACACTCACTGTGTAACTCTGGGAAGTTACTTGTCTTTTCTGAGCTTCAGTTTCCTCATCTATAAAATGTGGATAATTATATCTTTGGTACCTACTTCACCAGGGTTATTGTGAGGTTTAAACGAAGTAACTTACGAACATGCATTTCAAACCTACATATATTATTAAAGTGATGTTTTAATAATAACACTAATGACTACCACATTTGTATAGCAACTTAAGGTCTGCAAAGCACTTTCCATATATTATCTCATGTAGAATACCAAATATCATGGTATAGTTGATTAGAAAGCTGACCTTGAAGCCAGAAAGAACCGGGTTCAAGTACTGACTTTGACATATATTGCCCCTGTGACTCTGGATAGTTCTCCTAACTTCTCAGTACTCTAGACAATTCTCTAACTGACTTGCAGGGAAGGTACCAACCTCTATTGATAGAGGGAGTTTACTTGTGCAAGAGTTCACTATGCCAATTAAATCAAAGTTCTGGTTCCTAGCCACGTATATGAATCTGGCAAGGGTTAAATTTCATTTTGACTTGAGTCTCCTTATTAATCAGTTGAAAAATTCAACTGGAGCACGAGATGGAAGTTTCTGTTAAATATGTTGTCTCTTAGTTCTGAGGTTTCACTTCACACCCAGCAAAATGGCAAAGATGTTAAAAGATGTAAATGGCTAATGTTGGAGAAATTGTGGAAAGACAGACACACTAATGTATTGTTGGTGGGACTGTGAATTGATTCAACCATTCAGGAAAGTAACATGCAAACGAGTGTGTCTAAAATGTCTTTATTTTTTGACCCAGAGATGGCGTTGCCAAGGGGGTCAGTTACAAAAAGAAAGATTTCGCATACACCAAAATGTTTATCACAGCCCTTTTTGTAGTAGCAAAGAGCAGGAGACAAAGTACATCCCCATTATTTGGAGAATGGCTACACAAGTTTTGGTATGTGAATGTAATAGGATATTACTGGTCTTTAACTACTGAAGAATATGAATTCAGAAGCATGAGAAGACTTCTATGAACTGAAGTGCATTAAAGTAAGCAGAACCAGGAAAAAATAACCACAATGGCAAAATAATCAACGCAATGCTTTGAAATTATAGTGATCAAGCTGTCTCCAAAGAAAAGGTACCCAAGGGCACCTGTGGTGCTGTGTGTGCGGGACATGGCAAGTAATAGCAGAATTTTTTGATTTATTAGTTTGCTGAACTCCTTTTATAAGGAATGGCTTCTTGGGAGGAAGTTAATGGGATATATTAGGAAATGTAGATGATGTAAAAATGAAAAATAAATATTTTAATAAATTTGTTGTCTTCGCATGTGTACAATGTGGAAGGTACTGTTTATTGCACTTTGAACTTTTCAACCACACCTGTGACCATAGGTAATCATCTTAACAAAATCTTCTGTGTATATATGTATATGTACATGTGCGTATGTATTTGAAAATTGTATTGTCAGTATGGAGCAATCCGTGCCAGTTATTTGCCTTTGAGGAAGTTCAGAGTATCTTATCCTTTTTCCCTTGAAAAAAGGTTCATTTTTTTGCTGGCGTTCTAAGCAGATGGCTTCTGACTGTGGGAAGAACAGGAAGAGAATTTTGGGGATGTTAACTTGGTCTGTACTGGGCCAGTAACTCATTGCTAAATTCACTTGTTTGACCCCCGTCATCTGTATATCTGAAGTGAGTTATCACACATTGGCAAGCATGAAATTGCTGAAAAACACTGTCACAGCAGAGTGACAAAAAGCTCTCAAGTTGTGGCTGGCCTCCTACTTCATTTTTTTTCAAGTGCTATAAAAATAATAGTCTTCATGTTGCGATAAATACAAAGACTTCCCAACACGTCGTCCACATTTTACAGTGTTTCTCTTGCCTCTGGAGTATCCTCAAGTTGCTCTTAGTTGGGATCTCAGAGAGTAGATCTTGAACCCCCCAGTTATCCAAGTGAAATTATCTTTGAACGTTGCCTCACTTTGGGGCCTTGAGATCCCTTAAAGACAGATTGGTTCTGAAATATCCATTAGGATTCTAACCAGTTTTCTGAATTCCTAGGATTGACTTTAGGGCCAGCATACCCTTCCAGCTAAATAGAGAATTAGAATTCATTTGAATCTGAGACAAATCCCTGATATGATGTTAGGTCCTAACAACTCCCTGTGGGTTTTGTGGGTGTAGCTTGGGTGCCCAGTGAGCTAAATTAACCAGTTAATTTATAATATATATTATATATATAATTTATATATAATATTATCTAGTTAATTTATACCAGTTTCTGGCTGACTATACTACTCATTTTAACAAGATGTAGTAGTAGTGTCTTTTGTCTGCAGGGCCAGGCAAGCCATTTTACTGGAACAGAACCTTAAATAGTAGCCCTGCATTATTGGGAAGGGAAAGGATGTGGTAGTTTTGGGAAGCTTGAATGTAGAAGAATTATTAGGAAAATGATTTAATTATAAGTATATGATTTTAGAGGAAGTAACCTAATCTTTGACCAGTAAGACTTGTGATAAGGAGCATGTGAAGGGGCAATGAATCAGGGTCTATAGGTGAATATATCATTTTCCTTTTAACTCGAAGATGCTGTTATTATTTACTATAGGGTGTGTCTGAAAAGACCAATTTATAAAACCTATCTTTTCTGCCCAAATACATGTAGTCTACTTAGTAATAAATGCCAGCTTTTTGTTGTTTTCAAGCTCCATCTCAGGAGCCTTACAGTAGTCTTCTTCAAATTATCCACACAATCTCTGATTACAACGTGTCTGAGTAGTTAGCCTACTGTTGTTTTCCCATTTATATATAACACAGTAGTATATAAACTACTGTATATATACTGTATATGTACTGTATACTAGTATATAACTACTGTGTTACATTGATTTTGATTGTGTATTATTGTTTTATTCAAATATTTCTATTGTGTCCAGTTATCCCTTTTCAATTTTTGAGCATATTGCCTTATTAACCATTACTCATGTGACGAGCTTTGCTCGGTTAGTTACAACAAGACCTTAGCTATGAGATGGGACTTCTTTCTTAAAAGTTCTATCTTAATATGGTTCATAGAAATTTCTTAAAAGTTGTATGCAACTGAAAGACCCTTGTCTCATAATTGAATCATTCCTTTGATTTTCTTAAGGATTAATGACGTATCTACTAGTTTGTCAAATACATACCCAGGTTTTGTGGTACTGTTTTTCAGTTCCTTACTGCTTTGATATTGTTTCTAAGTTGGCAGTGTGAGGTAAATTTTTGGTTTGTTTAGGTCTGCTGGAGTCATAGTAACATGTGTGGCTTTTGTTTGTAGTCCGAGAGCCTTTAATGTGCTGATGCTACAATTCCATCTAACATGGCGTACCATGTGTTAGTGTTTTCAGGACACAGAAGACCCAACTTGTAATTGCTAAATGTTGCCTTGCCCATAAGAGGTGGCTAAGTGAGTGGATAGAGCACTGCCTGAAGTCTAGAAGACCTAAATTCAAATCTGGCCTCGGAGACTTACTAGCAGTGTGAACCTGGGCATGTCATTTAATGTCTGTTTGCCTTAATCCACTGGAAAAGGAAATGGCAAACCACTCCAGTAACTTTGCCAACAGTGGTGCACAGGGTCACAAAGAATTGGACACAACAAAAATTGGCTCTTGCCTATAAGATAGTTGGGGAAGCTTCAAGTCCATATAAATAGAAAAGGCCTACCAGATGCTACAAGATGCTGCCAGCATCTTGTTTCCTTGGAATTTCAATTCTAACTGTTTAGAACGGTAAGTAGAATTAGATTAAATTCCTGATTTACTCCATTGGTGACAGAAAATGGAACTGGGGAGACAATCCAGACATAATTGAATCGACCAACTACTCCATTGTGAAATAGCATTAGGATGATCAGTTTCTCCTCAGCCCTTGAAATAGGCTCAGTATTAATGGTATATTTACATTCTGCTTCCATGGACTACATTATTCTTGCATTTAATTTTTAAAAGGTTTGATAGCTACATATAACCAGAATCTGCTTAGCATAGTTGCAGTTAATATTGTTGCTGGGCAGTTGATACAAGAATTCTTTGGCCCATATTTAATAGCAGTGGAAAGAGAAGATGGAATCAAAATTTCTTTTTCTTTGAACTCTGTTAATGTTGATAGTATGCTGTCAAATGATACATCTAAAACAAGAAAGTAGAAAGCCATATTAAAAAGATTAATTTGTCTTTTTTCAAATGCCGTTTATTTCGATATGTCTCTAGATTAATGATGTCATATAGCTGAAAGATTTAGATCTTTTCTGTTTTGCCCTCATAAGAAAGTATTTTTCTATAAATACTATAATCTCTTTTTTAGAAAACTTTATTGTGGAAGTCTACTTCCTATATTTAACAGATGTTAAAGATACATGTGTCTGTGTGTAAATATATATGTGTGTGTGTATACATATATGTCCCATAATTCTTGTGCAGTTGATCCAGTGTTGTCTTTTATTCTGCTCGTCGTACCTTGATTGTCCTGGGGTGACGTACTGAAGGGGACAGATGAGACCCAAATAATGCGAATCATGGAAATCTCACCCACTCCCCCTTCAGAGAACTGCGTCCAGACCACATGTCCTACTTTTAGACGGCCCCACACGTAAATATGAGGCAGCAGCTTTAAGCAGAAGACTGGAGAAAACTTTAAAAGTTAAAAAAAATAGTTCTTTGACTAGAAATGGCAACAGCAGCATACTGAGGTGGAACAATTAGAAGTAAATCCCTTAATGAGAAAAAGTGTTGTAAAGTTCTCTATATTCCCTATCTGTCTATAATAGAGTGTCATGCAATGACAAAAAGCAGTAAACTATGTATAGTAATTTGGGGCCTTCAGAACAGGTACCCTAAGTTCAAGGTACTTGTTGGATCCTTGGTCTCAAAAAAACCATGGTTTGTGATTCCCTCTACCTAAATGCTTACTGTTTATTTAATCAGTCAGAGGACACATTTAGTTCAGAACCAAAGCATTGAAAGAGCATAGAAAGAAAATTCAAAATAGTACAGTCCCACATAAACTTAGGGTGTATTTAACCACAGAAATATACATCATTGGTTGGGGCAGGTAGGTGGTGCAGTGGATAGAGCACTAGTGCAGGAGTCAGGAGGATATGAGTTCAAATGTTACCTCAGACACTCGACACTAGCTTTGTGACCTTGGGCAAGTCACTTAACCCCAATTGCTTCGTCCTGGGTCATCTCCAGTCATCCTGATGAATATCTGGTCACTGGATTCAGATGGCTCTGGAGGAGAAGTGAGGCTGGTGACCTGCACAGCCCTCCCTCACTCAAAACAAAGTCAAGTGCAAGTCATGTCATTATTTCTCTGATGGCATGGTCTTTGGCAACGAAGGATGAACACACATCATTGGTAAGAATATCTAGTATGTAGGATGGGGACCACCAGCAGGCCAACCTAGCTGAAACCGAAAGGCAGTCTGAGGAAGCTAAATTACTGAGTTTGTAGAAAGCAGCATGAGATAGGCAAGTCAAGCCTACCCTTTTCCCCCAGTCACTGCTGCCACCACCACCACCACTACCACCACTTTCATGATATCTCTTCTAGGGCCCAGGTGTAAACAGGCAAGGAATTTGAACCTAAGAGCTTTGGAATAGCAATGTCAAATTGTTCTACATCAGAAACTGCTAGGATTTTAGTGCAAATGACACCAAAGAAAGAACCATTACTACCTATTTTGCTACTGTACCCTAAAAACTATGGTATTTTATTTGCAACTGAAATTTCCCATACACATTGACTTCCCATTAGAATGTGAGCTCCTTGAGAGCAGGAATAGTGCTACTTTTCTATTTGTAGCTCTAGCATTTAACATAGTGCTTTACACAATAAATGCTTCATTCATGTGTGACCAGGACACCTGTAGGAAGAGGCACCTTTCATGTAATAGGACTGTTGATTTTTTTTCTGGTGATGTCATTGAACTGCTTTCACTGGGCCTGCTTACTCTTCAATATGCCACATCTCTGCTGGGCACATTATTCCGTTGGTCCCTTGGTGACTACTGTGCACATAGTCTCTGCTCTACTTGTCTCTTGGTATCTCTGTTGGTTCCTGGTCTTGAAATGATTGATGGGAATATTGTCTCTATTGGCATGTTCTGCTTTTTCCATGGTATCTTTGGGCAAACTGCTTTGCTGGTCTCTAGTGGTCCTCAGGTAACTATTGGGCATGTAGTCTCAGCTGTGTTATTCTTACAACTGCTAGGTTATTTTCCTAACACTAGCTTTTGAACTCATCTCTTTGGGGCCAGATAAAATGTGTCAGCTTTAGTCTGTGAGGGTCTAGTGGCTTAAAACCTTTTCTTGGTAAGAGTAGGCCAACAACCCTATAGCCTTAGCCATTCTGTTCAGCCAACACATGCTAGACAAAGTATACCATGGCTAAGATTGTCTTTTCTTTTAGAGTATTATGACTGGCTACTATAGATAAAGTATATACATATGTATGTACTTATATACACATATTTCCATACTCATATATATGTATATATAAAACTCCTCCCTCTCATTTTCATTTTCCATCCCTCTTGTCATCTTCCTCTTCCCCTTTATTTTCAATTGCATAAATAGATGCATAGAGTCAAGAATAAAGAAAATTATAGTCCTACTCTCGACTGCATCAGGAGTATTATGTTCACTTCTAGGAGTCACATATCAAGAAGAATATAGACAAACTGGAGCATGTCCGCAGAAGGGCAACTAGCTTGGTGAAAGGACTGGAGACCATGCCATATGAGGATTAGTTGAAAAAACTAGACAAATTTATCTTGGAAAAGTGAAGACAGTAGGGATATACCTGTCTTATGTATTTGAAGGTCTTTTGTATCGAAGAAAGATTAGATTTATTTATTTGGTTATAGAGAACATAGGTAGAAGCAATAAGGAAAGTTTCAGAAAGGAAAACATTTGCTCACTCTCAGGAAAAATCTTTCTAACAGAATGGAATGGAATCCCTCAGGAAGTATATGATTTCCTGTCCTTGGAAGCCTATAGCCACTTGGAAATGTTATAGATAGGAATTCCTGTTTAAGAACAGGTTCAGGGGCAGCTAGGTAGCACAGTGGATAAAGTATTGGCCCTGGAGTTAGGAAGACCTGAGTTCAAGTGTGGCATGAGACACTTGACACGTTGCTAGCAGGGTGACCCTGGCAAATCACTTAACCCCGATTGCCTCCCCCCAATTTTTAAAAAAGGAAAATACAAGATATTTAAACATACACCTTCTGGAATTAAGAGTAGGCTCAACTACAGTTTGGAGCTACGCCCAGAAGGCTATAAAACTGCATACCCTTTGACTCAGCAATATCACTGTTAGGTCTATATTCCAAGGGCATCTAAAAAAGGAGGAGGGGAGAGAACCTATTTGTACAAAAATATTTGTAGCAACTCTTTTTGGTGGCTAAAAATGGGAAATGAAGAGGGCAATGGCTAAATGAGCTGTGGTACATGGTTGTGATGGAATATTATTGTGCTATAAGAAATGACAATTAGGATGATTTCAGAAAAATCTGGAAAGACAAATGAACTGATACAAAGTAAAGTGAATAAAAAGAACCAGGAGAATGTTGTACACACTAATATTGTATGATGAAGAACTGTGAATGACCTAGCTATTCTCAGCAATACAGTGATTGAGAACAATTCCAAAGGACTAGGGTGAAGCATTCTATCTGTCTCCAGAGAAAGAACTGGTGCTATCTGAATACAGGCTGAAGCATTCTGTTTTTCACTTTCTTTCGTCCTTTTTTTTATTCGAATCTTCTTGTACAAAATGACTAGTATGGAAATGTTTTACATGATTGCACATGTATAAATTACATCAGATTGCTCTCTGTCTCAGGGAGGAATAGAATTTGGAACTCAGAACTTTAAAAAATGTTTAAAAATTGTTTTAACTTGCAATTGGGGAAAACCAAAATATTATATTAATAATTAAAGAAGAATAGGCATGATATGATCTCTAAGTTCTTTTATACTGAGTTTCTGTGATTTTTTTCTCTCTGGCCTGCTTTTTTGTACTTTCCACTGAACATCTTTCTGTTTTTGCTTTGTACATGTTTCAGTGGTCCCTCCCCTTTTTTTCTTCAACACTGTTCCTAACCCACTTTTCTTTCCAATGATGCTTAAATTATTCCTCTTTTTCCTGGAGAGTTTATATGGGACATGGGATCATAGATTAAATCTAGTTCAATTCCCTAATTTTACAGATGAGGAAATCTTACTCTTTTCTTTAAACATTAGAAGGGATATCATATGGAGGATGGGTTAACCTGAAGTAAAAATTAGAAGGAAAATTAGTGGAAATTACAGATGAATATTTTTGGTCAGCATAAAGAAAAACTTTCTAACGTTTTTGTGTTCTCAAACACTGGACTGCTTTATTTGGTAAAACAGAGGTTGAATCACTATCTTTTAGGGATGTTATCAGGATTCATTCATTGAATAAGAAGTTGGACTAGATGACCTTTAGGGGCTCTTCCAGCTCTTTTAAGATTCAATGCTTGTAAGTCTTCTTGGGAGTTAGAGGTAAGTCTGGGGAGCAGTAGACAGTAACAGCAAAGAATTTTAACAGATAGTAGATTAATCTCAAAGGGAGGCTCAGACAGTGAATAGGTTGAGTGAATAAGTGTTGACTTGGCATTTGCATTCACATAAATTGGCATGGGTACCTGTGAGTTCTTGATGTTATGGGCAGTGGACCAAGCCGGACTCAGATTGGTCTTGTGACTCAAGTTTGGGATTGTAAGGAAATGAATGTTGCAGAACATCTGAGAGTTAACAAAAAGTTTGTTTAATTATAACGTGGAAAAGATACTCAACCAGGATACAGTGCTGGCTCAGGGAGGCAAAGCCACTCCTCATTTCCATATAGAAATGTGTGTGATCAGGGCAGAATGTTGACTTTAGGGTCAGATTGTCAAGTGTGACGGGCACTTAACTCCTCAAGGGCAGGCCTTTACATGCCTTTGGCTTTTAGGAAAGCTGTTTCAGCAGCTCAAATCTTAACCCCCTGCACCAGTCTTATCTTGCAGATAGCTTCTTTGCCTATTAGGGAAAAAGCTCATCCTACCTTGCAGGACCTTAGGTAATAGTACACCTACCCCCACTTTCACAATTCTTATTTTTATTGGTAACATAAGCCCATCTGCTACTCTATTTTCTATTTGTTCCAAATGAGAATGGCAGAATGTAATTTGGTACTGATAGATAGATATAGATATATGCTGGAAATAATCTGTTGTATGTTTTTAAGTGCTCAGAGCAGCCTAGTAGACAGTGTAGTTCATTTGTCATGTTGGCACTTAAAAGTCAAGCCATCAGGATCACTGAAATGATAATTGATATTTATGCCATTTTTTAAAGTTTGCAAAATGCTTTCTTCATAGTAACCCTGTACAGTGGGTGAGAACAAGTACTTTTGGAGGAGGAGCTGAACCTGTGATTTTATTGTTCTGAAATTTCCAGTGTGGAAATTTCTTCTACTGATTTAGTTAAGCAACTTTTTAATAATTACCTGTGGCATTGAGAGGTTAAGTGATTTGTTTATTAATTATTAACAATCAGTATGTGTCAGGTAGGACTAGAGTCCAGGTATTTCTTACTCAAAGACTATCTTAAGAATTATTATCCCCATTTTACAGATGATACAGCTGAAGCACAGAAAAGTTAAATGACTAATCTAGGATTACAGCTGGTACTTAAATAGGTATTAGATCTGTGACTTGAACTCGCTTCCTTAGTGCCTTCAGCACATCATCCTGTTAATTAAGTGCAGCTTCTGTTATGTCATGACAAAGCTATTTGTAGATATATTATTCTTACGAAGCTTAATATTATGTGAATTGCCCTAGGTATTTAATTAGCCAATGCTATTAAGGGTAAGTTGGGAAAAATTGTATTTGTATGTCGTCTTGGTAAAACAGTCTCAGCAGACTGGCTAACTGATAAGCTCAAAACTATTGGTGAGTTAGGGAGATGTTTGCCCCAGACATATGATTATCTTCTCTTGGCAGAATGGGCAGATAAGAACAGTTTGTTCCAGTGGCCATGAAGGTGGCTGAAGCAGGTGCTGTGGAGCACTTAGAGATTGGTCACACATTGAGAATACCAAGGTCATTTACTGCATTCCATGCATCACCAGTCTTTTTGACTTTGTCTTGCTACTGAACTTAGAAGACTTGAAGAGAGAGAGTGAGGCTGACAGCTTTGTGCAGTTCTGCCTCACTTAAATCCAGTTCACATGCAGGTCAAGACATCACCCATGATGTCATTGGTCTTCTTCGGAAAAACAAGGAAGAACACTACACAGTAACTTTAACATATAATTTCAAAGCTATCCTTCTTGTTTGTGTTTTCTTCTATTATCTTCTGTGTATTTAAAAAGATTCAATGATACTCTTTTCTTTTGGTAACCTTTGCTAGCCCCTCCAGTCCCATTACGTTTCACCTCCCCTTTACAATTAAAAAAGAAAAGGAAACCCTTGTAACAAGTATACAAGGTCAAACAAAACAGATTCCTATATTGTACGACTCATTCTCTACCTTTAGTCTATCAGCTTTCTGTCTGAAGGTGGACAGAATACTGCATCATTGGTCTTCTGGAATTGTGGTTGTGTTCTTCAAAGGTGTCAAATTCTCTTGGGGCTGGCAAGATAATTCCTGAGTGGAGACACAATAAAACATTTGGGAAATACTTAGCAACTCTTAAAAAAATACAGTGTAACACAGATAATGTTAATTTCTGTCAATCGAAAATTGGTTTCTCTTTGAGTTTGACACCACTGGTATCCATTGATTAGAATTCTTAAGTCTTTCAAGGTTGTTTTTCTTTACAGTCTTATTGTAAGTTAATTACAATAAGGTTATTAATCAGTTGTATTTTGTTGTAATAATGATATTAATAAATTGTTCTCTGGGTTCTGTTCACTTTGTGTCAATGTATACAAATATTCCTAGATTGCTTTGACACCATCTCTTCATTTTTTTTATCACATAAATAATATTCCACTCCATGCTTATGTATTTTTCTAATGGATAACCAGTGAGAGAGGCATAGTTCTTTTTTTTCAAATTAAATTATTTTGTTTTCAGTATTCTGCAATCTCTTTCATATATTTTAGATTTTTTTCCCCTCCTTCCCCCTCCTTCCCCACTCCCTTCCTGAGATAGCATACAATTTAATATAGGTTCCACGCATACATTCCTATTAAATACATTTTCACCTTAGTCATGTTACATAGAAGAATTAAATTGAATGGGAGAAATCATAAAACAAAACATAAAACAAAAGAAAATTATCTGCTTTATTCTGCAAGAGACATAGTTCTTGACTTTGCTGAGAATACTGATATAAATATTAACACATGACATACAATGTAGAAAAAGTATATATTTGCATATTTACATTGAAACGTAGGAAAAACTATTGCTACTTGCTCAATTTTTATCTTTAACTACCTTCATAATATTTCATATTACAGGCCTTTTCCTTGAAATCCTTTGGTTACTTTGAATCTGTGATACTCCTCTGACTGTTCTGACCAGTTTCTTTATTTTGTTCTGTGGCTGCTTATTACGACCTCTAAGAGAGCATTTCCCCAGGTTTTGACTTCTTAAATTCTTCTTTATACCTTACTGTCAAAGTTCTACATTCCTGTAAGATTCCAGTCTATATCACTAGTGCTGATCTTTCATTTCCAATTAATTGTAAGACACTTAGATTGTTTTATTGGTGTGTTTTGTTTTCATATAATCATTTTCAAATACAGGGTATCCCCAAAGTCTTAAGAATTTATGTTCTGCTATGGGGCTAAACCATGCACCTACTTAAGTAAATATGTTATATTTTGAAGAGGAGAAAGGAGTAACCACTGTGGAGTAGGAGAGAGTGGTGATTCAGAGTGGATGGTGGAGGGAGTGGTTCCTTGAAGGAAAAGTTGTAAGTGAGGAGAGAGTTCATTCTAGGAACCATAACACAGTTTATGTAAAATCATTAGATTGTAGAGTTTGAGGAGTGCCTAGTAGGTAAAATTAGCTGGGATATAGAGAAAATCCAAGGGAGTGATAAGAAATATGTCTGGAAGGGTAGGTGGGAGCCACGTTGTGGAGTCCTTTAAATACCAGGCTGAGGAGATTGTATTTTGTGTTTTATACCCTGTGATAGGTAGTCACTGAAGCAGGAGATGAGAAGTTTTTTAAGCAAGAGAATAAGCCAGTACTATGCCTTATTTAACATGTCACCATTTCTTTTAATGTCATTCCTTTATTTGTTTTCTACTATTTCTATTATACTTTAGACCCTTATTTCAGTGGTGAACCATTACTTTCTACTTTGTTTGCCTTTGTTCTTTTCTCCTTCCAGTCTGTCCTGGACACTTGCTAGATTAATCTTCCTGGAACATGTTTTTGTTCTTTACTTAAAAATTTGAGTGGTTCCTCACTGCCTGCTTTCCATAATCTGACTCTTGTATTTCTGTCCTTCTCTTATTTCCCGACATACCATCCAAATTCTTCTTTTCAGTATCTCTCCAAAATGCCACATCTCTGTCCTTTTATCCATGTGATTTCTTCCTTCCAGAATGCCCCTTCTTAATAGGCTTTTTGGAAACCCACTCCTTAATAGCTTTTCTACCAAGAGGAGAGTATGTTTCATTTTTTGTTCTCTGGGGTTGTTTTTCTCTCCATTTCTCTGAGAATGGCTTCTTTTAAGTCATTTTTTCACTTGCGCTCTTATAATCATTCTTTCCATTCTGATAATCATTATATTTATTGTTCTGGTTCTGCTTATTTCACTATGTTTGTTCATGCTTATTTTTCTATGTTTTTCTGAATTAAAGACTCAGAACTGGAAAGAGCCTGAGGTCAACCTAGGCCAATCCCTTTATTTCATAGATGAAAAAACTGAGGCCCAGAGACATTAAATGACTTACCCAAGGTTACATATAGAATAAGTGACAGAACTGGATGCTAACCTTGTGCTTGATATCATTTAGTCATTTTTCAGTCATGTCTGACTCTTCGTGGCCCCTTTTGGGGTTTTCTTGGCAAAGATACTGACTGGAGTGGTTTGCTGTTTCCTTCTGCAGCTTATTTTACGTGTGAGGAAACTGAGACAAACAAGGTTAAGTAACTTACCCAGGGTCATCTTACAGCTAGTAAGTGTCTGAGGTTCAATTTGAATTCAGATCTTCCTTACTCCAGGCCTGATTTTCTATCCACTGTGTCATCTACCGGCTTGGTACATACTTTTTTGTGTGTGAGTGAATGCTTTGTGTTGTCTGGTTAGTAATAGTTAGTAGTAGCAGGTAGTAGGGAACATTTCTTTCACATGTTGTGCTACATGGTACTTGGCATGCCTAAACATTCTAAAGTAATAGATAATATTTGTGATGAATGATAAATGTATGGGTTCAGGGAAATGATTCTCCTCATTGTGCTCCCTTCCTCAGACTTAGTTTTTTAGTATTACCATTCAGTGATGATATGCCTTCTTTACCCAACTAAACCTAAGTAAAATGTGAGAAAATTTCAGACAATTCAAGCTGCTGATTTTTATTATAGGCACAATTTACAATAAGCACTTTATTTCAGGATTCTCTATCAGCATGACATATATATTTTCATAGCAGAAGCCACATTAAAAACCCCTTGAGGCAAATGTATGGGAGGACATGGATGTCAGGTCACATGAGATTAGCTGTCTGGTTATGATCTTTACTATTGAAAGAACTAGATCAGTGTGATTACAGATCCATTTGAGTATCTGAGCCCTGTCAAATTAATAAGACAATACCCAACTGGCATCATATTGTATGATGATCAACTGTGAATAACTTAGCTATTCTCAGCAATACAAAGATCCAAGATAATTCTGAAAGATTTATGATAAAAAATGCCTACCTCCAGAGAATGAACTGATGGAGTCTGAATGCAGATTGAGGCGTACTATTTTTTTTAAATTAATTTATTTGTTTTCACTTTTCTACAATCACTTCTGTGTTAGATTTTCTCTCCTTCCGAGGTGGCATGCAGTTTTATATGGGTTCTACACATGCATTCTTATTAAACGCATTTTCACATTAGTCACATTGCATAAAAGAATTAAAATGAATGAGAGAGACCATGAGAAAAATCAAAACAGAACATAACACAAGAGAAAATATTCTGCTTCATTCTGCGTTCCAATTCCATAGTTCCTTCTCTGGATGTGGATGGCATTTTCCTCAAAAGTCCTTTGGGAATGTTTTAGGTCCTTGCATTGTTGTGAAGGGCTAAGTCTACCAGAAAAACTCCTCACACGCTGTGGTAGTTACTGTGTACAGTGATCTTCTGGTTCTGCTCCTTTCACTCAGCATCAGATCATGTAAGTCCTTTCAGGCCTCTCTGAAGTCTTCCTGTTCATCATTTCTTATAGCACAATAGTATTCCATTTCATTCATATACCACAACTTGTTCAGCCATTCTCCAATTGATGGACATCCCCCCGATTTCCAGTTCTTGGCCACCACAAAGAGAGTTGCTATAAATATTTTGTACACATGGGAAGCTTTCCCATTTTAGTATTTCTTTGGGATACACTCCTGGAAGTCATGTGTTTGTCCTTCGTTGCTGACCAAAGACCATGACATCAGAGAAATGATAACATGACTTGCACTTGACTTTGTTTTGAGTGAGGTAGGGCTGTGCAGGTCACCAGCCTCACTTTTCCTCCAGAGTCATCTGAATCCAGTGACCAGATATTCATCAGGATGAGGCAATTGGGATTAAATGACTTGCTCAAGGTCATATAGCTAGTGAATGTCAAGTGTCTGAGGTGAGATTTGAACTCAGGTCCTCCTGATTCCTGCACTGGTGCGCTATCCACTGTACCACTTAGGTGCCCCTCCTAGAAGTGATATTGTTGGGTCAAAGGATACATACATTTTTGTAGCCCTTTGGGCATAGTTCCAAATTGCTGTCCAGAATGGTTGGATTAGCTCACAGCCCCACCAACAATGAATTAGTGTTCCAGCTCTTCCACATCGCCAACATTTATTATCTTATCGTGTCATGTTAGCCTATCTGATAGGTATGATGTGGTACCTCATAGTTGTTTGGATTTGCATCTCTCTAATCAATAGTGATTTAGAGCACTTTTTCATGTGACTATAGACAGCTTTAATTTCTTCCTCTGAAAACTGCCTGTTCATATCCTTTAACCATTTATGAATTGGAGAATGACTTGTATTTTTGTATATTTGACTCAGTTCTCTGTATATTTTGGAAATGAGGCCTTTATCACAGATACTAGTTGCAAAACCTCTTTCCCAGTTTTCTGCTTGGTTGCATTGGGTTTGTGCAAAAACTTTTCAATGTAATGTAATCAAAATTATCCATTTTGCACTTTATAATGTTCTCTATCTCTTGTTTGGTTATATAAATTTCTCCATTGTCCATCAATCTGACAAATACATTATTCCTTGCTCACCTAATTTGTTTATAGCTTCAGTCTTTATACCTCAATTATGTATCCATTTGGACTTTATTCTTGTTATCCATTTGGACTTTATTCTTGTGTATGGTGTCAGGCATTGGTCTATGCCCAAAGCATGCTATTTTTTACTTATTTTTTTTCCATTTTTTGGAGGTCTATGTCTTCTTTCACAGCATGATTAATATGGAAGTAGGTTTTGCATGACTGCACATGTACATATGCACATGCACATATATCATATTACTTGTTGTCTTAGGGAGGGTTGGGAAAAATGGAGAGAATTTGGAATTCAAAATTTTAAAAATGTTAAAAATTGTTTTTTACATGTAATTGGAAAAAATAAAATATTAAAGAAATTAAACATTTTTTTCAGTCAATAAGCATTTATTAAGCACCAAACTATGTGCCAGGTACTGTACTAATCACTGAAAGAAAGGCAAAAACGGTCCCCGTCCTCTAGGAGCCCACAATCTAATAACAAGAAAATAGCAAGAAAACAAATATGTACAAATTGTCTATGTATAGAATAGATAGTAAGAAAGGGAAGGCACTAGAATTAAGACAGATTGGGAAAAGTTTTTTTGTAGAAAATGGAATTGAGACTTAAAGGAAACCAGAAAAACAAGGAGGTAGAAATGAGGGAGATCATTCCAGGCATGAGGAACAGCCAGAGAAAATGCACTGAGCCAACAGATGGAGTGTCTTGTTCATGGAACAACAGGGGAAGTCAGTGTTACTGAGTCAGAGCATACTTGGGGGTTAAAAAGAAGACTAGAAATGTGAGTGGAGGGTGCAACTGGGTTATAAATGACTCTGATTCCCAAACAGAGGATTTTTATTTCATATGGAGCCATTGGACTTTACTAAATAGAGTTCTGAAATAGTTGGGCCTGTGACTTAGGAAAAGCACTTTGGTGGCTGAATGGAAGATGGTTTGGAGTGGAGAGAGACTTGAGTTAGTCACCAGCAAGATATTACCCTTGTGCAGGCATAAGGTGATGAGGGCCTCCACTAGAATGGTGGCCGTGTAAGAGGAGAAAAAGGGTGCAAAGGGGAAATTGACAGACCTTGGCAGTAGATTAGATGGGCTGGGGGTAGGGTTGAGAAAAATCCAGGATAATTACTAGGTTGCAAACCTGAGAGACTGGGAAGGATGATGCTGTTTTCTGTTGTAATGGGAAAGTTTGGAAGGGGGAAGGATTTCGTTTATGGGGCACATCCAAAACTCATAAAGAAGACTTGCATATTCTGTTACCTGAGTTTGGCCTTTGATCTGATGATGGCACCATACTCTGACCCTCTCTCTCAGAAGACATGCTAGTTGTTTTTTTTTCTACTTCTGCCATTGTACCATTTGTTAGATGGTATGCTCTCCAGGAAGAAAAATATAATTGTATATTGCTGATGTAAATTTTGGGCTGAGGTAGGATTTCCTTTAGTAGATTGATTTGAAGCTTTGGTTTCCAGATTAATTGCAAGTTCCAGTTCTGTAAAACTGTCTTTTTTGTGTTGTCTTCTGTGCCAGAGCGTTTAATAGTATTTAGAATTCCCTAGGTAATTGTTTCAGAAGGTTTTGCTGATTGTGTCTGTAATTTATTGAGTTTCCAAGTTCCTTTTATATTTGCAAAAAAAATAGGTTGAGTAACATTGGGCTTGTCATATTTTGTTGAATAGTTTCATTTAAGTTACCTGTGACCAGGGGTCACTGTTCAATAACATGAAAGCCTACCAGGTGATGTAGTAGAGAGAGTGCTGGATTTCAAGTCAGGAAGACTTGAATTTGAATCCTTACTCAGACGTAAGCTATTGTGACCCTGGCCAAGCTAATTAACCTCTTTCAGTCTCAGTTTCCTCAGCTGTAAAATGGGGATAATAATAGCACTTATCTGTTGTGATAATCAAATGAAATAATATGCTGAAAATATTTTCTAATCATTAAAGCACTATGTAAATGTTAACATTCTTATTGTTTTAAAATACACTTAGCCCATTAGCACTTTGGCTTACAGAAGTATGTCTTTACAGAATCATGGAGAAGTAATCAGCTGCTGAAGGATCAATTAGCATGCTCTTAAGGTTGAGTAGAAGAAACTGATACACTGAAACTCCACTTGAAACAATGAAGCATTACTGAGTGTGCTAGGAAATGGCATGCTTCAACTGAGCTATGCTCTTCCTTCTTGCTGAGAGATTTTACCAAGAGCTATATAGTTTTTGCCATAAAATCAAAAGGTAGTCATTACATGTTTAAAAAACTGTTGACACATGTACACATATATTTTGCTACACTTAGGTAGCCTATATAGGCAGCATTTTTAGCATTACCATCTTAAATGTGCTGCACAGTCTATTAGGAAGAACATCTTTGTATCATATCTCAAATAAGAGTCTGATAGTTAACATTATGTGTAAGTATATATGTGTAAGTATATTTTTATGTCCATATATCAAAAGTGAGACCAAGAGCCATTCCCAAATGGATAAGAGATCCAGGCATATGAAGAATTAGGAAAAGAACAGCCTCTGCCCTCAAGGATCTGGCATCAAATTAGGGGAAATAGCATGTGTGAAGAAAATTGTGTACAAAATATACATAAGGTATATATGAAGCAGTTTTTTATGAAAGGTCACTAGCAACTAGGGCAGAGTTTCCCAACCTTTTATGGTCTTTTTATTCCTTGGATTTCAACAAACTTTACTTCCATCCAATATGAAAGGAAATAAATTCTAATGTTTACCATACGTATCCATATAAAATATATTAATTTTAGTAGGATAGAGCTATAATATAGATTTGTGTGTATGTGTATATATATATATGTGTGTATATATATGTGTATATATATATATGTATATGATAGAGCTAAAATATAACTGAAATAGCCCTTGTACACTTGACAAGTTTCTCAAATTCACTGGGAGTACACACATTCCAGGTTGAGACTCTGCACTAAGGGGTTCAAAGTAGACTTTCTATAGGAGCTGCTATTTGGGCTGAGCTCTGAAGGAAGCTAGATATTCCGCAAGGCAAAATAAAGTTGCCAGGCATAGATAGGTGACCTGTGAAAAAGGTCCAGAAATGAGAAATGTAATAATGTCTAGTATAGAGAATACTAAGTAGGCCAGTGTGACTGGGTTATAGAGTTCATGAGTGGAAGTAATGTGTAGTCAGCCTAGAAAGGTAGACGGGCTTCAAGTTTTGGAAGAGTTTGCCAGACAGAGGAGTTTGCATCTTATTCTAGAGGTAATTGAAATTTCTTGAAGAGGGATGGCACATGGTCAGACTTGTGCTTCTGTAACAGCAGTTTTACAGCTGTTTCAAGAGACTTGAAGCAGGGTAACTAAGAGGCTGTTTAAGTAATCCAAGCAAGAAGTGATGAGACCTGAAGTGGGCTAGTGCCTCTTTAAGTATAGAAAAGGAGAAGAACGTGAGAGATGATAGGCAACTATTGGATAATGGAAAGTGGGGGATGAATGTGAAGAAAGAGACAACGATGAATGAGGAAATGGTGGTGCCCTTGATAGAGATGTTAATAAGAGGGGAGAGTTGGGGGTGGTTAGTGGAAAAAACGTTGAAGTCATAAAGACTAGTATTCAAGTTCCACTTCAGAGGCTTGGCAAATCAACTTTGGTAAGTAACTTATCATCTCTGGGCCTCAGTTTTTTTTATCTGCAAATAAGTGGGTTGGACTTACTGAACTTCAGGGTTTCTTATACCTCTAGATCAGTGTTTCCATGAAATAGGCAAATTGCTAGGTTGTTGTGATGCTACTTTGAAGACTTCTTGATCTAATGGGTTTGCTCCTGGATCTATACATCTCAGAGGAAGTATATAGAGAAGCAAGGAGACTTGGTTGCTTAGTCATTCTGGGTTAATGGACCATGAAATTTATGTCTTATAATGGATCTGCCCCTTTCTCTCTGCTTTGGGAGTTGTCCCTCTCCATTGAACGTTCAAGAGGAGATGGGAGTCTCCAGAAAGGAAACTTGTGGGAAAGGGGCAAGTGACAAAGAAGTGACTCTGAGCCAGAAGACCATAAACTTCCATTTTCAGTCTTTTCCATCCACTTTAGTAGATAATTTTTAAAACAGCTGACATTTATTTATAAAGCCCTTTAAGATATATAAAATAGCATTTAAAAAAAATTGATCCTTGCAACAAGTTTATGAAGTAATTTCTACAAGTATTTGTTATATAGAGAATGGAGGCTCAGAGAGGTTGGAATTTGCCCGTAGTCTTTCAACTAGTAAATTTCAGAAGTTGTGTATGATTCCAAATTCAATCTTTCTACTTTACTGCAATGGCCTCTCATGTACCAGATTGCTCCCAGACGTCTCCCTCACCGTGGGGAGGTTTTTACCAATTACAATTAGAGGATTATTAGTGATTTAATTCCTAATACCTTTTTGAGATGCACTTAAAGATGTTTTGCATTGGAAAAAATTACTAGAAATAGTTTTGGAACTGGGGATCCTGGGGCAGTGCTGTGTAGATTGCCCTAGTTGGGGACCCAGAGGACAGCATGAGATACATACAGGGTACTTAAGAGGAGAGGGAAGATCCATTTTTCCTGCAATTAGCCCTGGTCTCCTTTCTCCAACCCTTACCAGTTAAAGCAGAGTTTTGATCAGGTGATAGTGTTAACTCTTGTTAGACACCCCTACCCCCTCACTCCATCAGTCCTTTATCCTACCTTACCTAGATTGGTAAAGTGAAGTCCAACTTTTTTGGGTCCTTCACTTTGAACTTCCCAACATGCTTCTCATCCACTACTTCTAAAGAGAGTAGTTCTCTTTTTTTTTTCTATCCCTGGATCAACTTCCTAACCCTACTTGGGACGCATTCCCTCTTCATTCCTCTTCTTCTTCATCTGCCACATCATGGCTGTGGCAAAATTGAGTGACCCAGATACAGTGTTCGTCTTGTTCATTCTCCCAGGATCTCTTGGTTTCCTCCTTCCTTATCCAGGAGAGATGAAGAGGAATTCTATTCCTCAAGTATTGATTAAGTAAAAACTGAGCCATTACACTGTACTAGTAGAAGCAGTGTATAGTCTGTGTCGTCAAGGAGCTCATATTTAGTTGGAAGGGTGGGGAAATAAGAGAAAGATTCAGTGACTTAGTGTAGTTTTATTTAGTAGAGAGACTCAAGTTTATACATATCTATGGTTCTCACTTGGTTTGTTTTCCCTTCTATTTTTGCTATTCTTTACTTTTCCTACCACTCTTGTTACTTCCCTTTTCTACTTTTATATGAAGGAATAGAGATAGTGGTGGGAACTGTTTTTATCTTTCCTGGTAGATTATGTATATGGAGGTACACATTTCAGAGTGTCAGCCCACAAAACCTCTTGATAACATGGAGAATTAGAGGGTAACTTATACTGTGAAAGGTTATAGTTGACTACTACATTACTTCCTCCCACTCTGAAAAAGTTTATTTTGTAATGGTGAAGATTTCCCTGTGGTGATTTTATTTTTCTCAGTGTTCTTGCAACATCCTTTTAAGGCAATTGAAAGAATCTAGTGTCTGATTTAAAATTATTCCAGTTCTTTTTTAAAAAAAAAAATTATTTTTTAGTCTTTAACATTCACTTCCACAAGATTTTGAGTTCCACATTTTCTCTCCATCTCTCCCCTCCCCTACCCCAAGTTGGTGTGCAATTAGAAAGTTATCCCTTCTCTTAATCTGCCCTCCCTTCTGTTACCCACCACCCCTTAACCCCTTCCCTTCTATTTTCCTGTAGGGCAAGATAGATTTCTATATCCCATTGCCTATATATTTTATATTCCATTGCATTTTTATTTGATGTTGGAAAAGTCTGTAAAAATATAAGAGCAGAACCTTTAAATAAAGTTATGCAAAATAGTGCCTTCTCTCCTCTCATACCACCATTCCAGTTTAGGTCCACATCACCTCACACCTATCATAGTACTTGCTGGTTGATCTCCTTGCCACAAGAAGTCTTTCTCCACTACAGTTCACCACTATAGTCCATTCTTCACTCAGCTGCCAGAGATCTTCCTAAAGTTCAGGTTTGACAATGTCTCCCCCGCTCCTTCCCATTAAATGAACATCAGTGTCTCCCTTTCACCTTCAGGATCAAAAATAAAGTCCTCAGTTTAGTGTTCTAAGCCTTTCATAACTTTCCCTTCCCCCTGGAACTCTGTGATTCAGTGACACCTGCCATCCTTGTTGCTCCTTGAACAAGACATTCCATCTCTTGACTAGGTATTTTTACTGGCTGTTCATCATGCCTGGAATTCTCTCATCTCTGTCTTTTGACTTATGAGTCCCAACTAAAATGCCATCTATTATTAAGCCTTTCTTGATCCTCCTTAATTCTACTGCCTAAATCATTTGTATTTATTTTAGGATCAAATGAAATAATATTTGTAAAAAGCACGTAGTACAATGTCTGGCTTCTAGTAGGCACTATGTAAATGCTTATTCCCACCCTTTCTCCTTCCCTCTATTGATTATTTCCATTTTATCATTTATCTGTCTATCTATTGTTTGTACATAGTTGTTTGCATATTATCTCCCTTGTTAGACTGTGCTCTTTGAGAGCAGGGGCTATCTTTTGCCTTTCTTTGAATTTCCAATGTTGGAGATATTATGCCTTGCATGTAGTAGTAGGTACTTAACAAATATTTATAGACTGACTGACTTTATAGAGTTAAAGGGACACTAGGAAGAACCAGGAACAATTTTTTTTTAGAATTATTGCTACCGGAACCAAACTGTAATTGCTTAGGTATATTGAAAATGGTAAGGAATTTCTTCTAAAGTTCTTTTTTTTTAAACTAGCTCTTGAATAAGTCTCCTCACTTCTTTGAAGCCTCTCCTTCTATAAAATAAGGGGGCTTGACCAGATGACTTTCCAGCATTGACTCTAATCAGATGACCTTTAAAATGTTCCCTGGAAACAAGACAATTGATATTCTTGCAGATGGACATTTGTTTTTTGTTTTTCCAGTTTGCTCTACAATGAGTGCCTCACCCCCAAATGATGAATTAAACATGTCTGGAACGGGGTGGGGGTGGGTAGAGCAATATTTTCATGGTCTCAATTCTGATGTTATTTTATTCCTTTCCCACTATTAGAGACTATGAAAAGTACAATGTCTTTCAGAATATTTTAATGCATTATATGCTGCTTGGATAATGCATTTATTGGAAGCGTAATGATAGTACAATAGTGTGAATTTATGGAAGATATAGACAGCAAATTATTTCTGCATCTGAGTTGTCTATTTGCTTTTATACAAAATAATTACCTGCTTGAGAACTGTTAATATGAAATGAGAAAAGGCTGAGAAAGGTTTGGAAGGATTTGAATGAATCCCAGGTATAGAGATTGTTGGTAATATAATTTTATCCTTTTCCTGATAGCATCAAGGCATTAAATTGTTGCTGGAAAAAAAGCTTCCCTGCATAATCCAGGATTCCACTCGGAACAGTAGTGTTAAGAAGTGTTTTTAATTTTGTATTTGGTTTGTCAAAAAGGTGTTAAACATTGATATATTTTTTTCTTCATGTATTGATCTTGAGTGTAGCAGTGTTTTTAAAATATGTTATTCACTTACTCTTTAAAATGTTATTGGCTTCTGATTTATTCTTTGGAGGATTGATTATACACATTCCAAGATAGGTCATATTCATTTTAAAAATCCATTCAAAATGAAAAAAGAAAAACAATTCTTTTAACAGACATGCTAGTTGAGCAAAACAAATTTTCACAATGACCATGTCTCATTATGTATTCTGAGCCCATTGTGCCTCTGCGAGGAGGTGGGTAAGATGGTTTACTGTTGGTTCTTTGGAATACTGGGACAAAATAGTTTATGATAATTTTCATTTATTATGAATTCTTTTTCATAATGGCAGATTGGGTTTTCTCTTCTGTTCAGATGAAGTAATGATTTATGTATTTTTTTAACTGCTAAATTTATTCCTCAGTGGATTTTGTGTTTTCAGCTTTTCTCTTTGATTTTCAGAATTTCTGTTTCTGTGTTAGGGATTTTTTGATTTGTTGGTTTTCTTATTTTTAAAACTTGAATGCTCATTTCATTCGTATGTTCTTTTTCTTGTTGAAGAAAGTATTTAAAAGTTATACACTTTCCCCTGAGATTTCTTTGGCTAAGTCTCAAAAATTTTGTTTTATTTTGTTCTTGTTATTTTCTCTAATGAAATTATCTGTTGCATCTTTGATTCGCTGTGTGAACTACCAATTTGTTAGGATTATTTAAGTTTGAATCCATTTTTCATAGGTTCTTTGAGTATAATTATTACATTATTGTCAGTATAAGAAATGTTTAATATTTCTTTTGTTTATGAGGTTTTTTGAACATGTGCTTAGTTTTTGTAAAGGTAACATACACTACTAAGAATTATGTATGTTACTTTATATTTAGTAATTGCTAGAGACCTATCATGTACAACTTTTCTAAAATTCTATTCAAGAACTTAACTTCTTTTAAAAATATTTTTGTGAGATTTGACTTTTTAAGTTCCACAGCTATGATAGGCTTCTTGTCATTTTCTCCCTGTAATTTGGTTAACTTTTTCTTTAATTCTTTTAGGTGCTATACCATTTGGTGCATGTATATTATTTGTGTAAATTCATTTTCTATGTTGATTTTATATTAAATGTATTTTATTTCTTTTGATCATGTCTATTTTTACTCTTGACTTGTCCTGAGAGTATAATTGCTATGTCTGCTTTTTTTGAATTTGCCTGATGTATAGCAAATTTTCCAGTCTCTAATTTTAATTTTGTGTGAACCTTTATGTTTTTTATAAAGATTATTTTTGGATTCTGCTTTCCAATCCCTCTGCTGCCCTCTATAGGTAAATCTATTCCATTTACTCTTCATTGTTATGATAGTGCATTTCTCTCCATCATAACCTGTTATTAATCTCCCCCCACCCCCATACTTATCCTCTCTCTCTCTATAAATAGAAAGGGATGGAGAAAGAAAAAAAATCTGATCAGCATTTCTCATTTGTAATTAAAATAGTCTGTTCCTATTCCTAAGAACCTCTTCTCTTCACCAAGCACAGATGATATTTTCTCATTCTTTCTCTTTTTAACCTTTCCCCTTTTATTTCCCCCCATTCACCATCCAAAGTTTGTTTTGCTTGTGACTATCACCTGCTAATGTCTGTCCTCACTCCTGTACTCCCCTTTGTCCCTTGCGTGGTCACCTTTTTCTCCAGTGAGTTTTAAGGTATGTTGAGAAGGCCATTCTTCTTAGCTCAATGACCAATCCTTTTTGATACAGGCCTCCCTTCTTTCCATCACTGAGACGAAAAGATCAATAAAGGAATTGTTTCTTCATCCTGAAGTGCACATCCTTTTATTCTGAGCTACATGTATCAGAAAACATGGCTAAGAGAGCTCAGTTCTGTACATGTTCATGGGATGAACTCAGTCCACCTAGGTGGTGCAGTGCTTAGTGCTGGGCTTGGAGTCAGGAAGACCAGAGTTCAAATTCTAACTCTGTGGTCCTGGGGAAGTCACTTCACTTCTGTTTCCCTCAGTTTCTCCCATTGTCAAATGGGGCAATAATAGCACCTACCTCCCAGGGTTGTTATAAGAATCAAATGAGATAATATTTGTAAAGCACTTAGCACAGTGCCTGGCACATAATAGACAATAAATATTTGTTTCCTCTTTCCCTCCTTGCCCACTACACATCATTAAGCAACAAGTTGCAAGCAGCTCTGGGATTTGTTTTAGTAACCTATATATATATATATATATATATATATATATATATATTTTTTTTTTTTTTAAAAGCTAGAACAATGAAGTGAGAAAATTATACTTCAGTTCACACTCAGAGTTCATTGATTCTGTTTCTGGAGGTGGATAACATTTTTTCATCATGAATCCTTTGGAATTGTTTTGGATCATCGTATAGATAAGAATAGTCAAGCTGTTACACAGTTGATCGTAATTGCAATATTGTATATACTGTGCACAATGATATCCTAGTTCTTCTCACTTCATTTTGCATGTTTTCATATAGGCCATGCCATACTTTTCTGAAACCACCCCGCTCATCATTATACCAAATGGTACTCCCATCACAATCATATGCCAGATGTTTAGCCATTCCCCAATTGATGAGCATCCCCTAGAGTTTCAATTCTTTGTCACCACAAAAAGAGCTGTTAATATTTTTATACTTACAAGTCCTTTTCCTTTTTCTTTGATTTCTTTAGGATATAGACCTAGTGGTGGTATTGCTTGATCAAAGGATATACACAGGTTTATTGCCCTTTGGACCTAGTTCCAAATTGTTCTCTGGAATGGTTGGTTGGACCAGTTCACCACTCCACCAACAGTTCGTTAGTTTATCTCCATTTCCCTCATCCCTTCTGGCATTTGTCATTTATGATACATGTGAGGTGGTGCTTCAGATTTCATTTGCCTTTCTGTAATCAGTAGTGATTTATTTTTTTTATGACTATAGATAACTGATTTCTTCTTTTGTGAACTCCCAGTTTGTATTCTTTATCAATTGGGGAATGGTTCTCATTTTTATAAATTTGTCTCAGTTCTGTACTCAATATGTATTTGAGAAATGAAGCCTTTATTATAGAAACTTGCTATAAAATTTTTTGATATTACTTCATTGTCTTTGGAACTTTGGCAAAATTATTTATCCTAATTATCGGTTTTCATTAAGTCTGTTTTTGCTTTTGTTTTGTCTGAGATCGTTATTACTACCCCTGCGTTTTTTGACTTTAGCTAAAGCATATTTGATTATGCTCCAGCTCTTTATTTGAACTCTGTGTGTGTCTCTATTTTTTCAAGTGTGTCTCTTGTAAATAACATTGTTAGATTCTGGTTTCTTATCTGTTCTGCTATCTACTTCCATTTTACGGGTGAGCTCATCCCACTCATGTTCAGTTGTGATTCTAACTCTGCTTTTCCTTCCATCCCAGAATTAGTGTGAAGCCAGCGATTTTCTGTAATTGTGGGGTTATGTTCTTTGTTAAGATTGGAGGCAGACCACTATTCTCCAGAACTTTAGTCATCTGAAAGGTGTTTTTTTGTTTTGGTTTTTTTCTCCTAAGCTTGTCACCTTAGAGATGAAATTGGTCAGTGTCAAGTAACAAGACAGGAATTATCTGTTAGAATTAATAGGCAAAATGCCTTACATAAACTGGCCATTTTTCATTATGCATTTGTAACTAAAACATATGAACAAAGCTACTTTTCCTTGGATAAGAAACAATTTTATTTACAAAAATCATTAGACAACTTTTTGAGTTGTTGAACATTAAATGTTATGTAAGTATTTTTTTTTTCCCTTTCCTAAAATATTAGAATTTTTTAACTGGACCAGGTTAACTTAGAACAGATACAAATATTGTGACTAGCAGCATTTTTTATTCCTTTTTTTAAATATGTGAAAGAGTAGCTATTAGAAAAACAGTTCAACGTAGTTTTTAACTTTGGTAATTTATAACCAATAAGGAACAATGATTACTAGTTCATCATATTTATTTTCCTCCTTTAATGGATAGGATTCTTATTACAAGTCCCATTTCCCTTTCCTTATCTTATTGTGGAGATGTGCCTTTTTTGGGAGTTGGAAGGAGACTGTACCTTCCCTATCTTGACCAAGCTGGAAACGTGACAGCTACCCATTAACCTGCTTGGTTTTTCTAACCTGATCCACTTCATCCCTCATTAGTTAGCTTTGTGGGTCTTGACTCCTGAGGGCTCATCATATAGGAGCTGGACCAAATATGGATACCCACTTGGCTTTAGCTTTATTGAAGCTCACAACTCCCAATCCCAGCTTTTGTAGGATTAGGGACTATAGGCTGCAACATCATGCTTAGCTGACCCTGTGTTCTTTAAGGCCATTTTAACTAAGCAGCTCTTCTAAGTTCTTCCATGCTGGAAAGGCTTCAAAAATTATCCTAGTAGCACACTGAGTTTCTGAAGATCAGCTTCATGAAGTTCCAAAAGGCTCATCACTGATAGGCTCTTCACTTAATGATGGCTTCTTTGGCCTTTGAAATCTCTGAAACAAAAACAATAGCAAATGGTCCTCAGTCCTCTATCGTGTTTACAAACAACTTATAATACTATTCAAATTAAGTAAATACATACTTTTTAGTACAAAGATGGGAAGAGGTGAGGGTGGTGAAAAATGTATTTGAAATCATTGTTGAGGAATAAGAAATGAGATGGACTTGGAGACTACACAGAAACCTTTTCTCTACATCTTGAATTCTTTGAGAAAGAGATCAGTTGGTGCTGGACCATGCAGGCACTGAATAACAGTGAAATGAAATTGACTATTAATATGTGAATCATTTTTGAATCAGATGTCTGCATACAATCAGACTACTGATTTGTCAGAGAAAAGATGAAAAACAAAAAACTAGAAAGGGCATGGGACTTAGAGGACATGGATTCAAATCCCAATCCTGTCACTGCCTTTGTGATTTTGGACACGTCACTGAACTTCTCTGGGCTTTAGTTTCTTCATTTGTAAAATGAAGGGGTTGGATTCAATCTGTGTGGTCCCTTCCACTTCTAAATCTATCATCCCAGAAGGAGAAAAAGTGAGGAAAAGAGATTTGAAACAACTTAAGACATGACATTTAAGTTGCTGATAATGAAAACTGTGTAATGGGTAAAGGAAAGGACATTAACATGAATTATGATGATTTCAAAGAAACATTTATTTGATTGTCAGAGATGGCTCTAAATTCACTGCTCTTCAGGTTCAGGTTCTACGTTTGGATGAAATAAGACATTTGAAAGTCATTGAACAGTTAACAAAAAAAGGTTTATTTTGCCCTGTTGTTAGGATATGCAATAAGCATATAGTGCCACTTAACTTATCTGGGCACACCGCCCCGCCCTGCCTCCCCCCCTCCCCCGGCCATCATCTCCACATGGAGATGCAACTTACCACAGACAAATCATGTCTCTGTCCAAAATTAGGTTCTACACACATAATGATCCTATGACTTCCATGTTCCACAATTGTAGGATCTATTAAAACTGTGATCCCTCTAGAAATTGCAAAAGGGAATTCCTACAATAATTTGTGAAAGGTTGGATTTAAAGGACTTGGTTAGAGTTGTTGCAGAATACATCCTCAAAACCCTTATTCCTGTCTGTACGAGAACCCTCTTCCCCCAAACCATGGTTTGAACATGGAAGCTAATAACTATGCAAGTTCCACCTAGTTCTGAATATTTCCCTCAGCCTTTATGTAGCTATTGTTTGAAGATGCACCCACCCCCTGCAATAGGAAGTTTCAGCCACAGTTCAAGTGACATCTGGAACTCCAAGGCCTGTAAGAGCCCTTAATGAGGCTGTGATAGTTATTGGTGGAGTTGTGAACTGATCCAACCATTCTGAAGAACAATTTGGAACTATGCACAAAGGGGCAATAAAACTGTGCATACCCTTTGACCCAGCAATACCACTTCCAGGTGTGTATCCCAAAGAGATCATACATATGGGAAAAGGACCCACATGTGCAAAAATATTTATAGCAGCACTTTTTGTGGTGGCAAAGAATTGGAAATTGAGGGGATGCCCATCAATTGGGGAATGACTGAACAAGTTGTAGTATATGAATGTAATGGAATACTATTGTTCTGTTAGAAATGATGAACAGGTGGACCTCAGAAAAACCTGGGAAAACTTATGAACTGATGCTGAGTGAAATGAGCAGAACCCGGAGAACATTACACAGAGTAACAGCCACAGTGTGTGAGAACTGTTTATAATAGAGTTAACCCTTCACAGCAATTCAAGGATGGAAAACATTTCCAAAGGACTCTTGATGCAAAATGCCATCCACATCTAGAGAGAGAACTATAGAGTTGGAACTCAGAATGGAGTAGACTATTTTCTGTTTTGTTATGATTTGGTTTGGTTTTTCTCATGGTTTCTCCCATTCATTTTAATTCTTCTATGCAACATGGCTAATGTGAAAATGTGTTTAATAAAAATGTATGTGTAGAACCCCCATATACGATTGTATGCTGTCGTGGAAAGGCGGGGAAGGAGAGGGAGAAAAATTTAAAACTTGTGGAAGTGATTGTTGAAAACTGAAAACAGATTAATTATTAACAAAAAAATAAACATTTCTCTAAAATAAAAAAATATGATGAGCAGGCAGACTTCAGAAAAACCTGAAAAGAATTACATGAACTGATGCTGAGTGAAGTGAGCAGAGCCAGGAGAACACTGTACCCAGTAACAGCCATATTATGTACGATTAACTTTAATAGACTTGGCTCTTCTCAGCAATGCAAAGATCTAAGACAACTTCAAAGGATCCATGATAGAAAATGCTGTTCACATCCAGAGAAAGAACTGTGGATTCTGAACGCAGATTGAAGCGTACTATTTGCTCCCCTTTTTTTTTTTGTTGTTTTGTTTCTTCTTTTTTGTGGTTCCTCCCATTGGTTCTAATATTTCTTTACAACATGACTAATGTGAAAATATATGTAGTATGAATGTATATGTAGAGCCTATATCAGATTGCATGCTGTCTTGGGGAAGGGGAGGAAATTGAAAACTCAAAAGCCTCTGGAAATGAATTTTGGAAACTGAAAATAAATAAATTTATTTTTTTAAAAAGGCTATAGCAAAATGCGAAAGCCTTCTGGTCTATCTATAAAAGCAGCAAGCTAGTGCAATTCAAGCGACACAGAAGATATTGTAGCCTGGCCAATCAGAAGATCCCACTCCTGGGAATAGCCAAAACAAAAAAGATCACAAAGCAGCAGCGCAGGTGTCCTCTGATTACCAGGGAACAGCTCCTAATGTCCAAATGATAAAAGAAGATGGATAATAGCTACAGGACAGTAGGATTTAGATTCTTTTGTCTTTCTCTGGAGTACATGATCCAGATCTCTCCAGGGGCACAAATACAACCAGTTTTCTAAGCAGACAACCCCATATGTCTCTGGATCCAGGAGATTACTGAACATATGACTAACAAAGAAAATGACCCTGGGATGCCACCTCAGCAAACAGAGTAGCACATATCTGACCTTGGCCAGAATGAGAGAGGTCTTATGGCAGTAGTTAAAATGCCCTCTAACTAGGGAGCAAATTCAGATACGCAGGGTCTAAAGAAGGAAGTGGTTACAGTCTTAACTAATGCTGTGGAGTACTTGGTCATTTCCAGGTCAGCAGGCTTTTCAGAAAACCTAGGGCTTGGCCAACAAGAGCAGTCTTAGCCACCCCTCACATGTCTGAGGGAGAGCAGGAATCTCCAGTTGTCACTGAGGCACTTTAACAGATTCTCTTGTCTATACAAGTTTAGGGTGTGTTAAGGAGGGTGGTCATGTTCCAGGACCCATTGAAGGGAGTGATGCCAAATTCCTACTTCTGGAACAATTAAATTTAACAGCTGTTATTCTTTTAGGAGAGAGAAGAGTACGTACTAATTACAAAGAAAGCAGTTTTACAGTCAAAGGTGAACTTTAATAAACCTTCAAACCTTTGTTAAAAAAAAAATCAAAGTATAACCTTGGTTATCAAGGCAATGTATGTTGAAGACCATGGTCACTTTCATTCTTTTCAGAAATCCACCAAATCATAGGGGTCCCAAATACTCAAATGATTTTTTATTGCCTTTAAGTGACCAGGACTTTGTGTCAGGTAAACCAATCAGGTTCCACAGGCAGCTTGGTTTCCTTTTTTTTTTTTTTTGTTTTTGTTAAAGCTGTTTCTTTTAAGAGGAAAAGAGATAATCCCAAGGTTTTGGGTTTGGGTTTGAGGTTTTTTTTTGGAGGGGGAGGGTGGGTAGAGAAGCTACTTCAGGGAAATATTGGTAAATATAAATCCTGTCATACCAATATAAATTGCTATAGCAAGGAGACCAAAAAGACCCCAAAATGTCCTTAGTAAACATTTGACTTGTTACTTGCCAAGCAGAAAGATGTGACAGTCAAAGGCAAAACAAAGATTATAAACTTGTTAGTAAAATCTTACAAAGAAGAATCATGGAAGATTATGACCAATAATAACACCTTTAAGCAGTTTTTGAAGCAAGGGAGGATAAAAACAGTTTTAAGAAAGTCTGCTTAGAGGCCCAACTAAACAGAGTCATCTGAAGACTTTCAAAGATGACAATGAAGGATGGTAACAACAAAAAAGAAAAAAATGGAAAAGATCTCAAGAGATTTTTATTACAAATTTTACCATCAGGGATGGTAAAGCTTGGAGTTTAACATCATGGTACTGCATATGCTTACAGAGAAAAGGATTCAGAAGAGCTCGTCTATAGGAAAGCAACCAAATTATACACAGTTGTACGTGGTTGTGCGTTACTGAAAAGCAGTCCAATGGTGAGAGTTAAGGTATCCGAAGGGGAAGATACCAAAGGTTCAGAAAAAGTTTTGGATCTGTACCTTATTTCTCCCCTCACCTCCCCAAAACAAAGGCAACCAAGAGAACACCAACTACTGATAGAATCCAGGTAGAAGAGGTATTTCTTATGGAAGGTGAAAACTGTCCAGATGTTTTGTCTCTGGGAGACATTGCATTAAGTCCTGGAACATTGTAGAGTATTCTCAGCTTAGGAAATTTTAGTATTACCATTCACATAGGAAAAGTCAAATGTATTAAGAATGTCTAATGGTGAGAAAGCAATATGCAGTTAGAAAACCTCTAGAGTTTCTCCATCTGTCTATATTTATTTATATCTCTATCCAACTGTAGATATACCTGGGACAAATAGTGCAAATGGACAAGTTGGACCTGTCTAAAGTTTTTTTTCTCTGTTACTTATAAATGCACCCAGGTCTCCTTTGAAAACTTTCACTAGATCCTGATACCCTTTTAAGTTTTTCCCCTATATTTCTTCTCCTTTTCACAACCTAGAAAAGAAATCCTGTTTTTGATGTCTCTACTTCTTTTCCCACTTCTCACACCTGTAAAGGTTTGAGACTGCAGTGAAACTGATGTCTTCAAAGTTATCAATATGTTTTAATTGCCAAATCTGATGACCTCTTATTCTTCTTGACTTCATAGCATTTGCACTGGTAACCTCTAATCTTGGTTACTGTCCCCTCTTTAGGTTTTTGTGACAATAATCTCTGCAGGTTCTCCTACTTGTCTGACTATTCCCTTTCCTTTGCTTGATCAGCATCTATATAACACCTCTTATGTGTCAGTGTAATCAAAGATTCCGTCCTTGATCTCTTCTCTCTATACTCTCTATTGGTGACCATATCAGTTTATAAACTAGACCAGTGTTAATGAAGTCAGGCTGGTCTTTCATTTTTGAGATTGTAGTAAGACGAAACACATGTTGTCTGTCCAACAGTTCAAAAAAGATTTACTTAGCTGTTACAGAGAAAATTCAGAGCAGGAAATGGATATTCAGTTGTGGGTACAGCACTGATTCAGTTAAGAGTATAACCTTGATTCAGTTGAGCACTGCTTCCTTGCCCCTCTGTGTTACCTATGATGATCTGCTGGTCTTCCCTCAGGACCCTGCTGCAACTCTTCCGTGGTTTGTTTGGGGGGGTTTTTGTACTTAGGGGACTAGGAAGTCATGTCAGTAGCCTCTGGGTCTTAGTCTCCTGAGCCAATCAAATCTCAGGGACAGTTTTAATACCTTCTTAAGTATAGGAAGGCTTTGGGGATCCTTATCCCAATTCCCTCATTTGTAGATCAGATACCTAGAGTGTACCTGGCTACATCTGTTCCTCAGAATTCTGGGACTACCGTAGAGAGACTTTGGGATGAGCCTTCTAATGTTAATAGCTTGAAACTCCATTCTGATGTTTTCTCTCTGGAATTATCACCAGTGAATGCTCCAATATCAGTTAAACTGATAATCATCAATGAACTTTTACAAAGTTAATTACAAAAAATAATTTTTTACATAATTGTTTACTGAAAGATAGAGCAGGAACCAAAGTACAGTAATGTCTCCCTGAACTAAGGCATACTCTTCTCCTCTACATTTTGGTTCTCTGGAATAGTGGGCTTAAACTCAGATCAGCTGCTGCAAACATTTGTTTCCCTCCAAATTCACTTCGGAATATGTCATAGTTGATGGATAAAGTTGCTTAGATTCTAAGACACACATCTTGTTAAATTAAACTACTAAACTACCTGGATCAAGTAGGTGGCTTCTTAGGGTCATCTCCTTCCTGGGCTCTTCTGTTAAACATGTGGTGGTTCATTTGACCTTTTGAGATTTCAAAAGGCCCAAAGACCACATACATGCACAAGATAGCCCCATCCCAGACACAGGCTTGCCTAACTGCCCTGAAGGAAGAAAGAGCATTCATTCCCTTAGCAGTCCTTTGGAATTTAGAGAGTCATTCTTACGCTTAATGCAGCAGGAAGGAAAAAGGACATTTTAAATTCTGTGGGGACCTTGTATGTATGTACTCAGCAGCTAAACAGAAGGTCTTTTCTCACCAGGTAGTAAGTACACAGTATACCCAAGTATGCTCTGAAGTGGAGACTAGGACTAATCCATTCTGTGTTGTCATACACTTCTAGAAACTGTATCACCTAAAATTCATGCTCCCAGGACTAGGCTATCATTGAGCAATCCTGTTCCCTTATCTCCAGTTACACAAGGGAAAAAACTAGCTCAGCTCACGTGGCAAAGGACACTAGTAAGTATTTCTCCTTCCACAACACGTACAGGTTGGGTTATCCCTATGCAAATGACTCTCAAGTTCTTTTTGTCCAGCCCCTGAACTCTTCTACTGAGCTGTATTCCTGCATCACTAGCTGCCCATTGGACAGTTCAAACCAGATATTCTTTAGGCATCTCAAACTCAATAAGCCCCAAACAATTATCATTATCCTTCCCTTCCTGTCCATACTTCCAAATATCACTTTTTAGTTACCCAGATGTGCAGCATTAGTGTCACTCTCAATTCTTTACTCCACTACACCCCACATACACAGTTAGTTGTCAGATCTTACAATATCTGCCTCCACAACATGACTCTAATCTCTCTACTTACTGGCTTTTATCACCTTTTGCCTGGACTTTTACAGTGGTCTCCTAATTGGTCTCCCTCAATCCAGCTTCTCCCCTCACCAGTCTATCCTCTAGTCTTAGTGATTTTTCTCAGATGCAAGTTTGAGCTTATCATTCTGATACTCAGTAAATTTCAGTGATTTCCTCTTATTCTTAGGATCGAATACATTTAAATGTCTTTGCATTTAAAACTCTTTACAACCTAGTTTCAATCTACCTTTCTAGAGTCTACCTTTTCTGGGCTTCTTGTACATCATTCCCCTTTATGCATTCCAGAATTTAACCTGACTGGCCTTCTTGCTGTTGCTTACACATGACCCAACATCTCTTGTCTCTATGAGGAATATGCTTTCTCTTTACTGATAGAATCCCTAGTACTAGAATCCTTTTACTGTTAGAATCTCTAGTTTCTTTCAAAGCTTTGCTCAAGAGCTACATTACACAGGAAGCCTTTTCTAATTACCATCATCTGATGCTAATGCTTCTCCCATTATCTTTTCTGTATTTTCATATGGTTTATATATGCCTACATATGTACATATTATCTCCATTAGAAAATGTAAATTCTGCAAAGGCAGGGACTGTTCTATTTTTGTTTCCTTATAGCCTAACACCTGGTAACCACTCAGTAAATGCTTGTTGATCAGTTGATTGGAACAAGAATTTAAAAAGAAGATTATAGACTTTATTGTTTGCAAATTGAAAACTTCTTTTAAGGCCTCAGACTTTCCCCAGAAACAAAGATCTGTCTCCTTTAATGCCAATATTCAGAAGATAGTACTGATTGGCCTCAAGATAAGGAACACTACAGTTTTCTAAGGGTTGGGCTATCCCACAGAGGGAGGTGGAGAGATGTGGTTGTTGTGAGTAGACTGTAGCATGTAAAAAATAAGAAACTTTGAAGAAGTACTGGAAGTAAAAGATGTCATTGGGGAAATGTGTAATTGAAAAAGAATATGGGCTGATCCCAAAGTAAGGATAAAGGATAAGAAGTAGACTCTATCTATTAGTACTCTCATGATGTCAAGAAAATTCACAGAATGTCCTCAGTACATCCTATAGGTTGATTCTTCGAGGTGAACTTTTGAGGTAGAAAAAAACAGAATGAGAAGGTAATGATGAATTGTGGTTTCATCTCTGAGAATAATTCAAATAGATGAGATTATAGCTCCATTTTGGTGTTTGATGGCCAATACAGTGCTCTTTCCATCATATAATGCTTTCCTCTCTCTATAGCCTTTGGCACTGTTGATCACCCTCTTCTCACTGGATTCCTTGTTGTTCCTGTCCAACACGCTCCTCTCCTAACTTGGACATTTTCACTGACTCTCCCCCCATGCTTGGAATACCTTTCCTCCTCACCTCTACCTCCTGGCTTTCCTGGCTCCTTTCATATCCCAGCTAAAATCCAACCCTCTGTAAGAAGCCTTTCCCAGCCCCCTTTAGTTCTAGTGTCTCCTCTTTGTTGATCACCTCCAGTTTATCCTCTGTACAGCTTGTTTGTAGTTCCTTGTTTGTGACTGAACCCCTGGAGAATATGAACTGTCTTTATGTCTCACCGCTTTGCGCAGTGCCAGGTGCATAACAGACCCTAAATAAATGTGTGTTGACTGATAGGATAGATGAGGACAAGTGAAGAGATGGTAATGAAGTGAATCTGTAAGATGTAGAATGTAAGTTGTTGAGGTTATGAATATGTGATTAGAGGAATTGGTTTTGTGCAGGTATGTGATGATTAGGAGAGAAAAAACCTGTGTAAGGAGAATAAATGGTTTCTTTGTTTTAAAATTGTCCACATATAAATCTAGAAGTTCTTTTTTGGAAGATTGGAGGGAGAGGAGGGTGAGGAGTAGAGGTGGACAAGGAGATCCTCCCCTTCATCATTTAGATTTTCATTTCTTGGAAATTTTTAAATTTTAGTTAATGAAGGCTTGTTGTAAGCATTTCATCTATGACTTTCAGAGACTTTATTGCATGAAATAGTTTATCAGAATATTAACTAGTTCTCCCTTTTCCCCCTCTAGAATCTACCTGGGGAAAAAAGACAAAAGAGACATGAACTTCTGCAGTCAAGCTTCCTGACAAGAAGTTGGTGTACAGAGGGACAGAGCTAACGGTAACCAGTGAGCAAAATTTCTGACAACTGTAGCCGTCTTTTCATTCTTGAAATTTGCCATCTTCAACCACAGATTCCTATTGTTTACCTTCAAGTTGAAGACAAGATCAAATTCTACAAACCAGACCTCATCCAAGGCAAAGGGATTTTTTTCTGCTCTCTTGTGGAAAGCAAAAAAACACAATGTCCAAGAAACAAAATCAAAAGGGTAAGATTGCATGTGGATGTAATTAGTTCAAGGTACATTTGTGGATTTGTGCACTGTCAAATTCTGTTAACTATTCAGAAGTTATTCTGTTTGTTAATGCTTTTTGTTTTAATAATTTGCTTATATAGATCTGTAATTTCATCTTTCTGTTATTACTGCTGTGATTTTAGCGGAGCAAATTATTTGTTAGCTTTCAGTGTGAAAAAATGAGAGCATAGATCTTTGTTTACTAATTGCCTGAAAATTATTGATTAGAATAGAATATTTTAAGAAAATCAGAAAAAGTTCTACAATGTTGGGATATTCAGCTTTATCAAAGCAAGTTATTTCTTTATCAAATTGTAATGTAAGCTAGGGTGTCAGAATCATTGCATGTTTTGAAAAATGTTTTTTAATCTGAAAATGAGGAATAGGCATTTGTTAGAGAGATGAAAGCAGAGTATCCATACAAGAAAAGTAAGAGCTTATACTTACAGGTCTTGAGATCTCCCTGGAAACAAGCAATGGAGCAGGAAAGTTGCATTTTTTTTTAAAATGTCCTCTTGCTTTTCCTCTGGAATTGTCTGTCTTTTTGCCCAGCAGGAGTCAGGCAATGTCAGGAGTAAGTGAAAAATGTTTTGATCATATGTAGTTTCTTGTTAAAGCTTTTCTTGAATAGGCACATAGACAGATTTAGTTTTATACTGTTAAAATTATCGCAAATCAGATTAATCTGTTCCTAAGAAGAAAATGACAGGGTATATAATAAGTTATTACAGATTTTCATTCATCATTTGAGCATCGGCTCTTAATTTGTAAGGCATCATGCTAAGTTTAATTCAGAACATTGCTCTACATCCAGTTCTTTTGTGTTGAGTGAGGGGGAAATCTCTTTTAAATGTTAACTTTCTTATTTCACACTTCATTTTTTATTAGAAAACAAGATTTTTTTAAATGAAAAACTAGTCTCATTTTGGAAGGAATTTAACATATCAGAAATCTGCTTTTTCAGGAATAATAGAAATGACCAAAAGAAATTGAGTTCTCTTTTGTGATAGTTTTCTCTATGAAATGTTCTTTTTTTCAACATTAGGTTTCTCTTTGGTAATAATTACTTCAATTTTCTTTTGTCAATTATGCTAGAAGAATTAGGCAAGATGTTTTTTCCTCCTGTAAGTGGAAAAGTGCCATGTGGATTATTTCCTGGCAGCAAAGTCTAGTATATTTCGTGGTTTCCTTTTTAAATTAAACACCTCATTTCTTCACTTTTTACTTAGCATTTTATAAATATTAGTTATTGAGAGATCCTGTCAGCAGCATTGAGTATTTAAAAATTTTTTATTTATGCCATTCTTTATCATTTCATACTTATTTCCAAATATATCCTTCCTTCTTCCCTTATGCAGTAAGCCATCCTTCTAATACAAGTTTTAAAAGAAAGAAGAAGAAAAATGCAGTCAGCAAAAGCAACCAGCACACCAATTTTATTTGACAGTATATGAAATAGTTCATACCTTCCTTTACAGTGAAAGGAAGAAGATTAGTTTTTTCACATCTTTTCTGGGTCCATATATAACATTAATAGCATTCAAGTTTATTTTTCTTTCCATTTACATTGTTGTAGATATTGTGTCTGTCATATTTCTGATTCTCCTTACTTCATTCAGTATCAGTTCATGTAAGCCCCTTCAAATATCACTAAATTCTTCTTATTCATTGTTTGTTAGGGTGCAGTCGTGTTCTATCCTATTTGTGTACCACAGTTTGCTTAATCATTCCTCAAATGATCATAGGTGTGCACTTTGTTACTAATTCTTTGCTACCACAAAAAAGGAGAAGCACTGAATATGGATCCGTTATTTTCTGGATGAGTACATTGCAAGCAATACCTATGAGGAAAGCCTTTAGGTTTGTCTTTCTACTGATTCAGATGGTGAGATAGGTTTCTTGGAGTGATTTTTTTTTTTTATTCTCTTTGTTTTCCAGGTCAGTTTTTTTGGGATATTTATTAGCATATTATTAGTGATAACTGAATAGGAATTATATACCTGCCATAGAATAAACTTTTAACTTTTTTAAAACCATAATCATACTTGAGGCCCTGGGCTAAAGGGACAGGGGGTGTGAAGAAAAAAAAAGGATCAGAGATGGATCAAACAGTTACAGAACAAACAAGTCTATACGTATAAATCATTTCAATGCAATATTCGAGAACTACAAAGTATGATATACCCTAATGCTTTAAAGGCTATATTATCTCACTAGGTGTATTTTCTCTCTCCATTGCAACAAGGTGTTCTTTTTCATACTCTGTGGCTTCCAAAAAAGAGATCCTATTTATTTGCTAGAGGTCTTCCTGTAAACCTTTTAACATTTTGTGGTTACCAGTGCAGAGTGACCCATTTTCTTTTCTGAACATGTATTTCGTGAAATGATATTCCTCACTCTATATACTGAATTTAAGTCATAATTTTTAAGTTGCCACAGTTTTATACTCAGTTTATATTTCTGCATTGCTCTTTGGGTCATCAACAGTTTCAATTCATCAAAGATTACATTGTCCATTAACTGTAACTGTACAGCCTCACTGAGATAATGCTGGTGTTAAAAGACTTTTTTGTGTGTGTCTATCAGAGAGCAGCTCAGGATCATTTAAAAACATTGCATTATTTCCCAAATGGAACCCAGCCCACTTTCTTTCTCCTATTTAATTCTGGACTTGGTCTGTGTTCACTGCCCATCCAGGATATATGTGGTGATGGGCTAACTTATTGGAAAGGGATTGAATTTTATTGAAAATAATTTGTATTGTATGTAAAAGATGCATTTGATTTTTCTGCATCTATTAGTTTTTTATGGTTAGTTTTTATAAGTGTGCCATGCACATTTGAGAAATATGTGTACTCAGTTCTGCTATTAAGATGTCTACATTGCCAAAAATGCACCATGCTATGGAAAATTGGACAATGAAAATCGGAGTTTACAAGGAGAATGAGATTAGAGGCACAGTGCTCAAAAACTTTAACAGTGTGTCCCTTTTTCTCTCTCACTCCCACACACACACACGAATCTAATAAAAATGGTACCACAGTTTTACACATGTTAAATAGTTAAGAAATATGCAATAAAAAATGGTACCTCTCCCTGGACTTTTGTAAAACAAGTTGGGCAAGTGGAAACTTCAGGTATTGGGGTGTAGGCAGGAGACTTCCTGAGGTTCGAACCAGTCCTCCTCTACCCACAGTTTCCTACTGCACCAGGAGATATACAAGAAATATGGCACTTTACTTTGAAAAAGATCTTATATGTGCTTGTGGAAATGGACCCTGGAAGTGCTGCTGCTTGTGAGTGATTGTGAGGTGGTATATGCAGTTTTGGGCATTCTTGTTGTTTCTCTCAGAAGAAATCAAGCACAAGCATACATGAAATGTACATTATGCTCAGAATGTTCCCTTGGATATATATAGATATAGATATTCCCTAAAACATTTCTATATCTATCTGCATATATCTCTGTGTGTGTGTGTATGTATATATATATTATTACAATTTTGTCTACCCATTTATATAATTAATGTTAAAAGCTTGTCCACCCATTTCTATAAGGAAGAATTTATTGCTTCCAGTTCTTCTAGAAATATCAGGTACAATTATTTTATTTTTATTGTATCTATTTATTTATTTTTAGATTTTGATATTCATTTCCACAAAATTTTGAGTTCCAATTTTTCTCCTCATCTCTCCCCTCCCTTCATCCCATAATACCTTGCATTTTGATTACCCCTTCCCTCAGTGTATCTTCCCTTCTATCACATTCCACCCTTCCCTTATCCTCATCTTCTCTCTTTTCTTATAGGGCAAGCAAGATAAATTTCTATACCTCATTACCTGTGTTTCTTATTTACCAGTTATATGCAATAATAATTCTCAGCATTCGTTTCTAATACTTTGAATTCCAACTTCTCTCCCTCCCTACCTCCTCACCCATCCCCACTGAGAAGGCAAGCAATTCAATACAGGCTATATATGTGTTATTTTGCAAAAGACTTCCATACTAATCATGTTGTGTAATGCTAACTATATTGCCCTCTATCCTACCCTGTCATCCCCCCCCCTTTTTTTATTCTATCATTTGACCTTGTCCTTCCCAAAAGTGTTTACTTCCATTTACTCCCTTCTCCCATTTGCCTTCCCTTCTATCATCCTCCTCACCCCACTTGTCCCCTCCTCCCCTACTTTCCTGTAGTGTAAGATAGATTTTCATACCAAATTTAGTGAGCATGCTATTCCCTCCTTAAGCCATGTGAAGAGGATAAGCTTCACTTTTCCCCTCTCCCCTTCTCCCTTTTCTCCTCCATTGAACAAGATTTTACTTATCCCTTATGAGTTATAGCTTGCCCCATTCCATTTCTCCCTTTCTCCTCCCAGTATTTTCCTCCCTCACCCCTTAATTTTTATTTTATTTTTTTTAAGGATATTATCTCTTCTGATTCAACTCAACCTGTACTCCTTGTCTGTATGTGTGTGTGTGTGTGTGTGTGTGTGTGTGTGTGTGTGTGTGTCTAATCCCTCCACCTACCCAAATACTGAGAAAAGTGTCAAGAGTTACAAATATTATCTTTCCATGTAGGAATGTAAACAGTTCAGCTTTAGAAAGTCTTTTCTCTTTCCTGTTTACCTTTTCATGCTTCTCTTGATTCTTGTTTTCTATTCAGTTCTCATCTTTTCATCAAGAATGCTTGAAAGCCCTCTATATCATTGAATGACCATTTGTTTTCTTGAAGTATTATACTCAGTTTTGCTGGGTAGGTGATTCTTGGTTTTAACTCCAGTTCCTTTGACTTATGGAATATCCTGTTCTAAGCCCTTCGATCCCTTAACGTAGAAGCTGCCAGATCCTTTGTTATCCTGATTGTATTTCCACAATACTCAAATTGTTTCTTTCTAGCTGCTTGCAATATTTTCTCCTTGACCTGGGAACTCTGAAATTTGGCCACAGTATTCCTAGGAGTTTATCTTTTCAGGTCTCTTTCAGGAAGTGATAGATGGATTCTTTCAATATTTATTTTGCCCTACGATTCTAGAATATCAGAGTAGTTTTCCTTGATAATTTCATGGAAGATGATGTCTAGGCTCTTTTTTTGATCATGGCTTTCAGGTAGTCCTATAATTTTTAAATTGTCTCTCCTGCCACTATTTTCCATGTCAGTTGTTTTTCCAGTGAGATGTTTCATATTATCTTCTATTTTTTCAAATTTTTGGTTTTGTTTTCTAACTTCTTGGTTTATCTCACAGTCAGTTTCCCTGAACTCGACTCTCTTTTAAAGAACTATTTTGTTCAGTGAGCTTTTGAACCTTCTCCTCCATTTGGCTAATTCTGCTTTTTAAAGCCTCCTTCTCCTCATTGGCTTTTTGGACCTCTTTTTCCAATTGAGTTAGCCTCTTTTTAAAGGTGTTATTTTCCTTAGCAGTTTTTTTGGTTCTCCTTTAGCAGGCTGCTGACACACTTTTCAAGCTCTTCTATGGCCTGAGCCCTTTTCATATTCATTTTGGAGGTACTGTAGGCAAAGGCCTTGACTTCCTCTGACAGTATACTTTGTCCTTCCTCATCCAAAAGGATGAATGGAGACACCTGTTCACTAAGAAAGTAGCCTTCTGTGGTCTTATTTTTTTTTTCCCCTTTTTTTGGGCATTTTCCCAACCAGTTACTTGACTTTTGAATCCTTTGTCAAGAGGAGGGTCCTAGAGCTTCTCCTGTCCCCAGTATAAGGATGAAATTCAAATCAGCTGCTCAGTTCCCCCTGGGGCTTTGAGTGGGGGTAGAGCCTCCACTGAGGGCTGAGGTTCAGATCAGCTGCTCAATTCCACCAGAGGCTTTAAGCTGAGCTGCCTGGACAATGGACCCAGGCTGCTTCCAGGTGGCTGCTGGCTGCTGCTGCTGCTGCCACATGGGACCAGTGCTGGGGGAATCCCTGTTTCCCTCTCTCCCAGCTGAGAAAGCCCTCCCACACTGACCTTTGGCGCTTTCTTTGTGGCTTGTGGGTTGAGGGATCTGGGACCCTCCCTGCTGGGAATTCTGCTCCGGAGGTCTGTTCAGGTCCTGTTCCTCCCAGTGCCGCATGGCCAGGGCTGGGCTCTGCTCCACTTAGCATCCCGTGAGATAGACCATTCCTGTCAGCCTTCCATGTTTTGGCTGGAAACCTCTTTCACTCTGTTGTTCTGTGACTTCTGCTGCTCTAGAATTTGTTGAGTGTCTTTTTTTACAGATATTTTGTGGGCTGTTGAGGAAGCGCTGGAGTATATGCATCTTTCTACTCCTCCATCTTGACTCCGCCCCTGGTGCAGTTACTTTAGCATTAGCTGAATAGATATGTTAGACAAAATATCTAGAAGTAGTTTGAGTTATCTGTCCCATTTACATGATGACACTCTGAGGTATTTTTCATGTCTCCAGATTTGTGAATCCAAGATAATATGGGTCACTAAAGATTTGAATTTTTTTTGTTTTTTTTTAGTGGTGTTTTCTGTTGTAAAATAATTTAAATTGAAGTAGATTCACTTTAAAAATCTATCTTACCTTAATAATAGTAAATAATAAATGATCTAATCTTTCTGTTTCTCCAGACTTTAAAGTTTCCACTGGTATATAGCTTCATAAAATTAAGGCAAATATTTTGAAATTGATTCTTGCATAGATTGGGGAGTAACTAAGTTCATTCAGAAGACTTAGGTCAGGGTGGAAACCTGCAGCTCAAGGCCACATGTGGCCTTCCATGCTTTTTTAAATCCAAGCATAAAATCCAGACAAGAAAGTGTAAAGATTTGTTGTGTGAAGTTTGGAGGCCACATATGGCCTTAGGGGTGCAGGTGCCTCCCATCTCCCCCCAGGTCATAATTTTTTTTTTAAAGTATAAAAATCATTTCTATGTTCTGTTAGTTTGGAACACTTTTGCCCTATATTTGGTCCAACCCATACCTAAAAAATTCAGTTATTGCATCATACCCTAAAAATGGTCATCCACTCTTTGCTTTGAAGAGTTTGGTGAGGGACATCCCACAGTTCCAACATAACCCATTCTACTTTTGGATAGCTTTAATTGTTAGTAAGTTTGTCTTCACATCAAGTCTAAATTCGCAGCTAAAATTACAGTTCAAAGAATGCTGGCTCAGGATTTAGAGAATATGGGTTCAAACCATGCCTCTGCCTGTGTTATCTTGAACAAGTCATAACCTTCCTGATCTGTAGTTTACCAAATGGCCATTGAGGTCTTTTTCAACTCTGAAACTCTTGCATTCATAAACTTGTATTCATGGCATCCACTAGTAAGACACTGCACTCTATCCAAAGTAATACAGATGCATAAACTTATAACTAATCCACTCACTCAATAGACCTTCATATAACTGAAAGCAGCTGTCATGTTCTGACTGCATCTTTATTTTTCCAGACAAAGCATTCCCAGTTCCTTTAGCCATTCTTCATCTAATATGGATTCAAGGGCCTTCAGTATCTTCATTCTTCTCTGGATGCTCCAGGTTATAAACATCTTTCTTAAATAGTAGTGCCCAGATTTGAATGTGGTACTCCAGATATCAAAAGTATGGAGGGACCATCATTCCTTATTTCTTAAAGCTGTGCAATATAGACCAAGACTACATTCGGTTTTTTGGCCACTTCATTCCACTGTTGGCTCATATAGAACTAAAAACACTAGATCTTTTTCAAATTGTCATCTAATCTCCCACATACTGTCCTTGTGAAGTTTATTTTTTAAACCTAAATTAAAATTTATCAAATTAAATTTTATTTTATTAGATTCAGCCCAATTCTATAGCCTGTCAAGATCTTTTTGGATCCTGTCATCCATTGTGTTAACTCTCTCTTATCTTTTTGTCATCTGCAAGTTTAATGAGCACATCATCTATACCTTTTACTCAAGTCACTTACAGAAATATAAGATAATGTAAGGCAAAGAGAAACAGTCCTCTTGAGAGCTGCTAAGTTGACATTGAATAATTAGCATCTACTTTTTGAATAATTATCATCTACTTTTTCAGCCTACTTATTCAGTTCTAAATCCTGTTAGTTATAAGTTATTGATAACTTATCAATCTGCAACATAAGAGACAGAGAAAAGTGAAGACAGCAGTAAGAAGGCACAGAGGGGAACAAGAGGTCTATAAATACAGAACTTCAGGAAATATTAGTTAAATAGAATATATGAAAATTACCATTGATGAAAGTCTCTTTTCTGGAAGCCAGTAGTCATGAGAATTGCATGGAATACATGATGGTAGAGAACTATAGCGAGAGCTTTTAGCCTCAAATTAAATGACTACTGAGATTAGATGGAGCAAAAGGTTCCTTGCTTCATGTGGCCCTTGTCACCGGTGATCCTTCTTTTCATTCATTTGTTCAACAGTTGACTTTGATTTGAGTGAGGGAGGGCTGTACAAGGTCACCAGCCTCACTTTGTCCTCCAGAATCATCTGGGTCCAGTGGCCAGATATTCATTAGGAATGAACTGGAGATGGCCCAAGATGCAATGGAGACCCTGGACATTTTAGGCTAAGGTCTTATCAGGTACTCACTTAGCACCAAAAGTTATATCATTTCCCTGATGACCTCTTCGAAAACAGAGGATAAACACAGCCTGTGAGTAGATCCAAGCAGCCTAAATGGAGACCCAGCCAGTTGGGTAACTCAGTTCTTCTTCTCCCTCTCCCTCTCCCTTTCCCTCTCCTCTCCAAATTTTAATGACCAGAAGTTTCCATTCCCCCTTCCCCCTTCCCTTCTTCTTAAACCCAGTTAACTCTGAAGTTCATAGATTACACCGCAATAGGTCCCTGTCCAAGCTCCAAGTAAATGACTGTATTTTGGATCCTCCTGGCTTAGAGTGAACGTCAATAGTAACTGTTTCTCTTTGGAACAGTAACCTTGAGGGTCTTACCCTCCCAGCTTGATTTTTTTTCCTTCTTTTTTTCGAATTAAAGGAACTCTCTTCTTAAAGAGGCCTATTCACTAAACAAGCATTACTTTACTGTAAGTGAGCACCTAAAAGGGCCTTAGCCTAAAAGGGCCAGGGTCGCCCCTTGCATCCTGGGCCATCTCCAGTTGTCCTAATGAATATCTGGCCACTGGATCCAGATGGCTGTGGAGGAGAAACTACTCACCTTTTAGTGAGCTTGATCCTGTTTCATTGTGGCCATCAATGATCCTTTAAATGCTTGACTTCACTACTACCAACAGCTGCTGTGATGTCTCCGTGTCATTGAAATGGGCTGTTCAAGAGCAATAATTTTTGTAGTTTTCTCTGAAGTAATTTTCCATTCCTAAAAATCACAGAATTAAAAATACAGTAAAAGATACCAATGAAACAGATTTGGCATGAACTAGCTAGCTAGACAGATCATTCCAGTTTTTTTCAGGCTAGCATTAGTAGAAACACTGACATGACCATTGCTATCACAAAATGAATTCCTATCCAAATTATAAATGTGCTTCATAATTGGAATAGCACTGAATGATTATGCTTTAGAATTCTATTCCCTTTTTTTCAGCAGATTTTTCCTTTCGGCAACTAATATTTACAATGAAATAGTGAAACTTAATATCACATTATTACAAATTCTGTTATTTTTATTATGAAATTTTTAGTGGAAGAAGGAGAGTTTTGAAGTAATTTTTGAAAGAGGTACAGAAAGGAAGTTTGGAAATGTCATAAAAGGGAGAGTGCATCATAGAATCTTATATCAGTTATTTTTATTTTTTATTTTTCAGGGTTTATTGCCTCAGTTATACCTCTGTCTGACAGCTTTGTATGTGCTGGTTGCTAAAGGCATTAGTTAAGACAGAAGTTAAGCATTAAGACAAAATTATCAGGTTGATCATTATGTTGAGTGACATCTTTTTATTAATTTAGGTACCACATTTTTTAAAAAGTGTCCGTCTGGAGATATTGTGGAGGTATCTGGAAACAATGTTGGTAATCCAGGTTAATTATTGGTCAGTGTCAGATTATTATTACAATTTTGAAAAAAGGAGCAAGGAATAAATGATCTTTATTTAAAAAAAAACTTTGTAATATCATAGCTTAAAGGAGAGGTCAGGATTTTATTAGCTATTGAAACATGCAGTTAGGGCTTACTTAGTCTTTATTGTGCTTTGAATCAGGATAATACTCAAGGGAGAGAAGGGAAAATAAAAAGCCCTTGTAAGTTTTAAGAGGAATGTCAAGGCAGTCTTTTAGGGTTACAAACTCTGAAATTTTTCCCTCCTTAAAGTAGGTATATAGTTAAAAGTCATTTAGGTCTTTGAAGCACTGGACAGGCTCTATTTTAACCTGTATCTCAGAATGAAGATTTAATTAGATAGATTGAGATGTAAAAACAAAGAGGAGTCTTAGAGAGTTTCCTGTTGTACCTGAAGAGGGTATTTTGAATTTTAAAAAGAAGTAATAATGGGCAATTATATATTTAAAAAGGCACATTTTTCTTTAAGCTGTAGTGCTGATATGGCACCTAAAGAGGCATTTATTTTCAGACTGATTTTCTAGTTTATAATTACCAGTTTCATGTTTTCCCACCTGCTGATTTTTTTTTGCTCTTTCACTATTATTTTCTTTCTTACAAGGTAGACAGAAGAATTGGAACTCTTAGTCAGTTTTGCTACTTGCCATTGGAAGATTTTTATTAGAGGAGAATGAGGTTAAACTCAGAAATAAATATTTTAGAAATGATGTGTGGATTTTTATTTTTCATATTGTCCTAGTCATCCATTACTACATATAAGATTTGACATTTCAGAACAGCAATTGTTTAGTGCTGCAATTTTCTAATTGCATAAAATGTATCATAAAATATAACAGATGTAGTAGTAATAGTAGCAGCAACAGCAATAGCAGCTGTCATTTATATAGCACTTTATATATGTTAACTCATTTGGTCCACACAACACTGGAAAACAGGTGCTGTTATTATCTTCATTTACAGATGAGCAAACTGTAGCTCAGAAAAGTTAAGTGACTTGCCCAGAGTCCTATAGTTAGGAAACATCTGAGGCAGAATTTGAACTCAGATCTGCTTGTCTACAAGTCCTGTACTTTATCCACTATGCCATTTACTAAATAATTGGTGTTTGTATACTGCTTTAAAGTTTATGAAGTATTTTACATATGTCATCTCATTTGATTATCACTACAACTTTGTGAGATTGATGCTACATATCTTATTATCCCCATTTCGTAAATGAGAAAACTGAGGCCCTGTGAGATTGTAGCTTGACCGTGTTAGCCAGCTAATACATGATAGACGTGGTATTGGGACCCAGGCCTCTCCAGACTACAACTCCAGAACACATTCTGTTGTTCTTTAGTATCTTCATAAGTTTACAAAACATTACAAAGAACGAAACAAAACATATTAGGATGTTTCAGGATTGATGAACAAATTGTTTATGTTTGATTTCAGTAGTTAAAGATGTATGAGGTTTTTGTTGTTTTCAATAGCCAGTGACTTTCAATATCTTCATTCTCAGCCTTATGGCTTGTGGGATTAAGTATTTCCCTCCTGAAAGGGCTGATGGAATTGAGAAAAATCTGAAAGGGAAGAAGGTGAATTTTTCTTATCTGTAAGGATCATTTCATATGTGAGAAAGCTAACCTCAGACTGATGAAAGATGGCACTGAGACAAAAGAGGTTGGACATTAAAATCAATACCATTGCCTCCTAGCTATTCTCTGGAGTCTATTACTGAAAAGGTTTGTAAGAAGTGGGCTGACTCTACTACCCAATCAGCAGTCACAGAGGAACTGGCAGAATTAATGCTGGAACCAGCAAATCCTTTTAAACAATGAGACCCTCAAGACTTCTTAGAGGTTAAATTTCTGCAATAGAGGCTAGCAGCTCATTCTGTTGCACTCACTGGAGACCTGGGGAAATCTTTTGTTGTGTTTGGATTGAGAAGAAGGGTGGGTAAGGTAGTATTTAATTGCTTGTCTGTGTCCTTAATAAAAATCCTGACCCTTCCATCACACTATATGCTTGGAAGAAAAAATAATAATTCTGTCTTAGAGTTTGTAAACTTTCTAGTGTAAATGCTAGTTTAAAACCCATCTGAAAAGGAGAGAAAAGACATTCTTAGAGATATATCCAGGGAGACATTCAAAGAAGCAAGAGCAAAGAAAAAAAAATCACTCATCAGTAAAAAATATGTGTCCAATGAGAGCAAAATTAACCAAAGAGCCAAAGGCCCTCAACTGCTTGCGTATTTACTTGCATTGAAGATCTTTTAAAAAGATTAGCTATTAGTTATAGAATTGTGGACATTTTTTGTTTTGGCCTAGTCATCCTAGCCATCCAGATGATATATTTAGGAAAACCAATTCATTATAGAGACATAATGTAAGGAGAAAGTCTTTGCTAACAACCTACCACATCATGAGTTCTGGTTTGGTCCTTAGCACAAAATTTATAAAAGGAATGAATTTTCTCAAATTTAAAATTTTAAACTACCAAATATATAATTTTAGAATGATAGAATGGTATATAGCTTGAGAGAATGATTTAAGGCAGACATCTCAGTCATATCAATACCGTCTTGGTTTACGTCGTCTATTTACATTCTGTTTTTCCCTTGCTTCTTTTTGTAGTTGCATTATCCTGTTGTTCAAAGGTCTGTGCTAATTTTTTGAAAAGTAAAAACATTAAAAGCTATGTATAAATCTGCAGAGCCACTATTCTTCTCACATATAAATACTTTATCAGCATTGATGTATGTTTTGTTTATTGATTATTGACTATTGATTTAATCCCTAACAAACCAGCCTTTGTTATCTGTACATTCTGTTGGACATAATCACAAGTGACTGGGTGAAATAGTATAGAAGGTGCAGGACCAGATGTTGTTGATTGAATCAACTGAAAAGGTACAATTTCTTGTGTACAAAGATGACACTATAAATATATGTACTTATTAATTAATAATGAGTATACATTTTTAAAAGCTGTATCTCATTTTTATTGATAGCTTTGTCTCTATGTCATGTTAATTTCTAAATGTGCTACTTTATCTTCCTGTATTCAGCAAACCACCCCTTCTAACAAAGAGATTTAAAGAGGGCAAAAAACAGTTGTACAAAACTAGCCAGTACATTAAGTGTGTTAATGCAGCATTCCATATCCATCCTTCTAGTCAGTTAAGTTCATGACGTTGGTGTCATTCTTGACTCCATACTTTTCTTCATGCCAGATAACCAGTCACTTGTCAGATCTTGCCTTTTCTTCTTCCACAACAGCAATCAACAAGCATTTATTACCCTGCCTCGTATGTGTTAGCAGTAAGGATGCAAATATAGAGAATGAAAAAAATTGCTATTCTCAAAGAGTTTATGTTCTAATGAGGGACACTGTAAATACATATTTAAGTATATACTTAACAAGAATATATTAAGTACTTCCTATTATGTGCCACTGGGCTAAGTGCTAGAGTTCAGTACTCTCTACCCTCAAGGAGTTTATAGTCTAATGGAAGAGACAACATGCAAAGAAATACACAGTGTAAATAGAAGATAATTTCAGTGATTTTAGAGGTAAATAAGTAGCTACTGGAATTTGAGTAGGATTGAGTAACACATGTTTAGACCCATGCTTTAGAAAGATGACTTTGGCTACTAAGTGGAGGTTACATTGGACTGGTGGGGAGAGCATGAAGGCCAGAAAACTGACAAATAAGCTATTATAGTAGTTTAGGGGGAAGGTATGTGAATCTGTAACATGGTAACGATTGTGTGAGTGAAAAGAAGGGAACATAAACGAGAAATGTTGTGAATGTAGTGGAATTTCTGGATGTGGACATTTTAGTAATTTTTCTTCATAATTCCAAATGGTTTTCTGGAGTTACTGGGTCAATTCATAGCTCTCAAGTGTGTATGTTACTGTGTCTGTCTTTCTGCAGTTCCTCAAACATTGACTGTTTCCATTTTTTATCATCTTTGTTACAGGGTGTTAAGTCAAATCTTGGAATTGTTTTTATTCTCATTTATATTACTAGTGACTTGCAACAGATTTTCATATAGTTATTAATAGTATACAATTCTTCTTTAGAAGAATTCTTTGTTTATGTCCTAGGGCAAATAATTGGCACAGTGGATAGAGTGCTGAACCTGGTGTCAGGAAGACTTATTTTCCTCTGTTCAAATATAACCTCAAGACACTCACTAAGCTGTGTGACCCTGGTCAAATCACTTTAACTTTTTTGACTCAGTTTCCTCATATATAAAATGAGCTAAAGAAGGAAATGGCAAGCCTCTCCAGTATCTTTTCAAGAAAACCCCAAATGGGACCATGAAGAGACCTTTGCTTACCTTTTCATTAGGTTCTTGGTTCCATATATTAGGAAATTAATTCTGATTAATGTTAATAATATAATAATATTAATTCCCAAATTAATGTAGAAATCAGAGATACACTAATCAGTGATATTTTTAATAAAATTTTTTTCCTCCAATCAGCACTTTTCCTCTGAACTTAATTGTATTGCTTTTCTTCGTGAAAAGTTTCATGCAGTGAAAAGTGTTTTTTAAATTTTTTTTGTGATTGACTCTATCCCTTCTGTTGTTAAGAATTGTCCCCCTAATTGTAGCTGTGAGAGAGGTACCTGATCCTGATTTCTTATAAATACATTATGATGTGACTTATTATTTTCAATTGCATATCCATTTTGACCTTATTGTAATAGACTGCCAAAGGGGTCCATGACACACAAAAAATTAAGAATCACTGTTCTAGACCTTTTGTTCTTCCAAATGAATGTTATTCTTTTGGTGCTGGTGGTTCTATAAATTATCCCCTTAGTAGTTTGCTGTTCAGTTACTAAATATTGTAAATTAATTTAGGTAGTAGCATTCATTTTAAATTATGTTTTTGTTTGTTCTTTGTTTTCAAAGAGGACCAGTAACAGGGTGATGATGTCTTGACTTTTGTGTGAATTGAATTTAAATGAAGCAGAGTTGCACAAAGTCATCATCTTCACTTTCTATTCCAGAGTCATCAAAGTCCAATGGCACGACAAAATTTCAAGATGACTTGTATGGGGTGTTCAGGGAGGGCTAGCACCTCTGGTATGAGGTCTTACAAAGCCCTTTACACAGTTACTCATCCACTTTTGTGTCCACCTTCACCCATCTCCCACCTGCAGCCACACCCCAGTAAAGCATCTTGGCAGAGATGCTAAACCAGGTTGAAGGTAACAACGGGGCTCAGACCTATCACTGAGTTAGGGGGGATACCTCCCCAAAGCATGTAAATGGACACTTCCTCCCGCAGAATGGACACATAAGAACAGCTTGTTCCAACAGCCAGGCAGCTGAGGCAGGCAGCTCCACCTTAGAGTACCACATTAGACATTGAAGAAGTCATGGTCTATATGTAAGTTTAAGCCTAATTTTTGCCAAGTAGTTTTCCTGTTTTCAGACCCCAGGTTATTGAGATGAACTGTTTTTGATTCTTGCTTGTCTAATCTGCAGATCTGCTTTTCTATTTTTTAAGCATTACCAAATACTTTTGATAATTATTGCTTTATTATATGATTTAAATTCTACAAGAACTATCTCCTACTTTTTTCATTATATCCCTTAAGAATCTCTATAGACTAGGAGTTCTTAAACTTAATATTTTTGACAAATATATTTCAAAATAATTGGTTTTCTTTTTATTCCTTTGTATTTAAAAACATTCTGATGATTACAGAGGCTTCACCAGACTACCAAAGGAGTTCATAATACACAAAAAGTTAAGGATCTCTGTTTTAGTCCTTTTGTTCTTCCAAATGAATGTTGTTCTTTTTGGTGATGGTTCTATAAATTATCCCCTTAGTTGTTTGCTATTCAGTTACAAAATCTTGTAAATTAATTTACATAGTAGCATTTGTTTAACTAATTTTTACGTGTGCTGGCCTGGTACTGCATGCAGCCCCTTTCAGATCCCTCTTCCCACTCCCAATACTTCTCCATTGAATGATTTTTTAAACTGTTATTTTTTTTCAATTAACAAGTATATATTTTTTTCCCCTTCCACTAACCCCTCTCCAAAAAAGAGAAAGAAAATCTTTGTAATAGATATACAAAATTAAAACAAATTCCTATATTGACCGTTTCTGAAAATGCATGTGTCATTTTGCATATAAATTGCTCCTCTGGTTCTTCTCACTTTATTCTGTTTCAATTCATGCAAATCTCAGGTTTCTCTGAAACTATCCTCATTGTTGTTTAGTATTCAGTTATATTTATATACCATAATTTGTTCAGCCATTCCCTGTGTGTAGGGAACTTAATTTGGGATTAAACAAATCTTTAATTGGTAGTTCTTTGCCACTACAAAAAGAGCTGCTATAAATATTTTTTTTGTACATGTGAGTCTTTCTCTTTTTTTGTATCTCTTTGAGAGTACAAACCTTACAGTAGTTATCACTGCATCAAAAGGCTCATCCAGTTCAGTAAAACTTTCCAGGCATAGTTCCAAATCTTTTCCAGAATGATGTACCTTTTCTAACACTATATTAATTGTCTGTTTTTTCCAGGGTTCCTCCAACATGTCATTTTTCTTTTCTGGACTTTGTAATCCAAAATAGCTTTTATGTCCCTCAAACAGGACATTCTTATCTCCTATCAAGTGTTTCGCTGTCTCTGATTCTCAGAACTCTCTCCTTCCTCATCCCTCTCTCCTGGCTTCCCTGACTTCTTCTTACCTAAAGTTTTACCTTCCATAAAAAGCCTTTCCCAGGTCTCCTTAATATTCGTGTCTTTCTTCTGAGATTTTCCTGAGTTTATCTTGTATATATCTTGTTTGTACATAGTTGTTTGCATGCTGTTTCTCCCATTAGACTGAGTCTCTGGAGAGCAGTGTCTGGTTTTTGTTCCTGTTGTATTTTGTTGTTTGTTTAGGGTGTTTTTTTGACCTTTCTTTGTGTCCCTAATTCTTAGCATCGTCCTTAATAAATAAATTCTTAATAACTACTTCCTTTTTTAAAAAAAATTATTTTTAACTTGTGGAATAAAATGAGCATTTCCACAACATAATACAATAAGGAAGATGATTGCACGTGAAACTGCAAATCTACCATGCACAACTTGCTGTTCCTTTCAAACGTACAACAAAATTATCATGTAAATTTCTCTTTTTCCTTCCCTCCCTCCCTTCCCCACCCTAGAGTTGACTGTCATTTGACCCAAATAGGTATATATATGTGTAAAATTATTCTGTCCATACTTCTATTTATCAGTTCTTTCTCTGGATGCAGATAGCATTTCTTTATATGTCCTTTATAGTTAATCACTGACTAAGCTAAAAAAAAAACCAAAAAACCAAACCCTCCCACAGCATTCAGGCCATCTCCACTTGTCCTGATCTGTATCTCACCACTGGACCCAGGTGGTCCTAGAGGAGGAAGTGAGGCGGGTCATCTAGAAATTTTAACTTAGCTGTGGATATTCTAAATGTGAGATCCTATAGAATGAGTTCCAGTGAATAGACACACTACTAGAGGAACAGAAAGACCATGATGAAAATGATTACAACTTATAGACCAACATTTGTTGTAAAAAATACAAAGGAAGAGGGAAAGAATATGAAGACTTCAATAAGATCCTTCCAGTTGAATCAACATGTACTTTGATACTAAGAGACTTTAAATTCAAAGCCTCGAATAGGCAAAAACACCAAAAGACATTAGAAAATAATTGGTCCAAAATAAGGAATGAGAGAGGCCAAAGGCTTATACACAGAAACCTCATACCTCTACATCATCTGATGACTTTCTTTGAAAAAACACTTGGTCAGCACTGGTCATGGTAAGCACAGAAAACCATTCTCCCAGGTAAAATTTAGATGGGAAACATCTCACTACTGATGGGTGGGAGTCCTGAATCAGCTGTCTATGTATAGTCAGGTTAGAGCAGTGATCAAAAGTAGTACAGTATAGTCAGAAGAAAAGAAATTGACCCAGATTGCAATAATTTCATATAGAAATTTAATCAATATAATAAACTGTCATAGCAACACTAAATGAACCTGAAATGTATCGTAGCAAACATTTAATTTACTTGCATCAAAGGTAATATTGGTTTACAATATAAATTCATTTGTACAACTTCATGGAAAAGGCTGGTAGAAGACTGGGTAGTATTGCCTCATAAAATAGAAGCAATAGAATGTAAAACTAATTTTAAAAAACTTGATGATAGTGGTATAGTAAAAAAAAAAAAAAGGTCTTTAGACTCTTAAAGAATCTAAAAATCTTAACGAGCCTTTAGAGTCAGAGGATGTTAAGTACAAATACTCTCTCTTTCAATACTACCTTATGTGACTTGAGTAAAATTACTTAACCTCTCTAGCTCTCGGTTTTTTTATCTGTAAAAGGAAAGTGTTAGACTAAATTATTTCCGAGGTTCTTTTTTTAGGGCAACTTCTAATTTTTAAAAGTAACTTATTTATTTTTAGTTTTCAACATTCACTTTCATAAGATTTAGAGTTTTAAATTTTCTTCCCCTCCCTAAGATGGCATGCAATCTGATATAAGCTCTACTTATACATTCATATTAAACATTTTCACGTTAGTTATGATATAAAGAAGAATTAGAACTAATGGGAAGAACCACGAGAAAAAAGAAGCAAAAGAAAAACAAAAGAGAGCAAATAATATGCTTTCATCTGCATTCAGGCTGCAAAGTTCTTTCTCTGGATGTGGATAGCCTTTTCCATCATGAGTCTTTTGGAGTTATCCTAGATCCTTACATTGCTGAGAAGAGCTAACTCTATCAAAGTCACTGTTCAGTGTGTCCATTATTGTGTACAGTGTTCTGGTTCTACTTATTTTACTCATTATCAATTCATATAAGTCTTTCTGTTTCTAAGCTTTTTTTTCTAGCTCTAAAACTATGTGCCTACAAAAGTTATATCTGGATCATTTAGGGGAATACTACAAGAATAATCAACAGACAAAAGATGGAGAGATCTACAGAGGTTTTTATGGAAAACTTTTTTTTTAAACATTAAGGACTGTGGGACATCTAAGACACCATATTTGAACTCTAGCATTGAATATGATTCTAGAAATGATTGAAATAACACTGAAGACACCAAAGCTAGAAAACCAACTGGACTAGACCCAAGTGTGCACTGAGGAGGTTTGTGCTAGAGTCAGCACGATTGTGAGGACATTGATGTATGAATTCTTAATGTATTAAAAGCAGGGAAGATACTAAAGGCTTGGGAAAATACCTTTCTATTACCAAAAAAAGAAAAGCCAACTAAGAGGCCATCAACAACTGTTGACCCATGTGCTTATTTTCTCATCTACGTAAAGTTTTAATGAGAGTCGTCTACAAACATTTGTCTAAAGGGCATCCTTTATAATGAGGGTACTGTGGGAGAACAGGCACATTTTTGCAGGTGACCTTTTTTCATACACCACACTTTAACCATTACGTGATTGACTGAAAGATATGTAGTGTGTAGCATCATCCTAGTTTGTACTTATTATTTACTGATTTAAAAAATTGGAGGTAAAGGGAATAGCAGAGCAAAATGCTGCTTTAAATACTTTCTTCCAAGTGTCTCCCAAGTATAGGTCAAAATTATAATGATTTCTGGAAAAAATATTACAAAACAAAGAGTTTTGTTTGATCCCTGATTATTACTATCAGAAGAGGCATAAAACAGATGTATTTTCACCAGAGGTGTTTATCACTGTCATCGAAGACATTCAGTGTCAAGGTCAGACTTAAAATCTCACCCTAAAGATGGTGAAATTTTCCAAATATTCTCATTTATAGATGACATCGTGCATATTAAATCAAGCCTCAGAACATTCCAGAACCTTCTTGTGAGATCTATAATGACTGAAAAGAATTTGTTTTACCATCCACACAAGAAAAACTAAATGTATGCTTTGTTGTTTGTGAAGTACAGTTAAATCAGCAACCAGTAGCACTCATCTCTCTATATATGTATATATGTGTGTGTTGTGTGTATGTATGTATGTATCTTGGAAAGATATAGCATATAAACATTGGGTTGGGACTGAAATTGGGCAGAAGGAGAATAGTAAACTAGATTGCTTTTGGGAAACTAAAAATGGAGTATTGCCCAGAAAGCAGTGGACAAACAAATGGTTGATATGATCATAGATCTAGAGCTGGTGGATGTGAACAGATTGTAACACATTATAAAGAAAGCATCACATGATGGAGGAGAACTACAGGAAAAAATGCTATCAAAGAAACTTATGAGTGAAAAAGATGATGAACTGGTCATATGGTAGAAATGAGGCATAACTGATAGCTCGTATGTTCTATTGATGTCCTCATGATGTCAAAAAACAAAAGGGAAGCCTCTGCATGTTGAGTTGAGTAAATGCTCCATGGTAAGCTTAATGTAAGGACATAAATAAAAGTTGAATAAGGCAGACAGGCATAGATGGGTTAAAATCTGCATTGTTAGAGAGAATACCCACATTGATAAGATTATATATATATGTTTGATTATCTCCCCCACAGCATACCACAATACATTGCACATAAATGTTTGAATGAATGAACTAATAAATATATTATTCTTCCTGTAGACATGAAGTGCATCGCATGTTTGCCCCTAAAGAGGTTTAATAGCTTGTGAATTAGCCATGCTTCTTACACCATCTCCCTTATAACTAACTCCTCTTTGGAAGGAAAGTAAAGGTAAAATGTAGTCATTTCCTTTAACTGTTCTTTAATAATTCTGAAAGGATTGATAGGGAAAGAGTTTATAATGTAGTAAGATTTTAATTTATCTGGGATTTTCATTTATCTAAATTGTGTCTTCTTTATATTTATATGAATGATTGGCAGTTAGCTGCATTATTTGAGCCTCTAGATCAGAGGCTTGGGAAAACATCTTAGCCTGGGAGTCCACAGACAGATTTGAGGGGATCTGTGAACTTGGACAGGAAAAATATTTTTATAACTGTATTTCAAAATTGCTTTTAAAAATATTATTCTGAGAGGATCTTCATGAGATTATCAAAGAGATCTATGACACAAAAAAGTTAAGAATCCTTGTTCAAGTCTAGATGCTTCATATGCTTCATACTTATTGTGCACTGATTTTATGACCTCAACTTAATTTTTATTTGGATGTTAGTCTCAAAATGACAATATTAGAAAGATTAAATCTAAATCCATGGTTGATTGGTAATTGATGAGCAGAGTTTCTCTTGTTATGACACAGTCTCTTGTTTTTTCTTCCAGTCTCAACCCTGCTATGTTGTCACCACTTGAACATTTTAAGTTCTTAATTCTGCAATTTATCAGTCTTTTTCACAGCAACAAGGACATATTTAAAGACAGAATGAGTGAGAAATGAAGTAATGAATCCAGCAGTGAAAGTCTTTAACGAAAAACATAACTTTAGTACTTCCAAAATAATTTTCTTTAAAGACCCCAAGAAATGGTGATTCTTTTGTTTTGGATGTTTCCTTCATTAATTCTAATCTTTCATGATTTAGTAAGATAGTTGTTATGAGTTTCTTTGGCTAAAAAAATTCATCACCTGGTGACCAACCTTCCAAATTTAGCTAGACTGGTCCTCAGATGACTTATTTTTTAAGGCTTTAAAATTTGCTATAGAAGCTAACAGAAGTTGTATTGCCCTTGTGTAACCATTGAGAACCTCAGGTCATCACTACAAGTATAAGATTTGTAGTTTTGTGAAGGAATTAAAGATATTCCTAACTCCTGAAACGAAATCTGAATAAGTAATAGAAAATTGCATTCATTTTCAACCCCACCTCCCAAATTTCCCCTTTTAATAGTTTTGGAGTGTTTTTGCTTTGCTGAAATTCTAATCAGGGAGTTAGCAAACTACAACCTGCTTGCCAAATCCACCATTCTGTCTGCTTTTGTATGATCCCATGAGATAATCACTCTTAAGCCCAAATTCTAATCAATTTCACAGGAGTTACTTCTAAAAAGAAAAATTCTGGTTGGTTTCCCAAAACAAAACATTGATATCCTAGAGGTTTGTTTTATGATAGTAAGTTTTAAATAGCCCTATCTTTATACCTCTAGAGATGCTGAAATCTTTTTTTTTTTTTTAACCATCTGTTTAAGGTGAACAGGTAAATTCAGGTAAGTAGGATTATATGGGGCAGTGGTGTTGTAAAGTAGAAAGTAAGGTTAATTTCATGTATTAGTAATCCTGGTGCCTTAGTGAGACTTAGTTAACTTTCACTACCTGGGAATGTTAAATTTAGTGAGCACACATTTTTGATAAAAACGCATTTGCGTTATCTAAACCTCTTCCTGATCTTGTCCAAAAGGTCACAGGCTGATGAGCAGTTGTGACATATCTATTGATTTAAGGTATGCTATAATATCGATATTTCTTTTCTCAAAAACAAAGTGAGACTTATTGTATACATAGCACTGTAGAGTTATAAAATGTTAGAAGTTCTATCACTGATTTAATGGAAGAAATAAAGCATACTACTTCTTGAAGCACTCAGATTTTTATCTGGAGAGGACATAAGGAGTCAAATTTCAAGTTATGTGAAAGGGAGGAAGATACTAAAGGTTCAGAAAAAAATCTGAGGCCTTTTTATTTCCAAAAGGTGAATAAATGAATATTAATAACTACTGACATCAAAGCCTACTTTTCCATTTCTATCTAATTTTTGAGAATAATCTGCATGCTCAGCAAGAGCACCAGAAAGGGATAGATAAGCAAGAGTTACAAGTGATATTCCAGAGCAGTCCTTAGTTTTATAACCATACAGTTGACTGAAAAGTATAAAGGACACCAAGTACCACTGTACTTGTTGTTTTCTGGTTATAATTTTTTTAAATTTAGGATAGCAAAATTCTCCTTGAAGGCCTTCTTTCGGTGGTTGCTCTGGATGTTTGGGTTGTAATCGGATTCGTCAGTAGAGTGTGGCAGCCAATATTGGACTGCATTGGAGTGGCATAGCTTCCAAAAATTTAACAAGTGATAAAGTCCTTTTGTATCCCATCACCTTGTTAGACCTCGTCTAGAGGTTTGGGATTATTGATCACCACGTTTTAAGAAAAATGTTGATAAAGTTAGAGAGAATCCTGAAAATGACATTGAAGATGGTGAAGGGTCTGAAACCATGTCACATGAGGGTTAGCTGCAGAATGTGGACGCATTTTACCTGGAGAAGAGAAGATTTAGGAAAGAAAATAATTTAACTTAACCAATCAGTCAACAAGAGTTTATTAAGTACCTTCTGCATTCCAGGCATTGCACTAAAGCAGCTCTTGGCCTTTAGCGGCTTAAAATCCAGCAAGGTTAATCTGGCATGATTTGATACTGATGACCATTCTAGGGTTTAGTAATCACTATTTCCTTTTCTAGATGTTCACCAGCCTTCTCTTTAATGATATATTCTACGGTTTTCCCAGGAATTGAATTCAAACTCAATTGGTCTGTAGTTTCCAAACGATCTTCTTTTGCATCTTTTGAAAATGGGGTACCCCTCCTGTTTTCCACAATTTTCCATATATTCCTGGTAGTGGTACAACAATTTACATTTGTGAACTTGGATCTGGTCATTTAATTTCATCAGGAGAGTGACTACGTGCTCTTTATACGATTTCCTTAGTTATCTCGGCTCTTGCTCCCTCATAGTCATTTTTTCCTGTGTTCTTTATACCCCAGCACTTAGCCTGGCACATGGTAAATGCTTAATAAATGTTTGTTACTTGGCTGATTTGTTCTGATATTGTTAGTTATCCATGAAAAAAAGATAAGATATTCAGGGTCAAAGGTATCAAGATCCGTAAAAGTATCATGTATCTGAATGAGTGGAGTGGTTCAGAGAGGAAATGAGATTACTGTGGACTGAAATGATTAAGGATGACTTCTTGGGAGATGTGGGTATTGAGCCGAGGCTTGAATGAGAGAAAAGTTTGGTTAGGTGAAAAGAGTGAGGAAGGCATTAGGTATGGCGAAAGAATGAGCACGTTATGTTCATTGCATGGTAAGTAAATCTGTGTGGCAAATCTGAGGGTTCATCAATCAACACACTTTTAAGTACCTACTGTGTGCCAGATATGCTAAGTATTGGGGAGAAAATAAAAGGTAGAAAATGATCTGTGCTCTCTAGGAACTCATATTCAAATAGGGGAGATAACATGCAAACAACTATACATGTACAAGATATATGACAAGGTAAATAGATAATTTCAGAGGGAAGGGGAGGCTTGAGGGTGAAGGGAAGAGAGGGAGGAGACCAGGAAAGACCTGTTGTAAAAAGAAGTGGAGTTTGAGCTGAGTCTTAAAGGAAAACAGAAAGTGGAGGTGAGGAGGGAGGGCATTCTAAGCATGGGAAAGGCAAGTGAAAATACAGTCAGGAGATGCAGTTTCTTGGAAAAGCAAGGACGCCAGTGTTACTGATCATAGAATATGTAGAGGGAGGAGTAAAGTGTAAGAAGACTAGAAAGGCCAGAAGGGACCAGGGTGTAAAGAACTCTATAAGCCAAACAGATTTTATATTTGATCCTGGACATAATAGGGAGCCACTGGAGTTTATTGGGTATGGTTATGACAGGATCAGACCTGCACTTTTAGGAAGATCGCTGGCAGCTGAGTGGTGGTTGCACTAGGGTAGGGAGAGACTTGAGGCAAGTAAATCAATTGTAAATTGTTGTAATAGTTCAGACATGAAGTAGTTAAGGTTTATATCAGGGTAGTTACTGTGTGAATGGAGTGAAATGAATGTATATGAGAGATGTTGTCAATATATGAACTAGATATGCTAGCCTGCATGTATAGAGTGAGTGTGAGTCAGGGATGACACTAAGTTTGTGAGCTTAGGCAACGGGGAAGATGGTGGTGCCTGTAACAATAATAGGTAAATTTGAAAGGGGGAAGGGTTTGGATAAAACATAATGAGTTCTGTTTTAAACATGGTGAATTTGAGATCTCTTTGGAACATCCTAGAACATCCTGTTTGGCTTGTATGGTAGGCAGTATGCGATTCTAAACTGGAGGTGAGGAAAGAGGGTAGGACTGGATAAATAGACCTGAAAATCATCTTCATATAGATGAGGATTGAGTTCATGGGAGATGATGAGATCACCAAGCAAGATAATGTAGAGGGAGAAAAGAAGAAGACCCAAGATAGATCCTTGGGAACACCTATGGTTAGTCAGCATGACCTAGAGCAAGATCCAGCAAAAGAAACTAAGGAGTGGTTGGAGAAGTAAGAGGAGAATCAGGAAAGAGCAATATGAAAACCTACAAGACAGTATTCAGGAGAGAAGGTTGATCAACAATGTCAAAGACTGTAAGAGAGGTCAAGGAGGTTGGAGGTTAAGAAAAGTCCGTAAGAGATCATTAGTAACTTTGGAGAGAGTAGTTTTAGTTGAACACAGGTTGGAAGCAAGATTGTAGAGGGTTTAGAAGAAAGTGAGAGAAAAGGGAGTAGAGACACTGATTGTAGACAGCTTCCTCAAGTTTAGCCACGAAAAGGCAAATTCTAAGGCCGTAATTAGTGGTGATGGTCAGGTTAAGTGAGAATTTTTAAAGGACAATGGAGACGTTTGGGATGTTTGTAGATAGCAGGGAAGTAGCCAGGAGAGAGGTCCTTGTAGTGTAGAGAAGATAAGATGGAATGGGATCAATAGTGTATGTAGACGTGTTTGCCTTGGTGAGGAGAAAGGTTGTATCTTCCCGGGAGGCAGCGGCGTAGAAGGAGATAGTGAGACAAGGCTCAGTGATTTGAGATGAGGAGAATGAGGGAAGAGAGAACCCTTTGAGATTGACCTCAATTTTTCCTTTGAAGTATGAGGTGGAATCTTCAGCTAAAAGTGTAGAGGTATCTATCATAGAAGACTTGAGGAGGGATGTAAAGATCTGGAATATTGAGTGGGGTCATAATTGGATTAGGAAAGTATAAAAGAATTGCATTGCTGGAATGGGTAACCAGCTGAGAATTTGTAACAGATTTGCGATAGACTCATTCGGCATGGTTTTCTCTGGTTTCTTTGGCAGCATAAGAGGATGGCAAATGGAAGGAGTAATCTAAGGTTGGATCTTGGCAAGGCATGATCAGGGATAGGATAAAGGGATAATGTATATGGCTATAGAAAATAATAAAGAGTTTAACTGGTTCATCGAAGGGTCAAGATAGGTAAGGCATGAGGGTGTACTTTCAGTGTAGGTTGATGACCTGTTAAAGAACTGAAGGGTGTAAGGGATTAGAGGTCATGATGAGACTAAACCACAGGGTTAGCAGTGGTGAGTCATATGGGAAGATGGAATAATAAAAGATTATGATCAGATAAAGGAATTTGATGGTTCATGGATATGGAAATGGAATAATTGTGAGTATAATAGACAACACTTGTGAGTGTAGACAAGATCAAGGGTATGACTGTCTCTGTGGAACTGAGGTGAAATGGAGGGGTAGGTCATGGGAACTGAGTAAATTCATTTGAGGAGTCTGAGGAAGGAATATTAGTATGAATGTTGAAGTTCTCTAGTATGAGGGCTGGAGTTGGGTTTGACAGAGACTGAGCCAGTTACGGAACTAATTGAGAGTCTCCAGGGGATTAATAGATAAGAGTTACCAGAATCTTGATTGTGTGATAAATTTAGAATAAATGAACCTCTAAGGAGGAGAAGTTTGAGAGTGAAGGTGGAAGAGAGCGGATCAGTAAATAAGAATGAGTAGTTTGTGAGATCAAATATTTGAAAAGTTGCTGGATAGAAAAGGTATTACAAGCACTCTGTTCAGTCTCAGGGGTCAAAAGTAGTTGTGGAAGAGGTGGAAGTTATAAGCAAACACATTTTGGTTTAAAGTATAGAAAAACTTCCTAAAAATGAACTGTCCAAAAATTGGACATTAGTGAGTCTGTGATTTGTGATTTACCTCTAACTGAATATGTTGAAGTGGAGGCTGTATTACTACTTTTTAGGAATAGTGAAGATGTGATTCATTATTTGGGTAAGAATTGGACCAGATGACCTCTGTCTTTTCTAGTTCAGATCTTCTAGAATTCTGTAGCCACCTTAATTTAAGTATAGAGATGGAAAAGCTGCAATGAAGAAAAAAAGAAGAGGGATAAGCGTTAGAGACAAGAAACTATTATAGTCTAATGTTTGCTTACTTGATATTTTCTGTTGTCATTGAATCATGTTAACATATTAAGATGTGTATTGAATCCAGAAAAGTATGTGTACTTTTAGTACCAAGTCTAATCTTTGAAAAGCACAAATTTTTGATGTGCTAAGATCTTTTAATAAAGAACTTTACATAAAAACCATTAGATTGGAAATAAAATATGTTAGATTATTAAATGTTGTAAACAACTTAGTTACTATACCAAATTCTAAGTAATTTTAGCAGTGCAGTTTTTAATGTGTGAATTATTTTTTTTATTACTCAACTGTTTTACAATTATGCCTTTGAACCGAGTCTACATTATATTCATTGTTATTTGTATTGAAAAATTGTTTGCTTGCCATGTTAAAATTTGACAGGATTATTTTGAAAGATCTGCTCCAGTGAGAGGTAAAATTAGTAAAGATTTCTAGACATATCTGACAAAAATATGTTAACATTAATTTAGTATTTCTCAGTAAACTAGGAATATTTCTGTCATAATCAAATTGTATAGGTTTATTCCTAAGTGGAGGTAGTATTAACTACTTAGCAGTTTTAGACACATATTAGAAGTTTTAAAATGTCATTTGTCTGTTTTAACAGGAAAGTAGCTGTTTCTTTTTTCTTCAAGTGCTTTACTGGTGCTTTTTCCCCTTTCTGTCACTATCAATTCCCATTGACTTTTCCTTCTCCTCTGTCCCATAGAACCCTTTTTCTTATTAGCAAATGAAGCAAAATACATACATTGGCTTTGTCTAAAACGTATACCACATTCCATGGATCAGAGGCATTATTTCACAGAGTCGGAAATCATGATTTTACTACATTGATTAGATTCTGAAGACTTTGAATGTTGTTTTTCTCTGCGTTATCATTAGTCATTATGTAAATTATTCAGGTTATGCTTACTTTCCTCAAAGCAATTAGTCTTGACTAGTTTCTTTTGGGAGGTCTACTAGATAGCTCTGTTCGTGTTGATTAGTAATAATAACAACAGCATTTATTTAGCATTTTAAAGTTTGCAAACCACTTCACAGTCATTTGATCCTTATCCCAACCCTGGGAAGGTAGGTGCTCTTATTACCCCTATTGTACAGATGTGAAAATTGAGTCAGATAGAAGTTGTGACAAAACCAGGGCCACATAGCTAAAAAATACCTGAGGGTTGAATTTGCATTCAGGTGTTTGCCCTCTATCCACTCTGCTACCTACTGGCCCACTACATTTGACTTTTCTCATTCTTACAGATCCATCAGGATTCATTTTTGATTTGCAGTCCAATACTGTGCTGGCCCAGGGAGGAACTTTTGAGAACATGAAAGAGAAGGTAAGGGGGGAAACTGGGTAGTAAACTTGAGTGCCTTTGGCTGGGCACACAGAAGGAAAAGCTTAGATGTTAAACAAAATTTCACTGTGTACCAACCAGTTTAATTACATTAGACTTTGAAAGGGTAGCAGCCATGCTCTGGAGTTAGAGAGGGTTCACATTACCGAATACCTCTCAGTCTTTCAAAGAATAGGCCATTGCCAGTAATTGGTGGCATGTGCATGATTGGAAGCCAGGTCCTGACTGATTGTGGATGAGCCTGGATGAAATCTTAGTGTTAGGCATCAGATGATTGGTGGTATTAGTTCTTTGTGATGTGACTGTTGGGGAGTTGACAGTGATAGATTAAAGGATATTAATGAACAGGATTCAGATTCATCAGAGATGTTCTAAGAAGTTCTTTTAATGATTTCTTGCCTTAGGGAACCAAAGGACTGTCCTGAAATATATTCAGAAACACATTCTCAAATTTGGAAGGAGTCTCAGAGGTCCTTTAGTTCAACACTTACTTGAATAAAAATCCCCTTCATATCTGATGAATATTTGAGTTTTTGTTTGAAAATCCCTAGTAAGGAGGGGCTCGTCACCTCCCCAGATAGCCCATTTAACTTTATAATTGTTAGGAAGTTATTTCTTTGTATCTGTCCAAAATTTAGTTATAACTTCTACTCATTGTTTCAATAGAAGACTGTTTCCTCTTTCATGTAACATCTTCTTAAATTCTGTACCAAGGTTATCTGTACCTGCTGCCTCCAGCAAGCTTTCCTTAAAATAAGGCTTCCAACCCCACCACTGAACTGAATATGTCCCCTCCAAAGTAGTACCAGTGACCTATTTTGTTAAAACAAACCAATAAATTCCACTTGATACATTCTGTTTGCCTAATTTTTTCTCCTGTATCCTCTCTCCCAGAGAACCATTCCATATAACAATGAATTGTTTTAAGAAAAAAAAGGAAGGCAGTCAAGCATCCATCAATACATCAAAAAAATTTGAAAAATATATGCAATGTTTCTTACCAAGGGACTAAATAACTTAACAAATGGATAAGTAAAAGAACATATATTAACAGATCATTTCATTGAAGATAATGTTGATAAAAACAACATAGCAAAATTTGGGGGAATGTAGCCAAAATAGTTCATAAGGAAAAATTTATATCCCTAAACATTTTCATTGGTAAAAGAGAGAAAGAACAGGCAGCTTGAGAAAAAAATAAGAAAAGAAAGCCAAGAATTTTTAAAAATTTAAGGATCAAAGTAGAAATCCTAATATTCAAAGAAGAAATTAATAAAATTGAAAGCAAAATAGAACAAAGTCACATTAATATAGCTAGGAGCTGTTTTTTAGAAAAATCAAATAGATAAGCTACCAGGTTGATTTTTTTTTAATAGAAGAAAGCTAATTTATGAGTATCAAAAATGAAAACCTGAATTTACAACAAACGGAGAAGAAATAAAATTATTAGAAAATATTTTGTCCAATTATATGTTAGCAAAACATAACAATCTAAATGAAATGGATTAATATTTACAAAACTATTAGCTGCCTAGATTAAAAGAACAAGAAACAAAATCTGAAAAAGAAATTAAACAAGTCATTAATGAGTCTCCTGAAGAGTGATGGAGAGTGGAAAGCAAATTATATCAAATATTAAGGAACAGTTAAGGAACATGTTTGATAAAAATAGATAAAGGAGTCCTACTAAATTCCTTTTGTGATACAAAAATAGTCTTGATACACAAACCAGTAAGAGTCAAAGTATTAGCAAATAGATTATAGCAATAGATCACAAAAATTAAATACTATATCAGATTGCAGAGTTGATTCAATATTAGGAAAAGTATCAACAGGACAGACTGTATTAGCAAGAACAAAAATCCTTTGGACTATATATCAGTAGATATGGGGAAAGCTTTTGTCAGTATACCATATCCATTCTTATTTTAAAAAAAAACCTACTAGGTAACGTAGATATAAACAGATCTTTCCTTAATATAAGTAGCAGTCCTCTAAAACCTAATGCCAGCATTATTTATGATAGGAATAAACTAGAGACCTTTCTAATAAGATATAGAGTAAAACAGGGATGTCCATTATTGCTATTACTACATGCTAGAATGCTCAAATAGAGCATATAGATATAGTAATAAGAAAAAGAAATTGAGGGAATAAGCATGAGTAAAGATGGGATAAAATTGTTCCTTTTTGCAGATAATGATGATTTACTTAGATAATCCTAGAGAATAAAATAAAAAATTGAAAAAATAACTACAGGTTACAGAATACAAAATAAATTCCCATGCATCATACAGGAAGAGATATAGAAATCCTATTTTAAAATAATTATAGAATATGTAAAATACTTGGAAATCTACCTGCCAAAATACACATAGAAACTATATGAATACAACTATATAAATAACAATATACACATAAATAACAAAACACTTGTTAAAGGACATAAAGATAGAGCTGATCATTTGGGGAAATACTAAGTTTTTCATGGTTAGGTCAAGCCAACATAACGAAGATGATAGTAATCCCAAATTAATTTTCTTATTTAATACCAAAGCATTATTTTGTAGAACTAGAAAAAATAGTCATGGCATTCATCTTGGAGAAACAAAACATAAAGAATTTCAAGGGATATACTGGAGGTTGTTCTTGTGTTTGCCCTTTGTTTTCGAAGAAGACCATGACATCAGGGAAGTGATGATACACTTGCAGTTAATTTGAGTGAGGGAAGGCTGTGCAAGGTCACCAGCCTCACTTGCTGCTCCACAGCCATCCAGGTCCAGTGACCAGATAGTCATCAGGATGATTGGAGATGGCCCAGGATGCAATGGACCCTGGCCATTTTAGGTAAGGACCTTTTCAGGTTCTCACTTTGAGTGAGATAGTGAATTCAGTGACTAGGCCTGACAGTATCAAATTTGAGCAAAGGAAAGCAGTCTCGTAGAAATTAGGTTTAGAACAACACCTTATGTCATAATTCCACATTACATTCTAAATGAATGTACTATTTTAATATTAAAGATCAAGCTTAAAAAAATTAAAAGAGATGCAGATCATATAACTCAGCAGTGTGGATAGGAAATCTGTTCACCAGTATGGATAGGAAATCTAATCTTAACCAAATGAGATAGAGGCATTACAAATGATCAAGCATAATTTTGATTACATAAAACTGAAAAGCTTTTTTTCCCTGCATAGATAAAATTAATGCATCTAGGTTAAGGGAAATGATCAAATTGGAGGAAAAAATCCTTGCATCAAACTTGCTTTATAGGGACTTAGTATTCCAGATGTATGAACAATTAATAAATATATATGTAAAACTAATAGTCATTACTCAGTTGATAAGTGATCAAAGGCTATAAACAAAAGGTTCTTAAAAGAATTACATAGTATTCATAACTATGTGAAAGAATGCTCCTGATGACTCACAGTAAGAGAAATGCAAAGCACAACAACCCTGAGGTTTCACCTTACCCTGAAAATTGGCAAATAACGACCCCAAAATGGCAGTAGTCAGTATCGGAAGGGTTTTGTGGAGACATAAATGGTACAGTCATTTTGAAAAGAAATTTGGTTGGTTTTTTAAAAAAAAATTTTATTTTTTTTATTTTATTATATTTTCTTTTAATGTTCTACAATCACTTCCTTAAAAAATTAAGATTTTATCCCCCCCACACCTTCCCCCCACTACCCCCCTCCCTCCCTGCAACAGCATAAAATTCTGTATAGGTTCTACATATACTTTCCTATTGAGCACATTTTCACTATAGTCATGCTATGTAGTCGCACTAAAATAGATGGAAAAAATCATATAACAAATCAGAACATAATACACTGAAACCTACACACACACAACATGTTCTGCTACATTCTGCGAATGACTTACATATTTCTTTCTCTGTGTGGAAGGCATTTTGCCTTAGAAAACCGTTCTTGGGATTTTTTTTTTTCTATTAAGTTCTTGTGTTATTACAAAGTTCTAACTCTACCAGAAAAAACTCTCACACACTGTGGTCGTTGCTGTGCACAAAGTTCTCCTGGTTCTGCTCCTTTCGCTCAGCATCAGATCATATAAGTCCTTCCAGGCCTCCCTGAAGTTTTCTTGTTCATCATTTCTTATGGCGCAATAGTACTCCATTACATTAATATACCATAATTTATTCAGCCATTCCCCAATTTGTGGGCATCCCCTTGATTTCCAGTTCTTGGCTACCACAAAGAGTGCTGCTATAAATATTTTTGTACATGTGGGACCCTTTCCCATTTTTATAATCTCTTGGGGATACAGTCCTAGTAGCGATATTGCTGGGTCAAAGGGTATGCACATTTTTGTAGCCCTTTGGGCATAGTTCCAAACCGTTCTCCAGAATGTTGGATGATCTCACAGCTCCACCAACAATGAATTAGTGTTCCAACCCTCCCACATCCTCTCCAGCATTTATCATTTTCTTGTTCTGTCATGTTTGCCAATCTCATAGGTGTGATGTGGTACCTCAGAGTTGTTTTGATTTGCATCTCTCTAATCAATAGTGATTTGGATCACTTTTTCATATGATTATAGATATCTTTAATTTCTTCCCCTGAAAATTGCCTGTTCATATCCTTTGACCATTTATCAATTGGGGAATGACTTGTGTGGTTATATATTTGAGTTAGTTCTCTATATATTCTAGAAATGAGGCCTTTATCCCCGAGCTTAGCTGTAAAAATTTTTTCCCAATTTACTACATCCCACCGAATTTTGGATGCATTGAGTTTGGTTGTGCAAAAACTTTTCAGTTTAAAGTAATCAAAATTATCCATCTTGCATTTCATAATGCTTTCTATCGTTTCTTTAGAAAAAAATTCTTCCCCTCTCCATAAATCTGATAAATACACTATTCCTTGCTTCTCCAGTTTATTCATGGTATCAATCTTTATACAAATCATGTACCCATTTGGACTTTATTCTTGTGTACGGTGTCAGGCATGGGTTTATACCTAATTTCCGTCGCACAGTTAACCAGTTTTCCCAGCAATTTTTGTCAAACAGTGAGTTCTTATCCCAGAAGCTGGGGTCTTTGGGTTTATCAAACAGGAGGTTGCTATATTCCTTGCCTACTGTGTCTTGAGTGCCAAGTCTATTCCATTTGTCTACTCCTCTGTTTCTTAGCCAATACCAAGTGGTTTTGATAACTGCTGCTTTATAATTAAAATTTTTTTTATTTTTTTGTTTTCAATATTCATTTCCACAAGATTTTGAGCTCCAAATTTTCTCCCCATCTCTCCCTTCCCCCAACCCCAAAATACCATGCATTCTGATTATCCCTTCCCCTAATCTGCCTTCCCTTTTATCACACCCCTCCCTTCCCTTATCCCCATCTTCTCTCTTTTCTTGTACATCAAGATAAATTTCTCTATCCCATTACCTGTATTTGTTATTTCCCAGTTGCATGCAAAAACAATTCTCAACATTCATTTCTAAAACTTTGAGTTCCATCTTCTCTTCCCTCCTCCCTCCCCACCCATCCCTACTGAGAAAGCAAGCAATTTAAATAGGCTATATATGTGTAGTTTTGCAAAAGACTTCCATAATAGTCATGTTGTGAAAGGCTAACTATATTTCCCTCTGTCCTATCCTGCCCCCTGTTTGTTCTATTCTCTTTTGACCTTGTCCCTCCCCTAAAGTGTTTACTTCTAATTGCTCCCTCCTCCCATTTGCCCTCCCTTCTATCATCCCCCCCACCTACTTATCCCTTTCTCCCCTACTTTCCTGTAGTGTAAGATAGATTTTCATACCAACTTGAGTGTGCATGTTATTCCCTCCTTAAGCCAAATGTGATGAGAGTAAGCCTCATTTTCCCCCTCACCTCTCCCCTTTTCTAAAAGCTTTTTATTGCCTCTTTTATTTTTTAAATTAATTAATTTATTTTTACATTCCGACATTCATTTCCACAAAATTTTGAGTTCCAATTTTTTCCCCATCTCTCCCCTCCCTCCACCCCATAACACCTTGCATTTTGATTACCCCTTCCCTCGATGTATCTTCCCTTCTATCACATCCCACCCTTCCCTTATCCCCATCTTCTCTCTTGTGGGGCAAGATAAATTTCTATACCCCATTTCCTGTGTTTTTTATTTCCCAGTTATATGCAGTAATTCTCAATATTCGTTTCTAATACTGAATTCCAACTTCTCTCCCTCCTACCTCCCCACCCATCCCCACTGAGAAGGCAGCAATTCAATACAGGATATATATGTGTCATTTTGCAAAAGGCTTCCATAATAATCATGTTGTGTAATACTACCTATATTGCCCTCTCTCCTACCATGTTGTCCCCCCCTTTTTTATTCTATATTGCCCTCTCTCCTACCCTGTTGTCCCCCCCTTTTTTATTCTATCATTTGACCTTGTCCCTTCCCAAAAATGTTTACTTCTAGTTACTCCCTTCTCCCATTTGCCCTCCCTTCTATCATCCCCTTTATCCCACTTGTCCCCTCCTCCCCTACTTTCCTGTAGTGTTAGATAGATTTTCATACCAAATTTAGTGAGCATATTATTCCCTCCTTTAGCCATATGGGAAGAGAGTAAACTTTACTTTTCCCCTCTCACCTTCTCCCTTTTCTCCTCCATTGAACAAGATTTTTCTTATCTCTTTTATGAGTTATAGCCTGCCCCATTCCATTTTTCCCTTTCTCCTCCCAATATTTTCCTCCCTCACCCCTTAATTTTTATTTTATTATTTTTTTATGGATATCATCTCTTATGATTCAACTCAGCCTGTACTCCCTGTGTGTCTAATGCCTCCACCTACCCAAATACTGAGAAAAATCTCAAGAGTTACAGATATTATCTTTCCATGTAGGAATGTAAACAGTTCAGCTTTAGAAAGTCTTTTATGATTTTTCTTTTCTGTTTACCTTTTCATGCTTCTCTTGATTCTTGTGTTTGAAAGTCAAATTTTCTATTCAGTTCTGATCTTTTCATCATGAATGCTTGAAAGTCCTCTGTATCATTAAATGACTATTTATTCCCTTGAAGCATTATACTCAGTTTTGCTGGGTAGGTGATTCTTGGTTTTAGTCCCAATTCCTTTGACTTCCTATTTCAAACCCTTCTATCCCTTAATGTAGAAGCTACCATATCCTTTGTTATCCTGATTGTATTTCCACAATATACAAATTGTTTCTTTCTAACTGCTTGCAATATTTTCTCCTTGCCCTGGGAACTCTGAAATTTGGCCACAATATTCCTAGGAGTTTCTCTTTTTGAGTCTCTTTCAGGAGGTGATGGGTGAATTCTTTCAATATTTATTTTGCCCTCTGATTCTAGAATATCAGGGCAGTTTTCCTTGATAATTTCATGAAAGATAATGTCTGAGCTCTTTTTTGATCATGGTTTTCAGGTAGTCTCATAATTTTTGCATCTCTCTCATTTCTCTTCCCAATTTTTCCTCCACCTCTCTAACTGGATTTTCAAAATCCTTTTTGAGCTCCTGCATGGCCTGAGACCTTTGAATATTTATTTTGGATGCTTAGGATACAGAAGCCTTGACTTTTGTGTCTTTCTCTGATGGTAAGCATTGTTCTTCCTCATCTGAAAAGATGGTTACCAAGAAAGTAACCTTCTGTAGTCTTATTTTTTTCCCTTTTTTTGGGCATTTTCCCAACCAGTTACTTGACTTTTGGGTCCTTTGTCAAGAGTAGGGTATACTCTGGGGATCTGTAAGATCTCAGTTCCTTTAAGGCGGCACAATCAAGCGTGTACACTAGTCTGGTAGCAACAAGAAACTTTTGTGCCCAGAATCTATGAGTTTCCTCTCCACAACAACCTGGCCTCCAGTTCCACCAAGCCAGCACTGGGGGCTGAGATTCAGATAAGCTGCTCAATTCCTCCAGGAGCATTAGGTGAGGATAGGGCCTCCACACAGGGCTGAGGTAAGGATCAGGTGCTCAGTGCCCCCAGGGATTTTATGATCCAACAATGGATGCAGGCTGCTGTGGGAGTTGCTGCTGCCCAATGTGGCCTGTGCCACCACTGGCCACCAGACACCTGAGCTATGGGAAGACCCTGCTCCCTTCTCAACCCACTAAAAAAGCCCTCTCACTGATCTTTGGCGCCTGTGGGTTGAGGGATCTGCAAACCAGCGCTATTGCTGCTGGGGATTCCGCCCCTGAAGCCTGCTCAGGTCCTCCTCCCAGAGCTGTGCTGCCCAGTCAAGGCTAGACTGGGCTTTGCTCCATGTCTGGTGCAATGGACCTTTCCTGTCAACCTTTCAGCACTGGGCTGGAAATCTCCTCCACTCTGTTGTTCTGTGGCTTCTGCTGCTCTAGAATTTGTTGAGAGTCTTTCTTTACAAGTATTTTATGGACTGTGGGGGAAGAGCTAGTATATGTACGTCTTTCTACTCTGCCATCTTGGCTCTGCCCTTCTAGTCTCATAATTTTTAAATTGTCTCTCCTAGATCCAGGTCAGTTGTTTTTCCAATGAGATATTTTCACATTATCTTCTATTTTTTCATTCTTTTGGTTTTGTTTTGTAATTTCTTGGTTTCTCATAAAGTCATTAGCTTCTCTCAGCTCTACTCTCATTTTTAAAGAACTATTTTCCTCAGTGAGCTTTTGAACCTCCTTTTCCATTTGGCTAATTCTGCTTTTTAAAGCCTTCTTCCCCTCATTGGCTTTTTGGACCTCTTTTTCCAATTGAGTTAGCCTGTTTTTAAAAGTGTTACTTTCTTCAGCATACTTTTGGGTCTCCTTTAGCAAGCTGTTGACTCTCTTTTCATGTCTTCCATGGCCTGAGCTCATTGCATATTCATTTTGGAGGTACTAGATGCAGAAGCCTTGACTCTCTGACAGTATGCATTGTTCTTCCTCATCCAAAAGGATGTCAGAAAATACCTGTTCACCCATAGTAACCTTCTCTAGTTTTATTTTTTCCCCCCTTTTGGGGCATTTTCCCATCCAGTTGCTTGATTTTTTTGAGTCCTTTGTCAAGAGGAGCGTATACTCTAGGGACCTATAGGTTTTCAGTTCCTCCAAGGTGGCACAGTCAGTAGAGAGGCGTTTACTCCTCTCTTAGCCTGCACTCTGGTCTGGGAGCAACTACAAGCACTCTCTTCTGCCCAGGATCTGCAAGTAAAATTCCCTCTCCCAAGCCTCCACTGACTCCACCATGCCAGCTAATGCTCCTCCTCACCCCAGGATCTCCACTTAGGGCTGAGACCCAGATCAGCCACTCAATTCCCCCGGGGTCTTTAGGTTGAAGGCTCCAAAAATGGACACTGCCACCACCTGTGGCCAGGAGTAGGACTGGACCCTGCTCCCTTCTCACCCAGGTGAAAGAGCTTTCTCATTGACCTTTGAAGCTATCTTTGGCATTTGTGGGGTGAGAAATCTGGGTATCACAGCTACTGCCTATGATTCTGTGCCCAGAAGCCTGCTCTGGTCCTGTCCCTGCTGTGCCCTGCATCTAAGGCTGGGCTGGGCTCCACTCTGAGACCTATGTGATAGACAGCCTGGAGGCTGTCTTGGGCTGGAGATCCCTTTCACTCTGTTGTTTTGTGACTTCTGCTACTGAAGGATTTGTGTAGCATCATTTGTTTTACAGGCATTTTATGAGCTGTGTGGAAAGAGCTTCTACAGGTCAGTCCTTCTACTCTGCCATCTTGGCTCTGCCCCCACTTTGGAAAGATATTTGGAAATATTCAAATAGAGGAACTAAGTTACCCATACCTTTTAAACCAGAAACTTCATTATTGAGTTTTTGGGGTGTTTGTTTGTTTGTTTGTTTGTTCGTTTTTATTACTGAGCTTTTACCCTAAGGAATCTTGCTGCTAAGAAGAAAGACCCCATATGGACCAAAATATATCATCAGCACTTCTTGTGATTTGGAAACAAATTGAATGCCCATCATTTGGGGAATGGCTTAACAAATTGTAGTACATGAATGTAATGCAATATTACTGTGCTTGTAATGAATGTGTGTGATGAATATAAGGAAGCTTGGAAAAAATCTGTATGCACTAATGCAAAGTGAAACAAGCAAAACAAAGGAAACAATATACACAGTAACTATAGTTGTATAAATAGAACAACTATTCATCAAAAATCAAAAGTAAGTGTTAACAAAATTATAAAGATCAGGCAGGATTTGAAATGAGTCATAAGAGGACACCTCTACATGCCACCCTTTAATGGAAGTGGGAGAGCCAAAGGTGTGAAATGTTGCACATGTTTTTGGATTTTTTCGATGTTTTTATCTGTTACATTCATTTTTTCCTTTAGAAATACTATTTGTTATATTTAGTTATAAACTATTTGCCTATTTCACCCTCTGATTAGAGAGTGGAGTACTGAACTCCTCCCAAAGCTTTCCGGATACCTCTACTTTTTATCAGTAGCTCTGCTTGGTTTGAACTCCACCAAGCATCATGTCCTGCCAGATACCCTGTTGGTGACACACACACCACTCTACTTTTTAGTTTACTTCTGTCTTTTATCTTCTTCCATAGCCAGGTTAGTCCTATGTTCCCTCAAAACCAAGTCTCTCTGCTCCGGATCTATACCCCAGACCTGGGCAATGGCTGACAAAGCTGAGAGGTGGCACCCATTCTTGTACCCAGAGTTAGTTCAGGAGTCTCCTGGGATATGTTTCTTCCCCTGATACTCTTTCTCTACCTTCTTTCTGTCTCTGAACTCTGGAACGCTTCTGTCTTCTGTCTACGACTGCCAGCCCCTACCCAAGTTTCTGCAGACCTCTCTGTCTAAACTTCCCTGGCCTGGAAAAATGACCCACTGTGATTTTTACTTGGATTTTCAAGTCTGTTATGTTTTCTAGATTGTTATGAAGGTGTGCTAGATAAGCTAGGCAGACATGCTTCTCTTCTCATTTCTCTCCCTACTCAATGTTCATTACATTTTTCAACTTCATCTTTCTTCTAAAAATTAGAAAAGTTATTGATTCTGAGCATCACTTTACTATAAACTTGAGTACCTTTTATTTGGGAGAGAGTATGTATTTTTTATTTCTTGAAATTTTACTTTTGTCTTTTTCTTCAAATTAATTTTCCATATGCTTTTATGTGTGTACACATGCACAAATTTTCCTGAGATAGTAATATGTGTTTTGACTAATGCTAAAGAATGATAAATGTTAAGAAAGAAATATCAGTTTTTCCAGTGCCCTAAGTAATATAATTTACTCTTGGCAATTCATTTTAAAGGGTTAATGAGTAAAATGACCACTAACCCTATCTTTTCATAGATCAATGCAGTACGTGCAATAGTCCCCAATCGGAGTAACAATGAAATCATCCTAGTCTTACAGCATTTTGATAACTGCGTGGACAAAACGGTGCAAGCATTCATGGAAGGTAAGCCTACTTCACAGTTTTTAAGTGTACTATATAGTGCAGGGCTTTGGTCAGACAGTAAATATATATTCAGTTCCTTCTATATTCCCAATACTGTGCTAAGGGCTGGCAATACAAATATGAAAAAAGAAAGATAATTCCTACCTCAAGAAGGTTGCATTCTATAAAGGGAGAAGACCTCACACTAAAGGTGTGAGGGGTGGGGCTGGGGAAGAAGGTGCCTAGTGCCCCCAATCCAAGATAAGTTGGTGGTAAAGGAAAAGATGACTGCCTTGGGAATCATCTTGAAATGGCAGCTTTGGGAAGAGTCCTTGGCCTCCAGTCAGAGGGGAGAAGGTACTGAGAGTACTAATAAAGAGTGAGCACCAAAGCCGATACAGTTCCTGCAGGTGAGGAATTCCTTGAGGGGTTTTCCTGGGGGCATGATAGGGCTAGTCTAAGTAGTGAGAGTAGACATTTTTAGAGAAACATTCATTCAGATATCTTGTGTTATATAGCTCATTTAGCAGAACCCACCATAACAGACCATAGTATCTTTTTTCATATAAATTATAATATCATTTTACTTGCCTAAGCTCCTTAAAATATCCCAAGAAGATTTATTCCTTTCTCTCAAAATATATTTTATTGCCATTCAAGAAAAAACCCTAGTGCCACAGTGACATGTGTATTTTAGATTAGGTTAGACATTTTCTCAAGTATGCAACCATGGAAAAGTGATTCGTTACTCTTTCATTTTATGGCAACCACTCAGACTTGATTGTGATATCATTTACTGTGGTCTTTCTTCTTTGGTCCTCAGTTTCTTCATTTGAAAAAGAATGGAATTAAATTATTTTCCAAACTCTCAAGGGAAACACTAGCAGAAACCAAGTGAACTAGACTTTTCTGTAATACCATATAGCTATGTTATGCTTTTTCCAAAATTGTAATAATGGGTTAGAAAAGTTACAGCACTTTTTCCTTTCCCATCTTCATTTATTTTCTAACTAAAGTCAACATTTAATTCATATGCTGTTCTTGGGAAGTGAAACTCTTTATAAGCTGATGTGATGGAAATGATCTGAAAGCATAGGAAATAGCATGGATTATGAATAAAACAAATAACCTTTGCATTTTCCTAAGATCCAGAATGAATATATCTCTTCAATGACTGTGTTTGTGACACTAGATTATATTAAGTCCTTTTTTCCTAGTTTTTTTGGAAAAATTTTTAAGAAGTCTGAATCATTTGAAGGCACTCTGCATGTTTAAATCAGGAAAGGGGAGACTTAAGGCAGACATGATAGCTGTCTTTAAATCTGATGGACTATTGTGTGCAGAGGGATGAGATTTATTTTATTTGGCCCCAGTGGGCAGAAGCAGAAGCAGTAGGTAGATGAAAGCTGGAAAGAATCTGATTTAAGCTTGATGTCAGGAAAAAACTTCATAACTATCAGACCTACCCCAAAGTAGAATGGGCTACCTTGACAGGTAGTGGGTTCTTCTCGGAGATGACTTCAGTCAGAGGCTAAATGACCCCTTGTCAAGTATGTAATATCAGAGATTCCTTTCATATGTGGGCTGAAGTAGGTGGTTGCTTAGCTTTCTTCTGGCTCTCAAATTCTGTGGTTCTGTCACAATATACAGGCTTCCCAAAGGCAAACATCATATTGAAACTTTACCTTTACCTTTATCAGCTTTTGGAAATTCTCCAACTACTACAAGAAATAGTGACACTAATTCCTGATTAATTATGGGGGAAAATGTTGCTTTCCTCTTGCAGGCAATGCCAGTGAAGTACTAAAAGAATGGACAATAACAGGCAAGAAAAAGGTAACTTGAATGAAATTTAGTGTTGTGCTTTTGATCTCTGTATTGTCAAAAAAAAAAACCAAAACAACCCTCAATAAAACTTACTAAGTTGTATTCGATGAACTTTTTTTATTCACCTATTTTAAATAATGGCTAATTTCTTCCATCAGTGAGATGCAACTATGTCTAAAATGAGGTAGCAAATCCATGTGAATGCTACATAAAGGTTTAGGACAAGAGACAGATAGCTTTGCTGTGTTGCACTTGCAGAGGGGGATATTGATTTTAGACAGAAAGTGAAATTGTAGAGCATGTCAGGGAAAGCAGAGCTGCTCCAGAGAAAATTATCTCTTCAGTGGTTTTCAGAATCATTTATGTCCTAGGTCAGTTAGAAGGTTGGGTTTTTTTTAAGGTCAAACAACTGCTTCTACTTCTCATCCATTGTGATCCTGATGATCCTGAATTATAGAACCAGAACTAAATAGTTATCTAATAGTGCCCAGATAATACTCTCAGCATTATACCTATTGAGTATTTCTCAGGGGATATTCAGCATTTCAGTGCATCAAAGGAGCATCTTGTAATCAAAAATCAAAGGTCCTTTTGGCAACTGGTCAAAAAAGATGAAAGGGTCATAAGCTCCTGATACATTAATATCAATTCTAAAATGTTGGTATCAGTAGTTCTTTTTATAATTGGTTCATTATTCTTTTAATTACCCATTATTTCATTGTCTAAATAACTGACATTTGTGTCCTTCCATATTGTGAAGTTTTGGATCTGTTTTTGCATGTGGGTGGGCAGGATAGTCTAGTTAGCCATTAATACCAGCAAGTCTGTGTATATATATACATACATATATGTGAAATAAATTCATCTTGAACTTATTGAACAGCCAATCAACAAGTATTTATAATTGTATTAGGGATTTAATACATTATTGTAATGTATTAGGTACTTTACTAGGTGCTGGCAATAGCAGTGGGGAAAAAGAAAGTATCCCTACTTGTGATGAGCTTACATTCTAATTACCATTCTGCTAATCAGCCCCTTAAAGCAGAAAAGCAAACTACTTCTTTCAGTTTTCCCAAGGCATCCTATGTCCTATTCTCTGTATTCTTGTACTCAGTTTGTGACCTTATCAGCTTCCAGAGATTTAATTGTTATCTTTATGCCATTGACCACCACACCTATCTATTTAGGCTTAGTCTATTTCCAGGCCAGCATCATTAATTGATTGCTGTCTCCAACTCAACGCATCCAAAACAGAATTTATTAACTTTTCCCAGAACCACTCACCCTTATACCAAACTTTTCTGGACTCTTGTAAAAGAGTCTTTTCCACTGTCTCCAATCCATTCTACATATGGCACATCTGACTGTGTCACACTGCTATTCGGTAAACTCCATTGGCTCCCCTACTACCTCTGTGATCAAATATAAACTTGTCAGTTTGATTTTTTTAGGACCCTTCACCACCTGACCCTAGCCTACCTTTCTAGCCTAATTATAAATACAAACTGTTTCCCTTTCTGCATTCTACAGTTCAGTCAAACTGACATTCTCTCTGTTCCTCACACATTACACTCCATCTCTCATCTCCATACCTTTATACTGACTCTTCCAACATTGCTGGAATGATCTCCCTCTTCACTACCACCTCTTTAGAATCCTTTTTTTTTTTATTTCAAAATTATACTCATCACCTTCTATATGAAGCCTTTCCTGACCCTTCCCCAGCTGTTTGTGCCCCTACTCTCAGTGTACTTTCTAATTATTTTGTACATAAATTGTTTCTACCTGTATACATATGTTATTTCCTCATTAGAATGTTAGCTCCTTAAGGGCATGGCCTTTTAATGTTTTTGTTTATATCCACAGTCCTCCTATCTTAGTGTCTAAACCTTAATAAATGCATACTGATTAAATTTATAAGTTGCTAAAGTGTTTAGTAATTAAACTTTCTCTTTGGGTTGTGGGGTACTTTTTCCTCTACTCCTATCCTCCATCTTTCACAACTCTTAGAACAAAAAGAAGAAAAGCAAACCAAAATCTGCAGCAGAAGCAAGTAATAATCTACCAGACACAAATAAGCTGTCATCCACTCAAGAGGAACAGTCTGTAGCTTCTTTGGATAAAGGTGGGATTAATGGTTACCATGTCAACGGTGCTGCTAATGATACAGAGTCTGTGGACTCTCTCAGTGAAGGCTTGGAGATACTTTCAATAGATGCCAGAGAACTGGAAGATTCTGAATCTGGCACACCGGACATGTCTGATAGAACAGGTGAGCTAATCGAAATTTTTTCCTTTGTTTTGTTTTTAAATGGGACTTGATTGAAAGACATGGGATAGTAGCTGAGAGAGTAGTTAAATAAATTGAATCCATTTGGTTAGCTTTGCAACTTCTTAACTAAGAGGGTTTTATGGGACATCTTGTAATAATGCAGGTTTAAAAGAAAATCATTTTTACATTCTTGGTTTTTATAAACCCCATATTTTTCTTACTCATCTTCAGAACTTATCTTTGTCTAACTTAAATGAGATTATATTTACAAAGTACTTTGCACAGTGCCTTGTGCATAGTAGGTGCTTATTAAATGTGTGTTCCCTTTCTTTCTTCCCTTACAAAAATCTCCTGGTTTCATAGCACATGGTATTAACTTAGTGCCTAGATGCTGCTGCTGAGTGGAGTGGAGGCAGTTGTCTGAAATATAATTAAAATAAACTAGCTTTGTAAGCTGATTAAATTAATAATGCTGGAAAGGGGAAAAGGGAAAAGCTTTGTTTACACATGGATGGATGGATGGATGGATGGATGGATGGATGGATGGATGGATGGATGGATGGATGGATGGATGTATATGTGTGTACTTATACAGGCATACATGTTTTTCCATCTGTGTTTAACGCACAGTGTAGAATATATAGTGAGTGTGACCCTGAAACAAAATGTAGTAGAAGGAGTCAGAACATGGAGTCAGAAGGGTTACATTTTAATTTAAGTTCTGATACTACATAGTCAAATCATTTAAGCTCATTAAGCTCAGTTTTCTGTGAAATAGATTACATTTCCATTACCTCTATCTCATTGGATTGTTTTGAGGTAGGCATTTTGTCAACCTTAGAGCACTTTATAGATGTGAGATACCGCTAATTTTCTTTTTCATGTGAACCACATTCTTGGTTTTCACAAACCCCATATTTTTCTTAAGTAAGATTCAGAGTTAGTGCTCTTCCTTTTTGAATGATTTAGTTTTTAAAAAATTTTGATTAATTATATTACTTTTTATGTCACCTTCATTTCCAAATAGATTCCCTCCCTCCTCCCCTATCCACAGAGCCATCGCTTGTAACATAAAAAAAAAATTTTTAATGTTTTAATAATTTAGTAAAACTTACCAACGTGTCAACCAAGTTTAGTATTGTATATTATGGGCCCCCACCTGTTTAAAAAAAGAAACTAGTGTGGATTTTCTATATTCTTCTCCAGGGCTAAGCTAACATACTGCTGAGTTTCTGTTTTTGTTCTTTTGTAGTTATTGTATATATTTTTGTCATTTCTGCTCACTCTCTCTTCTGAGCTTCTCTGAATTCTTCATTGAATAGTTTAATTTTTATCACTTCTTTGTTACCTCACTTCTACTTTCTTTGCTGTCAGGGATTTGCAAACATAATTAAAATATAAGAATTAAGTGTTATTTTAGCATGTTTGAGATTCTCCTTTGTTGATTTTTTTATTAACACATGGGGAAAAAAAATTTGAAGAAGATTCTTATTTTCCTTGAGTTTCCTTTTCTTTTTAAAAACCAAATTTGGACTCTTGTGGTTCCTACTTTTCTTGTTCAATGCAAATTTGCCCTTCTTTCTAGATACCTTATGGAAGTTGAAAGAAGCAGGTAACATTGACTTCTATTTACTTCCTTATCCCAAAGTCAAGGGGATAAAGTAGTTGGAAATAGGGCACTGTGTTCACCTGCCTCTCTTCCTTTAAGGGATCACTCATTAGGGTAAGTGGGGAAAGGAAGATAGGAGCAACTATTAACTATCTGTGCCTGAGCCTGCATTTATTCTTTGTGATCTGATTGTTTTGTTTACAACCATTTGAGGGATATTGTTTTTTCCATAATATTTTCACTTTTCTTGTTTTTCCTTAGAACAGTTTAGCTTAATTTTCCCCAAACTTCATGTTGTAACTTTCTTCCTTTTCTTTGACAGTATCAGTGGTGGAGAATGGTGTTTCTGATTTTGAGTCCAAGTCTCTGATCCTGAATGCAACCCAGACTTCTCAACAGTCTCTGAAATATGAGTCCAGGAATCCCACCAAATCTCTGTCTAGACCCAACCCAGGCACTCAGTTTTCAAGCCTGGCTTCTCTCTCCACAATAGAAGACATTCCACTCTCCTCTACTAACAAAAAACTAGGTAAAGCAGAGCCTTTCCTTAAGAAAAAGAGATAAAAACAATGCCTTGAGCAAAAGGTGGAAAATTATCTTCATGGTTTTACTGATAGGATTTCAGTAATCTAAAGGAATAGTTAGTAGTACAAACTTGACTCTCTTTTCTGTAGTCAGTAGCTACCAAGGCTCTTTTCTCTGCCACCTTATGCACAGTTGGAATCTGACAGCAATTCAGATGTCGGACCTCACACAGTGGTCGTGTTGAAATGGCATTGATCCCTTTCCTAAAAAGCAGTCAGCCTCCACTTCCAGGATGTCTCATATGCTAACATTTAGCAGCTCCTTTTATTTGCCTAACTACAAAGATTTCTCAGTTCATACGCCATTTATTTTACATCTTTTGGTTGACCAAAAAGTAAAAAAAAAAAAAGAAAAGAAAGGTAAAAAGACATAACATGATACCCAGTTTTTAAAGAGACCTTTACAATCTCTTCAAAATCCCGTTTTACCTCTTTTTAATAGATCTAAGACCCCTAGCTCTAAAATTTCAGCCTTAAATAGTGTTTTCTAAGAAGCAAACATTTAGTAGGGATGGCTCTATACTATAAGGAGCATTACAACAAGCAGCCAATAATTTAATAGGGTAGTATAATGACTTTTAGATATAGAAAACAAATCACTGAAGAACTGAAAATGACTATCTCAAAGAGGGCATTAGAAAAGTGCATGATAAATGTGAATAGGCGATAGCATGTAACAGTTAAGGAACTTTTAAGAACAAGAATAAAATTGTCAGTGAGGGTGAGAAATAACAGATGAACAGCCTGACTGTTCCACTGGTATCTTAACAATGTGAAGGAAAATTGAGGAGGTTCCCCACCTCATTAGGTGGCCCTTCTCAGCGATGAAATTTATGGGAGGACGTTGCTAAGGGTTGCAAGGGAAAGGTAGACAAGAATGCTTTTTAATCTCTATAATTGGAGGGAGTATCTAAACTCATGAGGTAACAGATGATCCCTGATAAACAGCTAACAGAAACATTTGATTAGTACCTGATCACACATTTTGGTGCATAGTTGTCTGTTTCAGTGGTGTCAAGTTCAAAAAGAAACAAAGACCACCAAACTGTGTATGTAATGATCCCAGCTGGCCTCATACTGACTTAGAAAATTACATGTTAACACTATGTATGTTCTATTGTATTTTTATTTATTTTGTTAATTCTCTGATTTCATTTTAATCTGGTTCAGGCTGTATTCAGGAATATTACAAGGTGACCTGTGTTTGACACCTCTCAACTACTTCATTTAAGAGGCAAAGTGTAAAAAGGCACTAGCAATATGCAGATTATAAGATCTTTCTTTAATTAAAAGTGTTTTCTTTTTCTTCTCTGGACTTTAACCTGGTTTAGCTCAATGGAGCTCAAAATCTATCTTGTCTTTATATGCATTTTTATTAGACGAGGATTTGGGTTTCTCTTCATTTGCTACAAATGCAGCAATAAGAGACAGTCATAATATGCCTGATTTATTTTTTCCTTATACATAAAACCAGTCAGGTAAATTAACATAGATTTCATAGGGCCAAGGCCTTAAAGAAATCTAGATAGGCACTAAAATAAGAGTGACGCTATGACAAGGAAAAATTTAAATGTAACTAGAACGTCTGTAGCATGGCACTACGCTGTATGTCTATAGGTACATGAGCCTCTTCATTAAGTACACTTAAATTGATTCTGATGAACATAGGAAGAGCTAATGATTATTTTTAAACCGTCCCAAGAATTATTTATTTCACTTTCATACACACCTGGCAAATTTATGTATAGTCAGTTCTTCATTATTAATAGTATAGCATTTGTTTGATAAACTGTCCAATTTAAATTCAGTAATTTTGGGGTGATTGGGAAGATTATGCATATTTTCATACTACAAATTAAAACACCATCAGTTTTTCCTTTTTGAGGTAGAAGTGGTGACCACTTGGGAGATTCTTAGTTCTGTGTGACTTGTCATATTTAGGTTTCCAGATTCACTTTCAGGAGACTTTTGAAGCTCTCACCATAATTTCTTACTGCTTCTTTTCTAGGTTCCAATATTGAAAAATCTGTAAAAGACCTACAGCGTTGTACAGTTTCTCTTGCACGGTACCGTGTAGTGGTTAAAGAAGAAATGGATGCTTCCATTAAGAAAATGAAGCAAGCCTTCGCTGAGCTTCAGAGTTGGTAAATTAAATTGTATTATAGAGGTGATCACACATACCAATGGTCTAAGTACCCTTTGTACCTATAGGGAAAGAAGGTTGAATGCTCATTTGGGTTCCTGTTAGACTATCTCCGGTTGAATGCTTTTTAAGATTTAAAGATGTTCTAGAGGCTGTCTTATCTACTGCCTAAATTTCAACACCAGTTAAAAAGAAGGAATATTAGGAAATGATTGTAGAATAGAGCATTTGTGGCTCTGAGACTTGGACTATTATTTTTATATGAAGTCCTCTAAATCAGAAATTAGCAAACTTTTGTTATTTTTAAATTTTCCTTTTCTTCGTAAGTTTTATTGATGCCTTTTTTGTTTTTCACACCACAGTTGTTTCCTAATATATACACCTACATAAGTGAATACTCTACCTTGCAACAAACAATTCATCAAAATCAACCAACACCTACCAATATGTGCCAAACACTGCACTCCTAGTGTACTACCACACCTCTGTGTTTCATTACCTTTTTTCCAGGACTAAGTCTGGCCATTACATTTAGCCTGTATTTAGCTTCCTATTAGTGTCGTTTTCATTTGCATTATTGTAACATTGCATTATTGTAACCATTTTTCTTTGGTTCTCCTGTCAGGTGGTTCCACGCCAGTTCTAATAAGAGTTCCCGTTTAAAAAAAATTCATGTCCATTGTTGCTTTTTGTTTGTTTTAAATGAATTTTTATTGATATTTTAGTTTTTTGCATCACCAGTACTATCCCAATTATCTATCCTCTGTCTCATCCCAGTTTACCATTCTGTATAACAAATGGTATTTTTGGAGAGAGAAAAAAAATCTGCACAACTATTCATTACATTGAAAATGTCCAAAAGTACGTGCATTGTATTACACTTGAAGATCTCCCACCTCCACTAAAGGTTAAGGTGTCAGTGTCCTCTCATAACTCCTCGTTGACGTCATCATGTCTGATGTTTATAATTTTGTTAAATTTACGAGATTTTTAGTGTGTACTTCTTCCCATTTTCATTGTGATAGTTCCTCTGTATGTTGTTTTCTTCTCTCTGCTTTACTTTAATCTGCACCAATTCATGTGGATCTTTCCATACTTCTTTGTGTTCATCATATCATTTCTTACAACACAGTAATATTCCATTATATTTATGTACCACAGTTTGTTAAGCCATTCCCCAATTGATGGACATCTAATTTGTTTCCAATTCTTAGCTATCACAAAATGTGCTGCTTTAAGTATTTTGGAGTATATGAGGACTTCCTTCTTATCAATGACTTCCTTGGAGTATAAGCCCAGTAATGGAGTCTCTGGTTCAAAGGGTATGGACATTTTAGTCACTTTACTTGAATAATTCCAATTTCTTTCCAAAATAGTCGTATCATTTCACAGCTCCACCAACAATGTATTAGTATGCCAGTCATTGCACAATCCCTCCAACATTGAGTATTGCCATTTTTTTTGTCACATTTGCCAATTTACAGGGTGTGAGGTGAAACCCCAAGGTTGTTTTAATTTGTATTTCTCTAATTAGTAGTGATTTGGAGCATTCTTTCATGTGGTTGTGAATACTTTGCAATTCTTTTGAGAATTGTTTGTTCATATCCTTTGACCATTTATCCGTTGGGGAATGGTTAATTGTCTTATGTGTATTTATTAATTGTTGATATATCTTGGATACCAAATCCTTATAGGGGAAATTTGATAGGAAGATTTTTTTTTTCCCATTTAGCAACTTCTCTTCTTATTCTGCATGCATTAATTTTGTCTGTGAAGAAGCTGTGCATGCTCTTTTGTAATTGCCTATCTTATTTGATTAAGAATATGTCTCCTACCCATAGCTGTGAGAGGTATATGGTCTGTTTCTCTTCTAATTTTTTTATAGAATATAGTTGCTCTAAGCCTAATTTTTGCCAGAATGCTTTCTAGTTTTTCCAGCAGTTTTTATGAAATAAGGAGTTTTTCCTTAGGTTAACTTATGTTTTTTACTTTGTCAAACTCTGGGTTATTGGGTTCTGAATCTCTCATTGTCTAGTCTTTTCCATTAATCTCTCTATTTTTTAGCCCAATACCAAAGGGTTGTTGAATGCTGCTGCTTTTTAATATAGTTGGAGGTCTAGATGTGCTATCTCTCCTTCCCTACTTTTTTTTAAAATCATTTCCCTTGATTTTTCTAGATCTTTTATTTTTCCAGATTAATTTTATTATTGGTTATCAAGTTCTAGAAAGAATTCCTTTGATGATTTGATTGGTCTAGCATTAAAAGTATACATTAATTTTTGTGGTATTGTCATTTTTATTGCATTGGCACAATATTGAATATTCCCGTAGCTATTTAAGTTGTTTTTTATTTCAGTAATGAGCATTATGTAACTGGATCCATGTAAGTCTTTTGTGTCCTTCAGTAAATTGACCTCCAGATATTTTATGCATTTTTAATTATTTGGAATGAGATTTTCCTATTGTTGCTTCTTTGGGTTTGTTATTTTTATATAGACTTGCTGTTGATCTTAGAGGATTTTGTTTTATAGCCTACAACTTTCCTGAAGCTGTTAATTGTCTTAATTAGTATCCTTGCTGATTCCCTAGGATTTTTCAAATAAACCATCGTATCCTCAGCAGTTAGGGATGGTTTTAAATCTTCTCTACCTATCTTTATGCCTTTAATTTCTTTCTCTTGTCTTATTGGTAGTGCTTAGTTTTAAAGTGTAGTATTATGTGTATTTTACAGTATTTTTATTTATTTTGTTTAAATATTTCCCAATTGTATTCATTCTGATTTGGGCCTTACTTGGAAACATTATGGGTTATATGTAGCCTCCAGGCTGTGTGTCTATGTGTTGGACACTTCTCATCTAGTGTCTGGATGATGCAGTTTTTTGTACTAGGCTTTAAATTGTTATAAAAGTATTTGTTCTGTGAAATTTGGATTCAGTCAAAGAGTCTCACTTGAAGACCTAGAGGGCCACATGTGACTTGTTTATAATTTAGATTTAATTTCCACTTAATTTAGAAAACTTCAGAATGAATATTTTCCTCAAAGTTTCTCCTTTATCACATCTATACACACACACACACACACACACACACACACACACACACACACACACACACACACACACACACACACACACACACACACACACACACACTGGCATGTTTATGGACTTTTTAATCTTAAAGAAGTAAAACAAAGAAACTGGAAACAAAAGGGGATTCCCATTGATGAGAAAATGGTTAAAAATTTGTGGTATGTAAATGTAATGGCATATAACTGGGCTGTGAGAAACACTGACTGTGAGGGATTAAGAAAAATAGGAAGACTTTATGTATTGATACAGAATGAAATAAGTAGAATCAGAAAGATATAATGGTAACTACAACAATGTAAGTGTGAAGAAAGACAAAATGGAACCGGATGTTGTATAATTATAATGGTCCAAGAAGAGATGAGAAAACGCTTCTTGCTCCTTTCATGGGATAGTTGAGGCATTGTGGATATAACATGTTGCATATGCTTCCGATGAGCTTGATGGGTCAGTTGGTTTTGCTTTATGATTTTTGTTTCTTTTGTTACAAAGGAAAGGGTAATGAAAGAGTAAAGGGAAGGGCATGTTTGGAAATGACAGTGATTTAAAAAAAAAACAAAGGCATCAATAACACTTTAAAAAATATTTTCTTTAAAAATGAAGATACTTTATAGAGAAGTATATGTTCACCCCCCCAAGGAATCTAATTTTCCCCAAAACATACAAAGGAAACAGAGCTTGACGCATGTTTCACTGCCAAAAGGTCCTACGCATTTTAAAGCCCCAGGAGTGGTTTGCAGATTCTACAGCCGTTGGTGTCTCAACGCTACCAAAAATGTACCAAAGTTGCTGTTTCTTCTGAGGTATAAAATGGATATCATTTGCTTTCTTTGCATTAACCAAGCTGATAAAATCAGTTTCATTTGAGTCCCTAATATCTCACATCTATAGGATCCAGTTCAATTAAAAATCTTTATGAATCAGGAAATACAGTTCTGTGAGGTAAGCATGTGAATTCCTGCTTACAACTAACTTGTAGCCCAGGCAGGGGAGCTTCTTCCAGTAAATGTCACCTGTAATGTTTCCTTTTGGGGAACTTTGTATTTAGAGTTGATTAGCAGGTACAAATATACGAGCTCAGTTTAGCTTGAGAAAAAAGATTAACTGCCCTTTTCTGCCAGGGCATAACTCTTTTGTATGGTTGAGGAGAGTTTTAAACTGCCTTGTTTCAATGCCCTTTGCCCTTACTGCTTTCAGGACATAATGTCACTTAGGAAGCTACCTTTACAATGGTTTGTCTAAAAAGAAGGCGGTGGATTCCAGGTCTGAGTTAGCAGGAGGACCTCTGAGGACACTGGGGAAATTGCACAGTGTTTTTTTTTTTCTTTAATGTCATGTAAAAACAGACTTGTTACTTGCATGAGGGAAAACCATAGAGACCTCCAGTTGTTGAAACACCAAGTCCACTAGGAAAGCAGTCATGTTCAGATTCAAGTCAACATATTTTATTAATTAAATCTGTCTTGGTTCTTTTTGAGCCATCAGCTGATTTAAGTTTAAGACTAGTATAATATATTATGGAACATGAAGCTAGAACAAATATATTACTTTGAAATATGTTTTGTTAATGTTTCAGTGAAAAGTGCCAGAAGGACACACCTTTAACTTTCCATTTTAAATAAAAAGAAAATTTTGAATTATTGTTATTTTCAGATATTAAAAATGGGAATTGGAGAAGAGAGAGGATTTTGAGGAAGGGGTGGATAATTATGGAACTACACAGATAAATGCATAAAATCACACTCATTTGTAGTCAGAACTTTGGAGATGAGATTTCCAGGTTGTATTCCTAATTGCATCATGGACTTTCCATTGACCTTGAAAGAGTTACTCTATCCCTTAGAATTTCTTTAAACTTCATCTATTAAAAGCAACTTACTAGTATCCTCCCCATAATGAAGTAGTTATATATGACTAAGGTGATGTGTTATCGAGAAATGACACAGCATAAGCATAAAATATTGTATAAATTATCTAGTTTGGGAATGTAAGGTCATAACCTTCCTTTATAGCATTTGTTTAATAAGTACTTCCAAAGTGGTCAGTGTTTTATTTTCTTTTTCTGATCTGATTTTTTATGAAGGAAAACTGGCGAGAAGAAGAAAAAGATTACGTAAACAACATAAAGATCTGTTCCATTACATACCAATAGTAGTATCATAGGTGAATGCTGAGTGAATTTAATTTGCTAAATATAAAGGAAATAGACTAAATTTAGTTAGATAAAATGACTTCATAAAATAAAACTACATACATGAAAACACTTTAAATCTAGTAAGAGGTTACTCTTACTAGATTTAAAGTGTTTTCATGTATGTAGTTTTATTTAATCCTCAAAACAACCCTGGTAGATTAATAAGGCTGGGGTGTTACTATCTCAACTTTGAAGATAAGCTCTCTGAGCTTCACTTTTCTTAAGTGATTTGCTGTATTATTTACATGGCTGGTAAATATTAGATTTGGGACTCAAAATCAAGTCCTCTAGTACCTTGTTATTTCTTAAATACTTACAATGACAACTGTGCAGGTATAAGTTCAAATAAGTTTTGAGGAAATCTGACAAAAACACGATCTCTTGAATTGGGGTAGGGTTTTTGGAAGATCTGAGTATTTAGATGGACTTCAGAAGAATTACAAGATTTGGATTGCCTAGAGTAGGGGGTAGAGATTCCAAAAGAGGGAAATGTTATGTGTACTATCACAGAAAAGGAAACAAGAAGGTTGTGTGTGGTAAAGAAATTAATCTTTCTGGACAGAGGCTCTGTGTTGGAAAGCAGAGAAAAGGGAAGGTTAGATATGATGGGTCAGGAGCATTTGATGTAAGGCCTTGTATGCCAGACTGATCTGAGCCATAGTCTCCAAGGTTGCTTCTAGTTTCTAATCTATAATTCTGTGTTTTGGTTTTGTTTTTTTTAACTTCTGCAGCTGCCTACTTTGTATGTACATACATAAATATTCCTAGATACTGGACTTGGAATGTGTACTGATCTACAGGAACTCACTTAATAGACTTTACTAAGTCTATTAGTACTGCTGTACTGAGAGACTTTGGAATCATAATAAGCATATCAGTTACCTTCTTTCCTGTCTTATCTGTTTATATCTCTTTTGTTTCTACTCTCTATTATTCCCTTCCACATATATCTCTTTCTCTTTTTTGGAACTTTATATATTGGGATCATAACTTTTTTTATATAAGTAATTCATACATTGAAATACTGGCAGTTTTAACACTGGAAAACCTAATTTCAAATATAAGTGTGGTCAGCTACTTGTCATCAGGGCTTCACATTTTGACTATAGCTTTTTACCTTCCCCATCTAGAAAATTGAAGAATATATTTCTGTAAAATGGATGACTGCTGGCAACTATGCTTTCCTAGGTAAATTACAAAAAATGTAGCTATTGCCTATTCTCTTGGTACAACCAGTCTGGAATTTCTTAATTCTATGAATCATTTGCCTGTGGTTATTAGAGAAGAACAAAGAGCAGAGTGACTCTCTTTCAAGAAATGATGCTACTGGTTCCTCAGAAGCCATTTTTGGCTGTTGAGAATGGACCTTTATTATCTTTTCCTCTGTTTTTCTCCCTATATTCTATCTTCTCTATTACTGTAAATGGCCATACTATCCTTCCAGTCCCTCAGGCTTGAAATTCAGGATTTATCCTCAACTCTTTACTCTTACCCACCATATACAACATGTTGTCAACCTTCTTTTCTGACACTGCCACCACCCTAATGCAAACCTTCATTGCTTCATGGCTGGACTCCTATAATAGTTTGCTGGGGGGCAGCTTAAGGTTTTTCATGTTTTTCATGGGGATCTTAAAATACTGAAAGGCAGTGTGAGAGTATCTCTCTCTCTCTCTCTCTCTCTCTTTCTCTCTCTTCCTACCCCCCCCCACAGAAAGGAAAAAAAAATTTTTTTCTTCTACAAATAAAAAAAAAATTAAGCAACTAAAAAAGTTCATCTAAATACTCAGTTCTTCCAAGAAACTTTCCCCTGATCCTACCATACTCTAATAGATCTTGTTTTTATTGTTACAGTCTCTCAAAACTGCTTCAAGTCTCTCCCCATGTCAATCCATCCTCCTTTCAGCCACCAAAATGACTTTTCTGAATCAAGTCCAGCTGTGTCACCCTCATACTTAGTAAACTCCAGTGACTTCCAGTCACCTTCAGGATAAAATATAGAATTCTCTGTTTGGTGTTCAAAACCCTTCATAACCAAGCCTTCTCCTATCTTTTCAGTCTTTTTATACCTTACTTCCTGCCACTTAATCTACAATCCACTGACGCTGGTCTTTTTTTTCATCCACAAATAAGACACTCATTCTCTAGGTTCCAGGCAATTTCTCTGGCTGTCCCCCATACTTGGAATGCTCTCCCTCCTTCCCTCCAACTACTGACCTCCCTGGCTTCCTTTAAAATTCTATCTTTTACAGGGAGCCTTTCCTAATCCCTCTTAATAAGATCTAGTGCCTTCCTTCTGTTAATTATTTCTTATTTATTCTGTATATAGCTTGCTTTCTACATATGTGTTTCCATGTTTCCTCCCCAGTTTGGTTATAAGCTCCTTAAGGGCAGGAACTATCTTTTGCTTTTGTTTGTGCATGTGTGTGCATGTGTCCTCAGAACTTAGCATATAATAGGTAATAAATGTTTATTGATTGATTTTTTTTCAGGCCCACTTAATGATTCTGTTGCTTTTTAAAAATCCATTTTGGTATGGTTTCTGTGTTAGTTTGAACATGGAAGAAAAATTACTGCAGAGGAAAACTTATGTTTTCATCATATTCTCCTTAGGTTTCTAGCTTGATTGACTCATGGAAATCAGTTTAAACAGGTTTGAGGTTCACAGTAAATATAATCAAATGCAAATGTTTTTGATGACCTACCATCAAATGTTTCAAGTCATCCCCTGAAAATATTGGCTTTTGTTTCCATTATTATATTTTTTTCTAAAGCAAGACTCTTGAATATATGGGAATTATCTTTGGCACTACAGCATTACTGAAGCTGGAATCAGAAAAGTATGGGGATGGTGGTTGTTGTCATCATCATCATTGTAGTCGTTTTTAAAAGGTTCCATCCTTCAGCTGATGGACAAACAGTTGACTGTAGTGGCAACAGTTCTGAACAGTTAAATCATTGACAAAAACTTTAAAGAAGTTCAGTAAATATTAAGATTTTTAAAAAACAAACATAGGAGGGAAAGGAAGCCAATTTTTAATCAATCAAACATTTATCAGGTGATTGTTATATGTCAATAATTTACCTAGCCAGTGAAAATAAAAAACTATACTGAACATTCTCTGCGCTTGAAGAACTTATATTCTGTCATGAAAGCCAGTTTACCTAGAGTCTAGATTATAATGTACAGGAATAATGTGTAATAAGGTTTTGAAGGGCTTTAAAAGTCAAGCAGAAGCATATTGATCTTTTTTTTTTAATTAATTTTATTTATTTTTAGTGTTCTACAATCACCACCATATAACTTAATCTTTTCCCCTCCTTTCCCCCCTCCCTCCCCAAGACAACATACAATTTTATATAGGATCTACATATACGTTCCTATTAAATACATTTTCACTATAGTCATGTTGTGTAGAAGAATTATAATGAATGGGAGAAATCATATTACAAACAAAAACATAATACACACACAAAAAAATGATATGCTATATTCTACGATTGAATTCCATAGTTCTTTCTCTGGATGTGGAAGGCACTTTGCCTTAGAAGACCACTGGGAATTTTTTTTTTTAAGTCCTTGCATTGCAATGAAGTTCCAAGGCTACCAGAAAAAACTCTCGCACTCTGTGGTTGTTGCTGTGCACAGAGTTCCCCTGGTTCTGCTCCTTTCTCTCAGCATCAGATCATATACTTCTTTCCAGGCCTCTCTGAAGTCTTCCTGTTCATCATTTCTTATAGTGCAATAGTATTCCTTTACATTCATATACCATAATTTATTCAGCCATTCTCCAGTTGATGGGCATCCTTCCAGTTTTTGGCCACCACAAAGAGTGTTGCTATAAATATTTTTGTACATGTGGGACCCTTTCCCATTTTTATAATCTCTTGGGGATACAGTCCTAGAAGCGATATTGCTGGGTCAAAGGGTATGCACATTTTTGTAGCCCTTTGGCATGGTTCCAAATTGCTCTCCAGAATGGTTGGATTAGCTCACAGCTCCACCAACAATGTATTAGTGTTCCAACTCTCCCACATCCTCTTCAGCATTTAACATCTTTCTGCTCTGTCATGTTTGCCAATCTGATAGGTGTGATGTGGTACCTCAGAGTTGTTTTGATATGCAGGCATATTGATCTTAAAGGCCATTGGAGTTTGAGTAGGGGAGTGACATGATTAGAAAAATCACATTAGAAAAATGTGCTTTATAAAGATCACTTTCGCAGCGGTGTGATGTCTTGGAGTAAGGTAAGACTTGGGCCTAGGAGACCAATTAGTAGTAGTCTTTTGTAGCTGTTCAGGTTAGAAACTCTAAGAGCCTGAACCATTGAGCTGGCCTTGTGAGTAGAGAGAAAGGGACAAGAGATGTGGAGATAGAAGTGACAAGATTTGGCAACTGTTTGAATATATGAGGTGAAGAGTAGAGGGGCGGAGCCAAGATGGTAGAGTAGAAAGACGCACATAATCTAGTTCTTCCCCCACAGCCCATAAAATACCTGTAAAGAAAGGCTCTCAAAAAATTCTAGAGCAGCAGAAGCCATAGAACAATGGAGTGGAGATTTCCAGCCCAGGGTGACCTGGAAGGCTGATAGGAAAGGTCTGTCATACCTGATGGAGCAGAGCCCAGCCCAGCCTTGGCTGCATGTGGGAGGAGCAGGACCTGAGCAGGCCTCAGGCCGAATCCCGGCAACAGCAGAAGTTCACAGATCCCTCAACCCACAGGCAACAAAGACACTTCAAAGGTCAGTAAGAGAGCTTTTTCACCTCTCTGACAAGGGAGCAGGGTCCTCCCCTAGCCCTGGCCCTAGGTGACAGCATGGCGCCAGCAGCTGCAGTGGCAGTGGCCATGGCAGGGATTGTTGGAGCCTCAGCTTAAAGCCCATAGGGGAATTGAGCAACTGATTGGAATCTCAGCCGCCAGCCTGGGGAGAAAGGAAACTCCTCTCCCTTGATTGTGCCATCTTGGAGGAACTGAGATCTTACAGGTCCCCAGAGTATACCCTACTCTTGACAAAGGAACCAAAAGTCAAGAAACTAGTTGGGAAAATGCCCCCAAAAGGGAAGAAAAATAAGATTATAGAAGGTTACTTTCTTGGTATTCTTTCTCATCCTTTCCGATGAGGAAGAACTATGTTTACCATAAGGGGAAGACATAAAAGTCAAGGCTTCTACATCCAAAACCTCCAAAATAAATATGCAATGGTCCCAGGCTGTGGAAGAGCTCAAAAAGGATTTTGAAAATCAAGTAAAAGAGGGGAGGAAAAATTGAAAAGAGAAATGAGAGCAGTGGGAGGAAATCATGAAAAGCAAGTCTACAGCTTGCTAAAGGAGACCCCAAAAAATGTTGAAGAAAATAACATCTTTAAAAATAGGCTAACTCAGTTGGCAAAAGAGATCCAAAAAGCCAATGAGGAGAGGAATGCTTTAAAAAGCAGAATTAGCCAAATGGAAAAGGAGGTTCAAAAGCTCATTGAAGAAAATAGTTCTTTCAAAATTAAAATGGAACAGATGGAAGCTAATGGCTTTATGAGAAACCAAGAAATTACAAAACAAAACCAAAAGAATGAAAAAATGGAAGATAATGTGAAATATTGCATTGGAAAAACAACTGACCTGGAAAATAGATCCAGGAGAGACAATTTAAAAATCATGAGGCTACCTGAAAGCCATGATCAAAAAAAGAACCTAGACATCATCTTTCATGAAATCATCAAGGAAAACTTCCCTGATATTCTAGAACCATAGAGCAAAATAAATATTGAAAGAATCCACCTATCACCTCCTGAAAGAGATCCAAAAAGGGAAGCTCCTAGTAATAGTGTGGCCAAATTCCAGAGTTCCCAGGTCAAGGAGAAAATATTGCAAGCAGCTAGAAAGAAACAATTCGAGTATTGTGGAAATACAATCAGGACAACGCAAGATCTGGCAGCTTCTATGTTAAGGGATCAAAGGGCTTGGAATATGATAGTCCAGAAGTCAGAGGAACTAGGATTAAAACCAAGAATCGCCTACCCAGCAAAACTAAGTATAAAAAGAAGAGTGAAGAGTCAAAGAAAATAAGAGACTGTGAACCTGAGTGACTAGAAGGATGATAGTGACTACAACAGAAATAAGCAGGATGAGTCATGAGAGACATGGAAGTTTGAGATGCCTATGAGACATTCTAGTTGGAATATCTAGTAGACAATTAGAGCTCCATGACTGCTGTTCAAGAGAAAGACTAGGGGTATGTGGTATGCTGCTTTTTCATTGACTCTCCCTTGTGTCAAAATTGCTTTCCTTCCACCGCCTCCTGGCTTCCTGCAAGACTAGGCTCCAATCCTGTGTTCTGAAAGAGGTCTTTCTGGGTCTCCCTCACTTGATAGTGCCTTCCTTCTAAGATCGCCTTCCACTTACTCTGTATACGTCTTGTAGGCACGTAGTTGTTTCCTCCATTAGAATGTGAACTTCCTAAGGCAGGGGTGCTTTGGCCTTCCTTTTGGATCCACCACACTTAGAGCAGTGCCCAGCACGTGTGGTAAGCACTTAGTGAATGCTTGTTGATTGATCTACTGACTTTCTTTCCATCTTTTTATTTAGTGTTTTATTTTTCCCCAGTTACCCATAAAAAGTTTATAACATTCGTTTTACAAGTTGAGTTCTTAATTCTCTCACTCCTTTCCTATCCCCCTCATTGAGAAGGCAAGCAATTTGATATAGGTTTATATATGTATAGTCATACAAAACATACTAGTCATATTCTCAAAGAAAACATAGACAAAAATAAAAACATAAAAAATAAGTAAAAGCATTTTTAAATCTCAGATTCCATCAGTTCTTTCTTTGGGAAGGAATGGCATTTTTCATCATAAGTCCTTCACAGTTGAGTAGGATCACTGTGTTGCTGAGAATAGCTTAGTCATTCCCAGTTGATCATCTTACAGTATTGCTATTATGATACATGATGTTCTCCTGGTTCTACTCTTTCCATGTTGTATCAATTCATGTAACTCCAGGTTTTTCTGAGAGTATCTAGCTCATCACTTTTTAAAGCACAGTAGTATTCCATCACAATCATATACCACAACTTGTTCAGCCATTCCCCTAATGGATGGGCATTCCCTCAATTTCCAGTTCTTTGCTGCCAGAAAACTGCTAAAAATATTTTTGTATGCCCCTTATCTTTATTAAAAATATGTTGTGATACTTGTAGCTTAGCTTTCTTCCTAGAGGAGTCGACATTAAACTGAGAAGCTCACTTGTTTGTTGAAGTCTTCTAATAAATATTTTACAAGTTTCATCTGAGAGACAAAATTTGGCTTCTGATGGAAACAGTGTCTGCACCCTAAGGTGGTTCAGCAAGAGGAATAGAAGCATCAGAGGGACACCTTGACTGCTAAGGTGATGCACCAGTTAGATCTCCTGGACGATGGCAGGGTTCTTTGTAATTAATTCTTTAGTGGAATAGATGATCTTGAGAGTTCTTATCATTTTGTGAGATATTATTAACCTCAAAGTAACCAACTTTATGTTTTCTTTCCAGTTTGGATTAGAGTAGAAAATTCCATGTGCATCATGACAAGGTTTTTTGGTTTGTTTGTTTTTACTTATTTATTGATGATCTGGCATCTTCTTTATAAAAAAGAAAAGAGTTAGCTCTTTGATGACAGGGACCATGCCTTAATCTCTTTGCTACTTCTCATACCACTTAAAGTATTTTTAATACAGGCTCATTCAGTTTTTGCTATGTTAGAAAAGCTTCAGATATCACCCTGGAAAACAGATGAAATATTCATTCTGAGGCCAACCTAGCTAAATATTACAAAGGTGATTATAGGATCACAAATTTAGTGTGAAAAGGGATTGGAGTATAAGATTTTATTTTATTTTTACAGATAAGGGAACTGAGATCCAGAGTTGTAAGAACTAGCCTGTATCATAGCTAGTAAGTGTCTGAAGCAGGATTTGAACCCATGTCTCAAGGTAAACCTTCATTCAGTGGTGAATTTCTTTAACATGACAACCCATGAAACAAGGAAGTAAACACAATGGACTTCAGTTTTGTTTTCTTCTTCCCCTGCAGTCTTAACAGTATCAAATTGACAGAAGAAGAGGCAGAAGATTCTAAGAATCACAGCTTTTACATGATTTATAAATTTTATATACTTTTGGCATATTGTTAGTAATAAAAATATTAACATAAACATATGATAAATATTAAATTAGAGCCTTGTCTAGTGACCAGTGAATAAACATACTGTGAGAGGATCTGAATCAGATGAGTCTTAAAATTTCTTATTAAAAAGACAACCAATAAAAAGAAGGGAGCTGTAGCTAAGTAGGAAAGTAGCTTATAGAGAACTCTGAGACAGGCCAAAACAAGAATTGGTAAAGTTGATTTTCATACACCCGGAGGCAATGAGAAAATTGATTTATATGGCAATATTAATAATAATTACTTGCAAAATCACTACTCTGAAAATAATTGTAGCTTATGCACCTGCACGGAAGATTACTGAGGACGAATAAGTAAAGAAATCCAACAAAAAACCTTGCAAGACCCTCACAATAAATTACGCACTCTGATGTTTGGCAGCTTCGTTGCAAGGGGAGGAAAAGATTAGAAGCAGCTGTGAAAGTATGGTTCGGGAAGATGGAAGAAGCTGAGGACTTGTAGAATACACAGAAACTCCACATCTTTATCATCATTTTATTTGAGAAAAGAATTGATAGGTGCTAGATGTAATGACCTCCAAATAAAGTCTTGCACAAAATAGATGATATTTTAATAGACAGGAAAAGACTTGTTACTGATGGGAGAGTTAGTAGCTATCTCTCTGTACAGTGAGAACACTAAGTTATCAAAATAAAGATTAAGATAGCTAAAAAGCAAGAAAAAATAAAACTATAATAATTCGGAAAAGATACAGCATAAAATTGCAATTAAATTCTGTAAAGAAGTAATTAACAGTGGAAAATAGACAATGGAAATAACATCATTTATTATAATAATTTTTACAGTAGATTTACATAAGTCTTTGGCATAACAAGATAACCAAAGAACCCACAACATGCCTTATTCAGCAAACATTTGATTTGCTTACCATGGACAGGTAGCAACCAAAGGCAACACCTGTTTAGAACATAAACTAATTAGTAAAATCTTAAAAAGAAAGATATAAATGCTTATGGGAAATACTGCCTTATAAAGCAGATGGAAGCAATGGAGGGTAATGCCAGCTTAAAGAAAACTTGATGAGCGTTTACTAAGCAAAGTCATTCCAAGGGTATTTAAGAACAGAATTGGAAAGAGGACAGCAAATGGAAGAAAAATGGAAAATAAATTATTTTCAACATCAAGGAAAATGGAACTATAACACTTTGGTCCTAACATCACAATCCTGGATGTTTTTATAGGGGAGGGAAAAATGGCACTAGACAAGGACAGGAAAAGAAGCTTATCTTGACCAAATGCATGTACTATAAAGCACATACAGTTTTAAGGTATTAATAATATACCAGGTATCTAAGAATGTACAAAAAGTATGGAAAAAATCTCAGACCTTACTAATACTTAAAAAAAAAAAAAGAAAAAAAATTTTTTTTTTAAAAGTGCTGAACTATAATGCTCATGCCCCCTCCTATAGGCAATCTCTGGAAACTGAGATTATCCTCGGTTAGGGTTTTAGTAGGCAGTAATCAAACTTGTGGTAGTGATATTTGACAGTGGACCTAATTTTTACTGAGAAAAACACATAAAGGTTCCAAGAGGAATGAATGAAAGGAAAAAAAAAACATTTATTAAGCATTCACTGTATGCAAAGGACTGTGCTTAGTGCTGGAGATAGAAATAGAAAAGAAAGTTCCTACTCTCAAAGAGCTCAACATTTGGATGGAGAAGATAGCAGATATAGAAAGTTTCAGATGAAAGTCAGATGGGTAACACCCCCATGATCCTTATGGTACACTTTAAAAAAATCACTTTGGGAACTGTGTAGAGGTTAGTTTGAAGTGGGGAGAAATTTAAAACAAGGAGACCAAATTGTAGTAGTTCAAGTAAGAAGTTATGATGACCTGAGTCTGATTTTTTTTTTATGTGGAGTGAATGAGTAAGTTAAGGATGCCATGAGGGTTATGAATCTGAGTAACTGGAAGGATGGCCCTTAACATTAGTAGGGACATTGGGAAAAGAACTAGGTTTAGGGGTAAAGATAATGAGTTCTGTTTTGAATGTGTTGCATGCCTGTGAGACATTCATTTTGAAATATCCAATAGGCAGTTGGTGATTAGGACCATCTTGGAATTAAGAATAGGAATGGATATATAGATCTGTGAATCATTTGCATAGAGATAATCCCTGAACCCATGTGAGTTGGTATGGTCAACAAGTAAGAGAACAGAATGAGAAGAGAGCCTTGAGATACATCCGAAGTTAGTAAACGTAACATGGATAATGATCCAGCAAAGGTGTGGTCAGACAAATAGGAGGAGAACCAGGGGACAAGAGTGTCATGAAAACTCAAGGAGGAAAAAGTGGTCAGTAGTGCTACAGAGAGAGAAGAAGGATTGAGAAGAGGCGATTATATTTGCTATTAAGAAATAATGGATAACTTTAGAGAGAACAATTTCAGTTGAGTGATAAAGTGGGAACCTTGAGCCTTCAGAACTTCACATCTCCTTGACAGAGTACAAACACTTTTTTTTCCATTTCTTTTAACACCTAAATGCTTCCTCTCTGTTAATTTTCTTATATTCTGATTTCATTAGCTGAGCTGAGGACAACTCAGTCGATGAGAGATCTCCTGATTGATTGCCTTGTAATAAATAGCACCATTAAAGTCCATTGAAACAAATTTCTTTTGGGCTTTATATACCAAACTTGTGGGTTTATAATCACATCATCATCATTTATATAGTGCTTTTAAGGTTCAAAAAGCACTTTATAGTCATCTCATTTGATCTTCAGAGCAAGCCCCTATCTACTTAAAAGATAGTTAAATACATGGCAGCTCATGAAGCCAGTGCTATTTATCAGCCTTTTTATAGACAAGGAAACTGAGGCTAAGACAAGTTAAGTGACTTAACCACAGCTTGGTTGGTATGTGAAGCTGAGTTTGAATGTTAGATCAACACTGTCCACTGCACCACCAGCTTGCCTCTTGAACCATATGTATGGTTACCATATGCAGAAACACAGCACCTGCGCTAACAACAATAGTACTTGTAAAAACGCTGCCAATTAGAACGTCACAGAAACATACCAGTACTTGTAAAGCACCACATTCTAACATGGATTCCTATTACTATATGCAAAATTAATTATTTCTGGTTCTTATGGTGTAGTAAAATACTTAAGTTTACCAACAAATTTTATCTGGCCACATGAATAACCATCTCCCCTATTTTCCTTGAATCGTCATAAGTAAATCTGTTCCCTGGTCATATAGTCCTGGCATATTGCCTAAGTTTGTGGATGCCTGACCATCAATATTCAATGACATGCTGATGTACAGCCCCAACTTTAGTTTATGAATGGCCCAGATTCACTATCACTTTCTCTTAATTCCTAGGAAGTCTTCTGATGCATAAGAATCTCTGCCCCTAGAGTCTTAGATTGGGCCTCCAGGCTCAGCCCTTCTCCATCATCTACATAGAGTCTGGGAATAGACATTGACTTAGTTTCCTGACTCATTGGTAGGTACCAGTACTCAATTATACGGTGCTCAGATTCATCATATTCCAAACATTTTGGCTACTTATGGCAGTCTCTTTATAGCAGACAAGACTACTTTTTCAGAGCCCATTGAGCTAATTTACCTTATCAGCAAGTTTAACAACTTCCCCAGTGGATTGTAGGGAGTTTCAAAGCATTGTTTTTGTAGGACTCAGTCTGTTGCCTATGCCTCTTTTTAAAGGACAAGCTCTGTGACTTGATGTGGGGTAGACTTTCATTAGTTTACTATCTTAACAGACCCAACTGGATGGAAATCCTGGCAGCAAACTCCCACACCACAGTGCAGTTTATTACTACCAGAGGTTTTCAAAGATGAGGATATAAATACTTGGTAAGCATTCTTTAATCTATCTCCTAGCTGAAACACATTCTGGTCATTAGTCTAAATATCTTCACTGTAACTCTAAAGCATAAATCAGTAGGCAAGTGTAATTCTCACCCAAACATAGGCAAACGTGGGCTGAAGCTTGTGGCATCATTGTAAATGCCATGTGCTGACTCCACTTACATTTCTGCTCTGGCTTCCTAAGCATAATCAGCAGAATGTGGTTCTAGTTGTTGACTTTGGTTATTCCTTCTGTGGCCTATGTCTTTTTAAGTAGATTAATCGTTTTCAAAGCTTCTGTCTTGGTGAGAGTAGTTTCTTAGCAGCTTTAAAACCTTCTCCTAACACCTTAGCAATTGTCTGGGGTTAGAGAGCCTGATAAGGGCAATTGATTTTGAGATATCTTTGGAAACATCTGCTTTGAAATATCTATCTACTGGGCAATATCATTGGGTGATACAGGTTTGGATCTCAAGGGAGAGATTAGGGCTAAAAAAATACACACACACACAGAAAATGTCATCTACATGTTGTTCATTTTAGTTGTCTCCAACTCCCTGTTAAACCAATTTGGGATTTTTTGGGCAAAGATAATGAAGTAGTTTGTCATTTCCTTCTCTAGCTCATTTTACAGATGAGGAACTAAAGCAAGCAAGGTTAAGTGACATGCCTAGAGTCCAACAGCAATTAAGCGTCTGAAATAGAATTGTAACTCAGATCTTCCTGACTCTAGGCAGAGCACTCTTATCTTGCACTCATCTGCACAGAGATAGCTGAACACCTGGTAGTAATGAAGTTACTGTGTTGCTAAAAGAGTGTATATAAAGGGAAAAAAGAAACAGGCCTAGAACAGATCCTTGAAGAAAAAACACAGTTAGGAAGTGTGATAAGTGTGATCAGCCAGCAAAGGAAAATGAGATGACCATCAGATTTGGCAATTAAGAGATAACTGGTAACTTTTGAAAGAGAAGTTTCATGTTGTGAAAGAAGAATCAGAACAAAAGGGAAAACGCAAAAGAAAAAGAAAAAAGAGAAGTTTCAGTTATGTGATGAGGTTAGAATTCAAATTGCCAAGGATGAAAGAGTGAACTAGGAGAGAAAAAGAAACTCATGTGAATGGCCTCAATGTTCTTAATAAAGTAAGAGAACAGGGAGAGGGGGAAGTATAGGTGGCTTCAGGTAAAAAAAAAACAAAAGTCTTGAATTTGGAATATCTTTTCGGAGAGTGAGATAAGGAAGGGTGTGTGTGTGTGCGTGTGTGTGTGTGTGTGTGTGTGTGTGTGTGTGTGTGTACACTCATCCTTCATTGCCAAAGAATGCTATCAGAGAAATGATGACATGACTTGCACTTGACTTTGTTTTGAGTGAGGGAGGTCTGTGCAGCTCACCCACCAGCCCCACTTCTCCTCCACAGCCATCTGAATCTAGTGACCAGATATTCATCAGGATGACTGGAGATGACCCATGACCCAGGATGGGGCAGTTGGGGTTAAGTGACTTGCCCAAGGTCACACAGCTAGTGAGTGTCAAGTTTTTGAGGTGAGATTTGAACTCAGGTCCTCCTGACTACTGCACTGGTGCTGTATCCACTGTACCACCTAGCTGCGCAAGGAAGCAGTTAGGAAGAAATTAAAAGGATTTACTTGTTGTGGAGGCCTAGTTGAAGCTGAATTAAATTTAGGGTGTTTAATTTTGAATTAAAAGTTGAATTAAACATGTGGTATACCCCGTCGGCATAGTTGTGTGATTTCTTCTAGCTCCGTGCTCCAAGAGCATGTGAGTAGAAATAGAGGAGATAGATGGTGGGAATAATTCAGAGTTGAAATTTGGCAAGGAATGAGCCACAATATGACAAATATGTGAAGGATTCAAGAGTAGATGACAGTGTGGAGTTGACTTGGTTAACTATAGAGTTGAGATTGGGAAGGAAGGGCAGTGAAGTAAGAGCAAAGGTGATAAGCCTGAGAAAATTTATTGGAGTGGAGGGATTAGTCATAGTTCATAGATGAAGGCAAAGAATAGATGTGGGAGTAAAAAGGGAAATTGGAATGATAGGAGGTTATAATCAGATGGAGGAACATCAGTTTTCTATTAAGAATACTTCGGCCATTCCCCAATTGATAAATGGTCAAAGGATATGAACAGGCAGTTTTCAAAGAAGAAATTAAAGCTATCTATAGTCATATGAAAAAATGCTCTAAATTACTATTGATTAGAGAGATGTAAATCAAAACAACTCTGAGGTACCATGCATCACACCTATCAGACTAACATAGCAAGATAAGATGATAAAAGTTGGAGAAGATATGGGCGAGTTGGAACACTAATTCATTGTTGGTGGAACTGTGAGCTGATCCAACCATTCTGGAGAGCAATTTGGAACTATGCCCAAAGGGCTACAAAAATGTACATACCCTTTGACCCAGCAATATTGCTTCTAGGACTGTATCCCAAAGAAATCATAAAATGGGAAAGGGCCCCATGTGTGCAAAAGTATTTATAGCAGCTGCCTTTGTGGTGGCCAAGAAGTGGAAATCAAGGGGATGCCCATCAATTGGGGAATGGCTGAACAAGTTGTTGTATATGAATGTAATGGAATACTATTGTGCTGTAAGAAATGATGAACAGGAAGACTTCAGAGAGGCCTGGAAGGACTTATATGAACTGATGCTGAGTGAAAGGAGCAGAACCAGGAGATCATTGTACACAGTAACAACCACAGCGTGCGAGGAATTTTCCTGGTAAACTTATCCCTTCACAGCAACAGAGGACTCTTACGGCAAAATGCCCTCCACATCCAGAGAAAGAACTGTGGAATTGGAATGCAGAATGAAGCAGAATATTTTTTCTTGTATTATGTTTTGGTTTGGTTTGGTTTTTCTCCTGGCTTCTCCCATTCATTTTAATTCTTCTGTGTAACATGACTAATGTGAAAATGTGATTAATAAGAATGTGTGTGTAGAACCCATATAAAATTGCATGCCATCTTGGGGAGGGAAGGGAGAGGAAGAAAATCTAAGACTTATGGAGGTGATTATAGAAAATGGAAAATAAATTAATTTTTTTGAAAAGAGAATACTTTGAGGTAATAGTAACATCTAGGTGTGACCATCCCTAAGCGTGGCTGAGGTAGGCTGAAAGCATGGGTCATTAGAGATGACGAGATTGAGGAAATGATAGATTAGGGAACTTGAAGGAGCGCAACATAAATGTTGAAGCCCTTGAGTATAAGGGGCAGGGAGGAGAGGAAGCTATATGTGATGGTGAGAAGGAAGAGTATGGAGTGTTAGGAAGCAAGTGATATTCTACGTCCCCCTCCCAAAACCAGTGTAAGTGTGAAAAGATCACTAGTCATATGGTGTTGTCCAGGGGACGCCAGGTCACAGTGAAAATAAATAGCTGGAAGAAGCATAAGAGGAAGAGGCCCAAAATGAAAGGAAGTTTATTTATTAGGAAACATGATTTTCAGAGGTCACAGTGGAAGGGGATGGACAAGGTTGAATAGGATAGGGGGGAAAGAATGGGAGTTGATGGGTTGAGATAGTTTGCCCCTATGTAGACAGTGATTAATTATTACAGAAAGAGGGAGAAACCCACATTTTTGAAGTCATTATGTAGCACTTTCATGGAAAAAAATTCATGGAGCAGCATCTATTGCTCCATCTTGCCATGTGCAGTCTAAGACTCCATATTCCTACAAGGAATGAAACTGGGTTTTCTGAGGTCCTTTCATCTTGTTTTTTTTAATTCAATTTTATTTATTTTTGGTTCTAAATTCCCTCCTTCCTCTTTTCTCACCCATTTGGAAGGCAAGAAAAAGCAAATCTGTTACAAATATTTATAGTCATGAATAATAAATATCTGCATTAATCTTGTCCAAAAAAGAAAAAAGAAGAAAATAAACTTTAATCTTCACTCTGAATGTAACAGTGCTCTCTCGCTCTCTCGCGCTCTCTCTCTTTCTCTTTCTCTCTGTCTCTCTCTCTTTTCCTCTTGAGTCCTTCAGAATTATGATTGTTCTTTGCACCGATCAGAGTCCTTAAATCTTCAGAGTTGATTATCTTTAAAATGTTGCTATTATTGCGTAAACCATTCTCATTCAGCTCACTTCTCTTTGCATTACTTCATATAGCTTTTTTTCCAGGTTTTTCTGAAATCAATTCCCTTCATTATTTTTCACTGCACAATAGTATTTTATCACATTCATAACTTCTTCAGCCATTCTCCAACTTGATGCAGCCCCTTCATCTTGCATCTATCTGTAGTCTTGGCCAGTCATCGAAAGAAAGCTGAGACATAGAATATGTTTAGTGCAACAGAGTTAACATATGCCTTCTGATGGAAACCCCATGCCATCTACTGAATTTATATTTCATTGCAACCCAGATCCCTGATAGACACCATACCTTCAGCAGGTATTACTTTGGCTTTGGTACCATGTAACCTATAGGAAAAGAACATCTCCACCCACTTTGGTCTTTTCTGGATGATAGTATATAGTGAACTCATAGTTAATTGCCCATCCCTGGCAGGCAGGATCCAACTTGGCATTGACCAAGATATGTCAGTAACTAATAATCTATTTCATCCATATTTGTAATTTAGCTCCACTCACCTAGACTTTGAACTTATCACTAGCAGTCTAGTTTATTTTTTTTTTAATTTTTGAAAACTTTTTAAAATTCTGAACTTTAAAAAAGACTTTTTTCATACACAGCAGAATGTAAAAGAAGATTCTGTATAAAACCACAAGTCTCCATTTCATCTTATTTTTAAAATTATTTAATAAATTCTGCACATTCCTTTCAAAACTATCTTGCTTATCTGTGTTTTATTCTGAATTTCTGTTATCTTCTGTGATTTAGGAAGAAATTTTTAAATGTCACAATGACTTTTTTTTTGCATCATTCTTGCTACCCCTAGCCCCTGATCCCCAATTAAAAACTGAGAGGAAAAAAAGGCCTATTTTAGAGTCAGGAATTCCAGTTTGTGTGTAAGATACCTTGTCTCTGTCAGTAAGTCTTCCACTGGTTAGTATAGCATATTTCTAGTTGATTATCATTCTCTTGGTCCAACACTGCTCCCAGATCTTTGGGGTAGCATCAGTATTTAACATAAAAGGCCTCATGGCACCAACTCTGGTGAGTAAAGCTACTGCCAAATCCTTGAAAGTTTATTTGCATTTCCCCTTCCAGTAGTCTACATATGGCTTTAGACCAAGCTGTCCTTTTCTTGTTGATCGATTCTGTGCAACTAAGTCCTAACAAAGTCTCAAATATTCTTTAAATATAACCAGCTGAGGAGTTCTTTCTCTGGATCAAGTCTCACTTTTTGCAGAAAAACTATATGTGACCCAAATGTTTGAAAAAGCTGGTATTTGTCTGTTTGGGCCAGCTTTCCATAACCATTCCAAATTTAGCTCAGTCTTTCCCCCATGCTCTTTCAGTATCCTTCCAAAAACATTGAGGTCATTTAAGTGTACCAAATCCATATCACCTTTTTTAATAGGTGTTGAATAGTGTCACAAGCCCCCAAGACACCTTGGAACATATGTTCAAACTGGTAACATCTCTCTATGTAGAGGAAAGATGTTTTTATTTTGCCTTCCTCGACTATCAGAATCTCACAGTGTTCCTGATATAAGTCTGAGAGTAAAAACCACTGGCTACCTAGCAAGCAATTTGAGGATAATTTAGCATAATATACTGATTCATTTTAGTTCTTTTATTCAAAGTCCAGATTTTTCCAATCTTCTTCCATACTACCACTGTAGGCAATGTATATAGATTGCTGTACTTGGCAATAAATGTTGACTAGTGGTTCTTTCAGCTAATTTCTAAGATCATCTTCCATTAGAAATGGGACAGTCTTACTTGCCCATTTTTTAAAAAGTCATTGTTCAAGCAAGAAGGATTCTGTGGCACATTCATTCATCTTTGTCTTTTACCATTCTTCTCCCTTACCAAGTGTTTCATTGAAACAGAGTTGCCAAAGATGCCAGAGTCAGATTTCTCTGAACCTGTTCCAAAGTGGAAGAAAATATGAACTCAGCAGGTCTTATCTGCTACCAGTTGTATTGGTGGTCAGAATGGTTAGGTCACCAAGGCTCAGCTTGTTTCTTGTAGTATGTTGCTAAAATCTTGAATAAGTCAAATTGGTTGATTCCGATCAGTGTGGACATGCCAAAAATATTTTTTCATTCAAATATAACCAGAGCCATTTTCCTGTTGACCTCAACAATCTCCTTAATGATCGTTAGGTATGCAGTGGTGTTTAAATTCAAAATACACATCTTTCCTAGACCCAGTGGGGATTAGATCCATAGTATCATAGAGTTAGACCTGTCATGGCCTAAAAGCCATTCATTTCAGTCCTTCTCCCCCCTCCTCATTTTACAAATGAATTCCAAAGAGTGACTTGATAGGTAGTAAATGGGAAAACTCAGATTGCTGATGCTCTCTAATGTCTTTGAGGGTCTTCCCAAAAGAAGCTGGATTTATCATAAGACTTAATTTTTTTGCCTCAATTAGCCGAACTGTGGGGTAAGGGGAAGAATGCTGGATTTAGGACCCACAGGACCTAAATTGGACTCCCCATCCTGTCTGCCCTGCAGGACACTGAACAATTCACTTGGCTTCCCTGGAATTCAATTTCCTCTTCTATAAAATAAAGGGGAATTTGACTAGATGACCTCTTAGTTCAGTTACAACGCTAATCTATGAGCATCCTTAACTTTTCATGTCTAAATTAATCTGTTTTACATATGGTGGTCCCCATCCCCAGGAGAATGTACCATTGAGGGAAATGATTGGGGTTGGTTTGTCCTTTTGTCTGTGTAGCTGAAATACTCCTTGCCCATAGTAGGATCTTAGTAAATGCCTGTTGGATTAGACTGGGAAGTAATTTAAAATATCATTTTGTATTACCAACTATATGGAATATCTACTAACCAATATTCAAGGTTTTAGAAGGGGCCACATGTTTAGGTGCTTGAAAAAAGTCAAATGAGATTTTTGCCTTCTCCTTATATGGCTTAGTGAATACTTCACATCTCCCCAAAGTGGCCCTAGCAACTCACAACATATTCATAGAATGCTATCAGTGTCCTTGTCTACCAAGTCATGAACCACTTCTTTAAGAATCTAGGTACATTTCTGGTTCTGGTTCTAGGTACATTTCTAAGCCCAAGGATTAATAAGATATATATCAGTACTTGAGCATTCAGCCATGCCAAATCAGTTCAAAGCAATTGTTCTGACTTGTAAAGGAAACACACTGAAAAAAATAATTATGGTCTGAAAACAAAAAATAAAAACCATTTTGTGGCTTCTCTCATGGTTCTCTAAAACCAGAATATTGCAAATGATGATCCTAGATAGAGAATCTCTGGTGGATCTGTGCAAATGCATGGAACACTCCCAAGTATGTCCCAGATGAAATGCCCACAGTATAGCACTTCTCTGAGCTATTCCCCACCCAACTCACATGTAGGTTGGCTTCCCTGAGAGGAGGGTGAGAAAGGATGACTACTGTAATGTTCTCTCTGTATCTGTGAATCTAAAACTATATCCTACAAGCCTCAGCACATGTGCTTACCTTTAACATCTAGTAAACACATTTAACCCAGAATAAATGCATTTACCGAGATGTCAGGAGAACAATAACAAAAGTATCTCCCCTGCCACCCCCCAAAAAAACAACCTGTAACAACTACACACAATGTCAGTGGGAAGAGTTGACATATATAAAGTACACTAGTAGAGTCCCAGGCAACTCACAGTACCCTCTGTGCTGCAGGACCCTAATGTTCCTTCTTCTCTCATGCTGTTCTTATGCTGCTCCCAGGCCAGTCATCTGGGCTTCAGAGTTCCACATCTCTCTTAGCTCTCAGAGTTTCTTCTATCTTGTGCCATCCTTAGTGTCTTGCTTTTTAAAGACCACCAGGGGCTTGACTGAGCTGCCCATTAATTCCATCAAGTTTGATCAAGGAGCTTCTTCATACCTGACAAAGATAAAGGAAGGTTGACTTCATTGAAGACCTAAACCTGTCTTTATTACTTTCCCTATATATACTGTAATTTTATCAATGTGAAGTGTGGGTTTCCTAATTAGTTCTCCCCATACACACACACACATGCACACGTGTGTATGTACCATCCTTATCAAGAAAGAGCTCTTTGACACCATCCTTTCTAGGTGACGGTTAAATGCTTAGCAGGAAATCAGCCCAATGTATATTTCTTTGACTCTTCTGCTTTCTAAGAGCTAAAGTGCCTTTTACCAAGTATTTGGGTTTGGTAAAGCTGTAGTTGTTTCACAAATAGAAACCCTAATTGTGGTTGATTTTCCATGCCCTGGCAGGGGTATTGGCTGCTGAAAATTTATTAGAAGCAAAGCTGTCAAGTTTCTAGACCAAAATATAAGATGAAAAATGTGAGGTGCATGTTGAATTTCCACAAGGACTTTGCATTTGATTGTAGCTTTTAATGTGTTTTGAAGTTATCTACTGCCATCTGTTGGTAACAGTAACATGGTGTTAAAGCTGTAGGACTCAAGGAAAGGATAAGATTCCTGAATCTCCATTCCTGTTTCAGTACTCAGAAAGAACAATTTTATTAAAACTCTTTAAAATTCCTCCTTTGCTGAAGGAGTAAGTCTGAATCTTTAATGTATTCTGTGTAATGTTAAGTATATGGTGAGCATTCCATAAATATTATAATCAAATGAGTAAAGTTGTTTTCTTTTGTTGCCCATTCATTGAAGACAGGGGATGAAAAAGATAAAAACTAATCTGGGAACTGAAAAGTTGGATAAGAATGTGATATATGAAAATGGGATTTGGATTTTAGGAGCATAGCTTGAAATGTGGGGACAACAGATTCCTGGCCAGAGATGGAGTATACCTTAGAAAAGCTCGTTAATTAATTAAGTAATTAATTAATGTTTGTCAGGTGTCCTGAAATACCTAAGCAAAAAGAATATGGGAGAGACATGACTATCTACATATATCCCCCAATCTTGATACCATAAAACGTAGCTACATATGTATACATATACATATATATATACATACTCACATATTTATGTGTGTAAATGTATATGTATACACATGTGTATATGTGTGTGTGTATGAAGAGTGGGAGTTGAGATGCCTACAAGTTACAAACCAGAAATCCAAGAAAAGAGTCACTAGTAAAACCCCTGTACTCAAAATGTTGAAACACAAATACTCAAAGTTTAGGCAACAGACGAAAATATACTAGAGCTTCAATGCAGTAGGACAAATTTGACTTTACCAACACTTAGTGGGATAAAATCCATGATAGGACCATAACTCTGCATGGGTAAACCTTATTCAACACACACACACACACACACACACACACACACACACACAGAGGTGGATTAGCACTGTATTAAGCAAATCATATCAGGAAACCCAGGAACCATAGGTAGAAAATATGATGGAGAGTGTTTGGGTAAAAGTCACTGGAACGTGCACAGAAAGAGAAAAACAATCACTTAAGAAACATCCCCAAGCCTGTCATCACAGAAACACTATATGGTAGTGTTAAGAGAGTTCATTTACCCAGACATCTGTTAGAGCCCCCACACTCTCTGCCAAAAGTAGAGTAGCTAATAACTTTTTGACTTGCCATAATGATAATTTCATCCATCGAAAGGTGGAACCAACAAGGGAAAATTTTTGTTTCTTGGTAACACAAAGGAATTTGTTGTAGGGTTGGAAATGATGGGAACTCAAGGGGGTGAGTGGCCACTTTCTCCTAGAGCTTGTCATAGGAAAGGAGAGAGAATTTGAATATAGTCTGACATGCACTGTAATTTTGGAGAAAGCAAATTTCAGAAGGTTCAGGGGAAAAGATAGGCAGGATTCCACAGAATAAAATGCTTAAGAGGAAGTCAATCTAGGAGTAATGGGAGATGGTCAAGAATGAAAGTTAAAAGACACAAAAGGAAATAATTCCGGTGAGGAGGGAAGTTAGGTTTTATCTCAGGAGATCTCTGTGGACATACCGGAAATGACAGCAAACCCAGAATTTTGTTTTTAAAAAGGAATGTACAGATGTAGGAGCAAGGCCAGGTAACAGAAGATACATTGAAGAGCGTGACATGGTTCTGTAAAAATAATAGTAGGAATGCTAAAGCTCAGAATAAACTGAGGCTGGTAAGGGAAACTAAAATAGCTAAAAGAGTTGGCTTTTTTTTGTTTAGTTTTTAAGTAGTACTGGGAGGGGAAGTATAGTCTGGTAAAGAACTCAAGCCCAGAAGACTTGATTTCCATTACCTTCTGTCACACATACTGGCGTTGTGGTCCCAGACAAACCCCTGAACCTCTTGTGCTCTGGACAATTCTCTAAAACTAAGTGGCAGAGAAAATGCTGACTAGTGTTGGAAGAGGGAATTTCTGTATCCAGAAGTTCCATAGACCAATAACATTAAAGGTCCAGACCCCTGTCCCAATCAGTATGAGGGAAAAAAGGGAAGATCAAAAAGGAAATGGGATCTTTGTTTTTGATGGGCAGAATGATGGGAACTGACAACAGAAGGAAGGTGGAGCTGCTCAGTTCTTACTTGCTTCTGTTTCTTCAGTCAAGGAGAATGACCTTTGAACTGGAGATGAAAGAACAGAAATTACTAACAGAGTTCATTGATGCCCAAGATAAGTAAGGATATAGTAAGGGAACACCTATGAGTTACCTGGCTCTTATGTGATTGCAGAGCCAGTCAGTGATTTTGGAAAAGGGGAGAGGCACCACAAAATTGGAGAAGAACAAATGTCCAAGTTCTTTTTCCCCCCATCACCCCTCTGAAAAAAAAGAAAAGTCTTCATCAGAAGCAGATGATGCCAGACTAACCTCATTTCCTTTTGTGGTGGGATTATTAAGGTAGTAGATGAACAAAATTCTGTGAATATAATTTACCTAGATTTTAGCAAAGCTTTTGATAAAATATATCATATTACCCTTGTAGGGATATGGAGAGTTTTGAATTAGACAAAAATATAATTAGAATTCAGAACTGTTTGGATGTCCAGGCTAGGATAAGCGTTGGTAATGGTTCAAGATCACCCATGGCTCTCTAAGTGTTGTGCCCTAAAGGATTTTACTTAAAGCTGTCTAAAAGTGGAGGTTACCTCTCCTTGTAGGTTTTCAAGCAGAGGCTATTGGATGACGATAGCGATTACTTTTGTGTAAGGTTTAGTCACTGAGATGCCTTCTAGGTGTCAGATCCTGTGAGATCTATCAGCTTTTGTCCAGTCAGATAAAAATAGCACACCATTTTCATCTTTAGGTTCCTAATCACACTTATCCCTCTATTTTTTCATCTCTTAGCCTAATGGACCGGGAAGTGGCGTTGCTAGCTGAAATGGATAAAGTAAAAGCTGAAGCAAGTAAGTAATTTTTAATTAAACTTTTGAAAACTGTTAATAACAAGTAGAAGTTACATACTTAGTATACAAAAGTTTACTAAAATTTTACATTGAGATTTCATGTGCCTCGGTGGATCTATAATCTCATTGATAAGGATACTCCTTCCAAGAGTATAAATCCGAAACTATTCACACCTTCTCAGCCTAGACAGCTCATATCCATGTCATCCCATAAATCCTTAATTGGGGCAGGGGTCCACCCAGGACCCCCAGACCTTGCCTTCTACCCTGCTGCTGAACCCAAACCTTTCCATCTGCCCTGCAGTTGACCTATATTTCATATTTAAGTATGAGCTCCTTGAGAGAATGTACCATCTTACATTTTCTCTTTGCATCTGCAACTTAATACTTGGCACGTAGTAAGTAATTATAAATGTTTTTCTTTTTCATTCATTCCCCTAGCTTATCAATGGCCTTCCTGTAGGTGTCTTAGCATTACCTTAGCACCATTTCAACATACAGGCTGTCCATCTGCCATATCTCCTCAATTCACTCTCAGATGCTAGTGAAATTCCTTTAAATATGGCTCTGAGAAAAATTTAAGCGGGAATTCTGGTTTACGTTTTATATAGTAACACTTTTGAAGACCAAGAGTTAAAACTGCTGTCATCAAAGGCCCTTCACAAGGATTGGGGCCATTGGACCCTCTGGTACCAGTATTTTAATCTAGATGGAGGCTAAGCCTTTATCTAATGTATTACAAAGAATAAAATTTCCAGGGTTCAGTCTCCTAGCAGCCTACCTTTTTTTTTCTCTTCAGTGGAAATATTGCTCAGCCGACAAAAAAAAGCTGAGATGCTCAAGAAGATGACTGATGTGGCTGTTCGGATGTCAGAGGAACAATTGGTAGAGCTTAGAGCTGACATCAAGGTAAAGGCATCCTTCTCCTATCTGCCCTTCTCCTAAGTTTCTTTGATTTACTATTAGTAATAATAATAGCTAGCATTTTTATGTCATGCTAAGGTTTACAAAACCCCTTTACGTGTATTATCTAATTTGATCCCCACAACAGCCCTGTGAGATAGGTATTATTATATTATCCCTGTTTTATAAATGAGGAAATTGAGGCTGACAAGTGAAAGTGACTTGCCCAGGGTTACATATATAGTAAATATAAAGCAGGATTTGAACACATCTTCCTGACTCATGTGCCAGCATTCTATCCATTATGCCATCTAGCTGCCTCAAATATTATCCAAAAATATGTGATGTATTTTGTAGGATTTTTAGTTTTAATTTCATAGGAAAAACTACATTAATTATCTCTTGTTAGCTAATCTGTTTATAAAGATCACAGGTTCCATGTTCAAGCTTCTTCCTCTTTTAGTTCCTTAAATAGAATAGTCATTTCAGTCTGGGCATCAAAGTTCTAAGAAAGCATGTTGAAGGTTCCCGGTTCATTATAGAGGCAAGCTCTCTAAATAACTCTGTAACCATAATAAAAACAACCAGTCATGGAACATAGAAGTAGTATGATTTGACTTTTTCCCTGTGCTCTCTCCCAACCCTTTAGATTTATTGAAATATTTAAAAGGAAGATAATTACTGTGGAGACTTTGGAACAGCCTTTGTAAATTAAAATACAAAGTGGTAGTATGGTATGAAAGCCCCTCTTATTTCTCAGGAAATTAGTGCTATAGTGTGACTACTTACCCAGTCCTACTTCTGACTGAAATTAACTTAGTTTTGCACCTTTTCCTGTGTAACTAAAACCACAGCGCAAATTTGGAAGAAAAAAAAAATCTCCCATTCATTTATACATGTCAGTCCCATTCAGTTCTCTGGGAGAAGATGGAAATCCCCTTGGAATTGAATAGATAAGAAAATCTGGCTCTGGCAAGGCTTCAGCTATTTTTCCTCCTACGTGGCTTAAAAACTTCTGGAAACATTTCTGCAGCCTCACTTAAGGATCTGTTTCTCTCCAAGTTTTTAGTGTGCTGATGAAATAGGTGCTGTGCAGTTTTAAATCTCTTTAAAATTTTAAGAATTTTAAAACTTAAAAATGCTTAAGTCAAGCTCACTTTACTTCCCTTACCCCTGTTAAATCTTTTGCCCACCTGACTACTACGGTTTGTTTTATAATTATAAGAATGACAAGAAATCAACCTAGTTTCAAGCTACCTCTTGGGAATAAAAGTTACCTCTTAATTAGGACTGATATGCACTATTATGTAATATGTAAGAAATTAAGATATATGTAAATTGTTACAATTAATGCATTTTATTTCCCTCTAGAATAAAATATAAATTCCTTTGGATTTTTAAAGCCTTTAGATATCTGGCCCAACCTATCTTTGCAGTCTTATTATGTATTATTCCTCTTCCCATCCTCCCAGTGTTTTCCAAGCAGGGTATCCTGTTTCCCAACTCTGTGCTTTTTAGTGGCCATCCCACATACTTACTCTTCATCTCTGCCTTATAGAAGCCCTCAGTTCCTTCAAGATGTAGTTTAAGGCTGCTTTTTATACCTTTGCTGTTCCCTTCCCCCTCCCTAACAACTTCTAGTACCCTCTCTTCTCTGATCAGCTTGTTTTATTTGGTGTTTTTTATACATATTTATTCCTTTTTTAATCATCAAAAAACCATGTTCTCTCCCTCCAGCTCTCCCCTTACCATTTGCAAACAAAATTTGCAAAACCCCTATTACAAGCAGGTATAATTAAGCAAAACAAATTTCTGCATTGGCCATATCCAAAACAATCCGTCTCATTCTGCACACTTATAAAAGTCCTTCACCTCTCATATCAAAAGGTAAGTAGTGTGTTTTATCTTTAGTCCTCTGGAATCATGGTTGGTCATTACATAGATTAGTCTCTAATTCTTTCCAAGTTGTATGTTTTTACCATATTATTTATGATCACTGTGTAACTTGTTCTCTTGTTTTTGTTCACTTCACCTTGCATCAGTTAATATGTCTTTCCAGGTTTCCCTGAAACCCTTTGTCATTTCTTAAAGCACAGTAGTATTCCATTAGATTCCCATTCTTTGTCATTTCAAAAAGAACTATAAATATTTTTGTATCTTTATAATTTGTTTTGGTTAAGAGTATACCTCCTTTAATCTACCCTTCTTCTAATTCTCCATTCCTGCCATTTCTTACTATTTCCCTGTTGAGTGAAATGAATTTCCGTACCCAACTATGTGTGTGTATTTTACCATCCTTTGACCAGTTCAGATGAGAATGAGGTTTGTAACAGTCACTCCCCCAGTTTGTTTTTGTATGCATGTCTACCTGTGCACCCTAATTTTGTGAGATAATTTTCCCTAACCTTCCTGAACCCTTCACCCCCATGTATTCCTCTTCTCTCTTTCCATTCTTTTCTTAAGATCATCAAGACATAATGGAACCACTCCCAAGCCCGTCTAGTTTGACTCCCTCTGTGACTCCTAATAGTGATTGGGTTCAGAGTGGACACATGTTTCATCTCCCCATATGAGTTTAGACCCTTATGGTGCACCTTTTCCTGTGTAACTTGTTTGTGTTTACCTTTTTAAGTTTCTCTTAATTCCTGTGTTTGAACTTTATTATTTTCTATACAGCTCTGGTCTTTTCATCAGCAATGCTTAGAAGTCCTTTATTGTATTAAAAGTTTATTTTTTTCCCTTGTAGCTTTGGCTTTACTGGTTAAGTTATTTTTGGCTATAACTATATATCCTTTGCCTTCTGAAATATATTCCAAGTTCCCTGATCCTTCATAGTGGCAGCTGCTAAATCATGTGTCTCCTCAGTACTTGAATTCTTTTTTCTGGCTGTTTGCAGTACTTTTCCTTTGACCTGGAAGCTCTAGATTTTGTCTGTAATGTTCCTGAGAGTTTTCATTTTGAGGTTTTTTCAGGAGATTGATTCTTTCTATTTCCACTCTGCCCTCTGGTTCAAGAGATCTGCACAGTTTTAAGGTTTTTTAAAATATGATGTCTATGTTGCACAGTTTTAAGGTTTTTTAAAATATGATGTCTATGTTCTTTTTTTGGTCTTAATGTTTAGGTGTTTAGGTGATCCAATGATCAATCCATGATTCTTAAATTTTTTTCTCTTCCATCTCTTTCCAGTTTAGTTGTTTTTGCCTTTTCTTAAGGCAAATCTTCAATCTTATGACTGATTTAACATTGCTTTTTGCTCATGGAGTCATTGACTTCTTATTGGTCCAGTCTAATTTTCAGGAAGTTTGTTGCTTGGGCAAAGTTTTGTACCTCTTGTGCCAAACTATTAAATTCACTTTCCAGTTCTTTGTTTCATAGCTCTCATTTTCTTTTTTTTCTTCTAGTGCTTTTATTTCATTTATAAAAACATTTTTAACCTTTTTTTTTTAACTCTTCATCTCTTCCAGGAATTCTAGTTGAATTTGTGCAGTCTGTGTTTTTTCTTTGAGCCATAACTTGCAGGTATTTTAGAGTCATTTTCTTCTTCTAGATTTGTGTCTTTAGTATCTCTGTTACCATGATAGCTTTTCAAAGAGGGATTCTTCTTTTTTTTATTATTATTCTTTCAGCAGACTTCTTGACTTTGGACTTGATGTTAGTTCTGGGTTCTGTGAGCTTCTGGAGGGGTTGATTCTGTTGCTAATTTCTTGGGATATTGAGAGTTGTGTTATTCCAGTTTCAGGAACATCTCAGGCTTAAGATATGTCTGAAAGCTTTCAAAATGGTGTGATCCAGGGCAAAATCTGATTGTTACACACTAGATTCGAGTCTGCAAATTCCTGACCAGAATTTGGTTCGAAACAACAGGACACTGCTGCTGTATTCAGCCACCGTCAGTCAACTGGAAAGCTCTTCAGGTTCAGAGTGACAGTATCGTTTCCTTTTTGATCTGGATTCCTTCTCCAGTTATTCCTCTACAGGCTTCAGACTCGGTTAGAAGCTAAAAGACACCTACCTCCCATCCCACCACCACCACCCACCCTCATTCATAGAGTCAGAATTCACACCAATGCTACTTTCTTCTGAACTTACTTTTCTCTCAGTATAAAACCTAGGACAATTCCTTACCCCCAGAGTGTCCCCTTTTCAGTGCACTGTAGATCTGTGATCTGGATCTGGATATTGGGCAGCAAAGCTACCAGATGAACCCATTCCTGTTGTGGTGCCTCTGTATGGGTACTGGGCCCCTTCTTGCCCTCATGCACATCCTCTCCCTGCCAAGGCAAGGAATACTACGTGTAGCTGCTCCCAGGTAGACACCACCTGTGGGGTCCACAGACCTCTCTGTTTCCCTGTGCAAAGTGAATCATTGTGACTTTCTTGGATTTCCCCATCATAATTTAGTCTGGTGTATTTCCTAGATCTGTAGAAGTGGCTATACTGCTTCCTGCTGCTCTGCTGGCTTGACTTTGAATATAAAGAATAAATACAAAAGACAGATTTATGCATATGTTGTCTCTCCCAATAAAAATGTGACTCTTTGAGAGCCGGGATTGTTTCGTATTTTGACTTTATGTCCCTAGTACGTGTCAACACTAGGTATTTAATAGAAGGTACTTATTGATTTAATTAGCCTGTCAGAATGCCTGTTTTATGTCTCCATCCCAAAAGAGCCCCTGAAGCTTCAGGAATCCAAGGCATTTCTCTGCTGAAAGCACCTAATAGCAAAATCTCACCCACACGCCCTTTACTTTATGATGCCAGTTTGTTTCTAGGCTTTTGCCCAGGATGGGTGTCATCCTACATCTCATCTGTGTCATTGAGGAGATTGTGAATGATTACAGCATTTTTGAAGTTCCATTATTGTGTTAAATTAGTTGTGCATGTTTGTATGAACTGCTTCTTTGGAAAGAGAAGGACTTTTTTCCAGGATAGAACAATAATGCTTCTTTTGAATATTGGTCAGTTCTATTTCAGTAACTGTCTTCTCTTTGGGATGTAGGTTTTTCCCACACCTTTTCTGAGCATTCAATTTTGGGTCTAAATTTTACAGCAAAGATTCCCAGAAGAAGCTAGTTTGGTTCTGATTTGGGAGCTGTCTTGGGAGTTTGTCTTCAGTCCCATCATAGTGGCAGGCAACATAAAACTGCATGTTGAAGTAGACCCTTCTACTCCCCCTTCACATATCAAAGCTTACTTCTCAAATATCCCTGAGTTTCCATAGAGCTATGGCTGGATCAAGGGAAAAATCTTCTGAGAGGATTAAATTACTGGTAGCAAAAGCTGTACTCATTTACAAAATGACTTTTTGAGTAAATAATTTACCTTCTCAAAAAAGCAAAGATTTCTGAACCATGGCTTATACAGAGTAAAAGTGAGACTCAATTTGATAAAGTATATCAAACTATCCCTCAATAGGACTGTTCCTCATAGCTTTCTACTTGTCTGCTTCACAGTTTATTTTGCTGCCTCAGTTTCCCATGACTCCCTTGTAGCTATTGAAATTCAGCAAAAGTAAACTGAGGCACATTCTCTCTAAGCAAGAAAACAGTTTATTAACAGGGCATGAACTATTAATAAAGGAGTCTAATGGCTGCCTCAGTTTCTAGTCAAAAGACAAAGAATTGAAGATGCAACTCATTCTTATAAGCATAGAACAAAGAACAGAGTAGGTTAGAAAATGATACAGTTGGTTATAGAGTTGGCAGCATCATGTGGGTGAGGGCAACATAATTGGTTACATTAAGGAAAGTGGGCATACACATCCATGGGATTAGGATCACCCCTCTCTGTATTAGATGAATGCTTTGTGGCTATATGGGACTCAGCTGCTTCCTAAAGCCATTGATAGTGGCCCACTAGCTTCTGGTGGGCTAAGATTGCCTTTAATTGGGCAGGAATAAGCAGAGATAGGACCGGGTCAGCTTGTATCTTTCAAGGATAATACACAGATGTCATGAAGTTTCTCAGGAGCTGAAGTTATGACAAACTTCCTTGGCACACAGTGATTTGCAGATGGTGCTAGGTTAACAGTTCTCTTAAAATTAAGAGTGTCTTATGAGAGTATTGCACTTCTAAACTTTAGCTCAGCTTTTCTTTAATTAACAGCGATCAATAGGGAGGATAAACTGTGATATCTAACTTGTGAGAGAAAAACAACTTTTGAACTGTTGAGTTTCTTCACTCAGAGACAAAGAAGAAGCTTAGGTTTGTTATATGAGGCTCCAGAACAAAATCATTTACAGGGTAGAATCATATATAAAATATAGATTCAAACTTATAAAATAAAATTGCTTGTAAAGTAAAATCAAACAGAAAATACATACTCCATCTATGATTTTGACACCCTCTATAAAGTAGAAAAAGGAGGGGTGACCAGTGGTGGAAAGTCAGTCTCATATGTTCTTTTCTCCTTTCCTTATGATCATATTGAGAACTTCGACCATCATATAAAGTATATAGTTCCTCACAGCCTCCACCCCTACCACCCACCTCTGCCCTTCATCCAAGAATTTTGCAAAAATGAGTTCCATTTCAGGCCTCTGGTAGTAACGAAATGTACAGTTTTGGACACAGCCATTATGGGATTTTGTTTTACTTAATTTTGTTACAAAGGTATTTTTTCTTTTTTTCTTTTTCCTGAAATGGAAAGGAAAAGATGAGAGGGAGAGGGGCATTATGTGATAAAATTCTTTCCCCACATCCCTAATGAAAATATAATAGAAGAAAAGCTAGAAGGAATCACAGACAAACAGGGACTCTTTGAAGCTATATGTTGACTCTATTATGTACTTTAAAAGGAAAGTAAGCTCTGCATGGTAGAAATTGGCATTTTCATGTACAATCCTCTCCTATTCTATGGTGTAAATGGAAATGCTATTTTTTATTTTATGTTTAAGTTCAGGATTAAAAAAAGGAAAACTTTTAATAAAATGATTTACTCTTCTTACTAAAGATTGTAAACTTTGAAGCAAAACAGAAAGGATAAATAGTAAACAAAATTTCATTTTGTCTTTGTGTGTCATTGAATAGGTTTCATTTTAAATGTTTATATCCCCTGAATATTTTTCTTTTCCTTCTTCTCAGCACTTTGTTAGTGAACGTAAATATGATGAGGATCTAGGACGGGTAGCCCGGTTCACATGTGATATTGACACACTGAAGATGAGCATTGATTCATTTGGACAAGGTGAGATGGTGAGACTCTTGGTGCTGACCAGGGCTGGTGAGAAGAAAAGGTCCTTCCAATGGAAGGAGGGACAAGGCATGAAGTCCTGGTTTCTCTCCTGAAATTCAGTAATATAAGGCAATTAAATCCTCTTTACCTAAATTTCTTCGTCTATGAAAATGAAGCTGTGATGGTCATGGAAGTTAGCACAATACACTGGAAATGCATTGAACTGAGACTCAGAGAAGCTGAGTTTGAAACCTGGCTCTGCCACTTACTACCTGTGTGACCTAGAGCCTGTCTTCTCTGGACCTCAGTTCCCTCATCTGTAAAATAAAAGGCATAGGCTCAGTCACTGCTAAGGTCCCTCCTAGTTCTCAGACTGTCAGCCTCAGTAAATGCTTTCAGCACCTGGTGTGAACATTTCTGGTTCTGTACATAGGACTCCTCGGGTCTTTTTAATTTTCTGTGACGAGTCATTTGCCTTAATAGCAATAATAATAATAGCTAGTATTTCTATAGTGCCCTCTATGTGTTAGGCAAAACACCTCTCAGTTATTATCTCAGATCTTCACAGAAACCCTGGGAGGTGGATGGCTTTTATTATATCCGTTTTGAGGCTGAGGAAACTGAGACAGAGGTTAAGTGGTACAGCTTGTATGTGTCTGAGGCCAGATATGAACTCAGCTCTGACTCCCAAGCCCAATGTGCCACCTGCTGTGCCATCTAATTAATCCTGAAGATGAAATGTCGAACCTGGTGCACTATTGAAGGAAGAGCCAGGGATCTAGGTCTGTGATCCCTGATACTAAGGAATCTGAGTCAGGTGGACTGCTTGAGTTCCAGAGTTCTGAACTGTGGTAAAACTACACAGTGTCTGATGCCCTTGGAAGCAAGACCTGCCAAACTATATAACAAGGGGCCAACTGGCCCAGCTCAGAAAAACAGAGCCAAATAAAGGTCTCATGCTGATCAGTAATGGGAGTAGGCCTGTGAATTACCACTGCACTTCTATCTTAGGCAAGCTAGGTAGACCCAGTCTCACAGATGTTATTGTTAGTCCTGTATTGAAAACAGAAATCTGGAAGAAATTTTCAAACCACTGAATAAAATGTTTATTTGCACTTTACCTGGCAGGAGTTTATTTCTATTTTACTTGGAACTAGGAGTCATTTTTATAAAGGAGAGGCTTTCATATAATATATATGAATTGTAAAGATTATTCTTACCCAGCTTTTACTCTTCTGTCTTGTTCCTCCTTTATAAAAATGTGTGTTTTATAACGTTCCTTGCATAGGAACTTTTTAAATTATTTATTTTTAACACTTTTTTTTTTAAATTTTAAGTTCCAGATTCTTTCCCTCCCTCCAGTGTCCCCACTGTCAAGAAAGCAAATAATTTTGATATCTATTGTACGTGTGAAGTCATATAAAACATATTTTCATATTAGCCATGTTTCTGCATAGGAACTTGAGAAAATTGTCTGTCTTCCTATCTCCATATTCAGTCAGGTACTAGAACTTAAGTCCATAGGAGGGGAAAAGGTATTTGCCAAGAGTCACCAGTCAGATACTAGAGGGGAGTGGGAGAAAAAAAGTACTGCTATTCTCAGGTCTGTTCTTTGATCTCAGAACTCCTCCTCAGTATTATAATTATTATTTATCCTCCACAAAATAGTGGAATATTTTCATCACAAGGCTTTCTTACCCATACTCTTGGAAGGTATACGTAAGGAAGACAATTCAGTTTTTAAAACAATTATTGCAGAGGAGGCAAAGAAGAAATTCTTTCCAGGGGGTCGGGGCCATAGAATTTTTTCTTTAATACCTAAACTGTTTTTCCTGTAAAATGTCATAAGGCAGGGTTGTTTTGGTTTTTTTTTCCCTTAAACTTCTCATTTAGAAGTAAATAAAGAGGGGAAGCCTCATCATTTCATGCCATTGAACATGAGCTGTTAATGTTTGTCTTTTAGTGTCCCATCCAAAGAACAGCTACTCAACCAGGTCCCGGTGTAGCTCAGTTACGTCTGTGTCGTTGAGCAGCCCCAGTGATGCAACTGTTCCCTCCAGCTCCACCTGTGCCTCTGCTCCTAGCCTTACAAACGCCAACAAGAAAAACCCACCAGCAGGAGAGATGCCTGCGACCATAGCAAGTCCCAGCAGCCGGTCCTACCAGCCTCATAGAGAGGTAACTTGATGTTCTCCATTGAGTTTGGATGAAAAGCCATTGAATTAAAATGCTGACAACTGGTAACTCAGACCCACCCAGTTTTCAACATGTCTAAGCCTGATTTCCTTCCCTCTTCATAGCATTCTGAGCCCCCTAAAGTCTCACATAGTTACAGAGGAGCATTTGGTACATTCTCAGCTACCAGCCAGAAGAGGTTACCTGTTGCCAAGTACTGCTGCATTTTTCATTTTGGCAGTCATCCTCGCTGTTGTGGGCTGAACTGCCCATTAATTACTCACAGTGGGATAATGCACTGATCACAAAGTAGACAAGCACCACAAGTGGCAGGCCCACTAGAGAGCAGTAGAAGACACCTCATCTTAATCTTTCTTCTTAAAGCAACTCCCTACCAATATACCACAGGACCAGTAGAAGAAAAGGGAAGTGACTAAGGTTGAGGTATAGCAGATGGGGTATAGCAATGGCCTGAAAGTTGAAATCAGACTCAGTCCTTGAGGGAAAAATTTTATTATTTAGTTTGGAGGAAAAACATTTTAGTTTTCAAATTCAGTGTGTTGTGTTTTTTTTATTAAGAACTTACAGCATGTGTACCAATCTTGGTATCGAGGAAAAGAATAACTGCTATGCTATAGGCTTTTTGGGTTCTAGTAAGAAAGATACAAGCACTACATGTCACTTTGTACACAGTAGCGTGATTTCATCTCAAGTCTGTGATATAATGAAGCATTTTGTAATAGTTTTAATTAATATTAAATAGGTATTCTCTCTCCAAGTTTCTTCAGATTATAAAAAGGTCAAGACAATCATGTGACCCATCCATGATAGATAGGAACAAATCCTGGAATGTGTTCTTTTGGTAGTATTCTCTTCCATACCTTCCCCATCCTGTATGGCTAGAGTGAATGAGTTCAAAAAGAATAGTTCTTGGGTAAAGAGGAGGTTGGGGATGGTAGAGAGAGAGATTAATAAGCATTTAGTTTTCATGGGTTCTGATGCTATAATTTGGAATTGGGGTGATTTATAGCTTTCTGCTAAAAAAAAATCTTAAGAAATACTGAAGTTCCAGCCTGAGAATTCCTAAGTCACACTTCTAAAGACCAGACACTGTTGCTAATATTTATTCAGGCCTGTCTTCTTTGTTTCCAGGTATTGCAGGGGAATAGGAGAGGAGGGCAAGGCTATCGTCCCCAAGGCCAGAGGTCTAATGGCCCCATGAACCAAGGGCGACATGACAGCATGGGCCGTTACCGAAATGGCTCATGGTATCCACCTGGGTCCAGGTATCAGAATGCTCCACAGTCTCCAGGAAACACAAATGAGCGAGGCCAGGCCCACTCAGCAGGGACCAATGGAACTGGAAACATCGTGGAGCCAAGCCAACCCACCCCCTCATCCAAAAAGGGGCGTTCAGGCCCAAACACCACTGAAAATAAGGGGCTCCCTCAGCGCAAGCCCAGGGCCTGCCAGCCTGAAGCAGTGAACTCCTGAGGGGGATCCCATTAGGCTTCTTCCTTTAATGCAATTCAAATCGATAACTGGACTATAGGAAACTTGTAGTTAGGGTTAATAACAAAGAGAAGTTTACATTTATCATTTTTGTGCCGCTCTAAATATTTTTTGTCTCTTCTTCCCTCCTCTTCCCATTCCCTCTTCACTCTTTTCAGAAGGGAAGCTGTTTTCCCCCTTGTGTTATCAAGGTCATTTTGGTAATTTCCAACCAGGATCAGAGGCAGCTGCTGTTGAGTCTGCCTAAGACAAGTGATCCCCTTGCCCAACACCCCATGCCTTTTCAGTTCTCTTTAGAGGCCTGAATCATTAATTCCACTTTGGGGTCTGGATTCATGAGAGCTCCAGTCAGACCTCGCCCTATTGTCTTTCTAGTCCAGGCCGATGCCACAAATGCCTCCCAGGGTTAGCTAAAGTGGGGAGCACTTTGTTGGTTGGAAGAAGAAGGATCTCGGGCACATTTGGGATTCTGCCTCTGTTTCCAGTATGTGCTAGAGACCCAAATTGGGTTTTCTGTCTTGCTTGGCACTATAACCTAGTCTGCAATCTCTTTTCCAAAAAAGTGAAAGTTTTTCCTTCTGTGATCTTAGATTAAAAACCAGGAGGCTGATGGGAAGTCATAAGAGTAAAGTAAAAAAAAAAAAAAAAAGTTTCCATATTTTAATGAGAGTGGGGGGTGGTGATCTTTTCTCTTCTCCCCCTCTCCTAAGTTTCATTCCGATCCTGAACTAAATTTATATCAACATAATTAGCAGTGCTAATACAAGTGTTACCCATCAAAAAATTACTGCTGTCACTCTTTATAGTTGTATAAATAAAAACAATCGCATAAATGTTCCCACATTTGGTGCTTCACAGCAGCAATCGACTTCATTTCATTGTTTCTCTTCAGACCTGCTGGGGTGGAAGTTTTTTATATGATTTGTTCTAGGCTAAAATGGGAGTATCTTATTCCCAAGTCATCTGATCATAGATTTAGGGCCAGAATGACCTTGGAGACAATCTGGTCCATCTCAGAGAAGTAACTTGCCCCAGGTAACACGCTTAGCTGGAGCAGCTGAACAGTTTCAGCCCAGGTCCTCCAAATTCAAAGCCAGTACTCTTTCCACATTGCCTTGTTATCTAATGCATTTATTAAAAACCAAATTAAAATGTGAAAAGTAAAACAAGCAGATCCACTTGTTCCCCATGGGAAAAGGAGGAAAGGAAAGGGTGACCTTTCAAAGGAGAACTTACAGGTTAGAAAAATCACCTTTTACTGCCAATCTTTTCTAGGCAGCAAACATCTTCTGTGTGCCAGGCACTGGGCTAAATTCTGGGGATACAAAAAAAAAGCAAAAAACAAACAAGCAAAAACAGTCCCTGTTCTCCAAAAGCTCCCATCCTAATTGTGGAAACAGCAAGCAAAGGCAGACACAAGGGACTGTGTCAGAAGGAAGGTACTAAGACTAAGGAAGCAATTGAAGGCCACTCTGACCACTCTTTGTCATAGTCATAGCAGGAAGAGTGAGCATTAACAGTGTAATGTAGCCCTCCCTGTACATGACGGAGAGGCGTGGAATCTTCTCCCAGAGCCTGGAATTTTAAAAGGATGGAACTTTTTTTTGTTTCCCTCAAGTCTGAAACACAGACTTTAGCAACCATTACACTGTGGCCAGAACTGATCTACTGGGGTACAGTTGGTTGAAGGATGTGTGTGTATGTGTGTATGCGTGCCTGTCTGTCTGTCTCTGTTCCCTTGCTCACATAGAAAACTAAAGTCTTTGTCTCAGGGACTGACCTTAGATCCTAAGAACACTGTCCCCTCCTACTTAAATTGTAGATAATCTGATGTTCAATTAGCATAACAGCCTGCCAGGTAAAAAGTAAAGTCCTTCCTGCTTTTCTGAGGACTTGCTTAAAAAAGCAATCACAGAATCAGAACAAACCTTGAGGGATTATGTAGCTTCTGTGCCATATTATGAAAGTTACAACTCATACATGGACAAATGAATATCCACATTTTTTTCAAATTATCCTTTAAGTTGAAATGCCTTTGTTCTGTTTCAGAATTAAATCTGCTTTGAGGAAAAGTTTAAACAAATTCTGAAAACCAATTTAAAATTAGAACCTGGCTCATCCAGTGTCACATATCCCATGACTTTACCCTCATGAAGATTTTGGCTTTTGGAGAAAAGTATGAAATTCTTAATGGTTTAGAACAGCAGTTCTTAAAAATAATGAAAGCAGATTCTTGGTACCACCCAAATCTGCTCTTCCACTAAGAGAAGAAGGCAATAAGCATTTATGTAATACTTTATTATGTGCCAGGCACATAATATATGGCACAGATATTATTACAAATATTTGATCCTTACAGTAATCCTGGGAAGTGCTACTATTATCCCAGTTTTTCAGTTTAGGAGACAGGCAAACAGTTAAGTGACTTGCCCAGGGTCACAGCTAGTAATATCAGAGGTTAAATTTGAACTCAGGTCTTCCTGACTCTAGACCCAGCTCTCTAGCCTCTGCACCACCAGCTACCACTGGAGAACTTTGCCTTGATGGCCCTAAAACCTTAATTCAGAGATTTTTGTCATCCATTGCCCAGAGCCTATTTAGCCTTCAGAAACCGAATAGAACCTACATTCAACCAGTATTTCTGTATTCCTGCCTGATATGTTGCAGGGTACTGTGCTTAGTCGTAAGGAAAAAAAAAATGAAGGGAGGGAAAAGTGGGTTGTAGGAATAGAGGTAAGATTGTACAGAGGAACAGGTGAGAAACAGAATGCCAACCCATGTGTATGAAAGGGATTGGCCCCCAGTCCAAGAGAGCTTTTATGTTCTAAGTTGAAGAGTTTGTATTTTATTGGAGAAGCAGTCATGATCCTCTGAAGATTAAGAACTTGTTTTACTAGCCCCCAGAAGGTAGAACCATAAATAGAAGTGGCAGAGGTTCAGATTGAGGCCTGATGAAAGGAAAAACAGCCTAACAATTATATTTATTCAAAAATGCAATGGACTGCATTGAGGCAGTAGATTCTTCCTCACTGGAGATTCTTTAGTGGTTTGATAACCACTTTTAGGGGGATGCTGTAGAAGTGACACATATTTACATCCCGATTGCATTGTAAGCAGGAGTTTTAACCAAGGGGTCCATAGACCCTCATGAAGTACATGAACTCAAGGGCATCTGAACCTGAATGGGGCAAAAAAATCATCTGGCACAGTTAGACCTATACTTGTCAATTATCTTCACAGTTCTGTGAAATATTGGGGAGAGGAGACACTGAAAGAGGGAGGCAGACCAGTTGGGAAAAATTACCAAGTAAGAAGTGATGGGAGCCTCTGCTATCTGGGTAAATGATCTGAAAGGAATGGAGATGAAAGAAAGATAAAATGGACAGCTGATCAGTTGGTTGCCTATGGGAATGAGGAAGGGAGAAGAGCTGATAACGAATTGAGTTGCAAACCTTGGTAACTGAAAGGATGGTGTCCTTGACAATATAGGGAAATTTTAAGGACAGCAAAGTTTAACAAGGAAGATAGTTCTATTTTGGACATGTTGAGTTGGAGATGCCAAGGGAATATCCATGTAAAAATGTACAGTGCGTAGTTGCTAAGACAGAACTGGAGCTCAGAAGAGAGGTTAAAGCTGGATGTATGGATCTGGAAGTCATCCACAGAGATAACTGAGACCATTGGAGGCAATGAGAAAATAGAGAAAAAGGCTCAGGATGGAGTCTGTAACCCATGTTAGGTTAGGTCAGAGTCGGACAAGTAGGAACAGTGTTACAAAAGCGTAGTGCAGAGAGAGTATGCCCTGGAAGGAGGTTCATGACTATTCTACCTCTGGTCGCTGGGAAGGGGCTGAGTGAAAGTTGTGTATTTCAAGAGAGAATATGCCAAAGACTATGCCCTAAGTGCAGGGGATCTTAACTTGTTGAATGTGTCATGGAAGTCTGGTGATGCCTAGGAACTCAGAATACTGTTTTGGGAGGTGGGGGTAGGGAGAGTTAATTGGAGAAAAAGCTAAATTTCAGAGGCTAGTAAAATAAAGATTTTTTTTTTTTGCCCCATTCAAGTTCAGATGCCCTTGAGGGTCTTATGAACCCCTCTAACTCCTGTTTGCAATGCAATCTGGATGTAAATATGTGTCACTTCTACAGCATCCCCCTAAAAGTGGTTATCTAACCACTAAAGGATCTCCAGTGAGGAAGAATCTATTGCCTCAATGCAACCCATTGCATTTTTGAATGAATATAATTGTTAGGCTGTTTTTCCTTTCATCAGGCCTCGATCTGAACCTCTGCCACTTCCTTTATTTATAGTTCTACCTTCTGGGGCCAGTAAAACAAATTTAATTCTTTCGTATGGCAGCCCTTTAAACATGAAAGACAACTTACCTTGTTTCCCTACTAAGAGAAGTCTTCTGTTCAAGTTCAACACTTGGAAGCCCTTCAGCGTCTTGGCTGCACTCCTGTGAACATCTCTTGCTTATCTGTGTACTTCCTAAAATTTGATTTCCAAATTGGAACAGAATCGTCCAACTGTGGTTTTACCACGAAAGAGTACAATGGGACTACTAATAATAGTTTACAAAGCACTTTACATATGTTATTTCACTTGATTCTCACAACAACCTTATTATTATCCCCATTTTGAAGCTGAGGAAACAGGCCTAGATAGGTTAAGTGGCTTGCCCAGAGTCACACCGCTAATGAGCTGAGGCAGAATTCAAACTCAGGTCTTCCTCAAATCTAATACTCCACTGTGCCACTTCTACCACCTCCCTTACTCAAGGCACTGTTTCTTCCATTGCATTTGTTTTTTGGCTACCATAACACACTACTGTCAATCACATTGTTTTCACATGAACTTTATAGTGATGCTTTCCTTATTTCATATTTTTGAAATTGATTTAAACCTAAGCCTTAGATTTTACATCATGCATTTTAAAGTTTGTGTTTAAGCATTCATTATTAGATTGAGCCCAACATTGTTAAAATCTTTTTGGATCCTGACATCTAACGTGCTATCTGCAAATTTGAAAATTGTGCCAGCTATATCATTGAGTGATAACAATGTCTATAGCACAGGATCAAGAACAGCCCCTGGAAGTAGAGTCTCTCCTTCCAAATTGATATAGACCCATTGACTTTCCCAGGGTTTGGCCATTTGAGCAATTTTAAATATACCTAATTAGTACCGTCTAATCCACTTTTCTCCATTTTTCCCCCAAGGAGACTATGAGAGGCTTTTTGTCAAATGCTTTGTTAAAACCCAGGCTAACATGCTACCAAAGTTGTAGCTCTCCAATGATTTTTCCTAAAAACACTGCATCCATAGCCACCCTCTCCTGTAATGTATGTGCCTTCTTTCCTGCAGCTGGTCCCTCCTGCCCACCACAATCAGCTAGGAGAGAGAGTGGGCATGCTTCTAAGTGGTCCTAGCTCCATTTCCAGGTGCTCCCTGTATCCTTCCACTCAGTGACCCCCCTTTCCTCTTAAATTTCTTACCATTCAAATATTTCAGGGATCCAGATCCTAGTGGCAGTTATCTTCCAGACCTGAAGTCATTCTCCCTCTTTTATGGAGTTCAAGACTAAGCAAATGATCTTTCCTTCTACCCCTCTAACACCTTTATACTTCAACTTTATATATTGATATCCTTTCAAATATCCTTCTTTCCCAGTTGGTCAGCTTCCTCAACTTGTGATCTAGACTTTGACTTTGACTCAGTCACGACAGGTAGGGATGATCATAACCTTGATCTTACCCACAAGTATTACACTTCTATCGTAACTCAGGAATTCCTTTATAATAACCTGTTTTACTATCTCTATCGTATAACCTTCCTAGACCTACGCTATCATCTCTGCAAGTTCCAGTTACTCTATTGGAGTAGCTGCCTTCAAAATCTTGACCTTTTAGTTAGCCACTTAACTTCATGTTATCAACCTTTGAGTCTCTTACCCAGTTCTATTATTGACCATCTTTTCCAAACCCCAACGCTGAATTACTCCCACATACACCTCCTCCACTACTGTTTGTGTATGTTAAATTCTGTTGGGGAAATTGATACAATTATGCTCGGATCTCTTATAAATTTGTTAATCAAATCTCAGCTGGGCCCCTGCTACTGAATCCTTTTATTCTTTTTTGATTGACCATCAAACTGTCCACCGTGGCCCTTTTTGCTTCTCCTCTCTTCAAGCCACAGACGGTACTCCTCACTTCAATTCCTCACTTCAGATCTGTTTTTAAAACCCTCATTCTCTTTCTCTTTGCTTCAATCTCAGTGAATAAGGTGACCCTTCTCATCCCCACCTGTCTTCCTCGGTACCTTGAACCTTCAGTCTTCCCCCTCTTCCTAATTTTCAACCTCTCCTTATTCATTGGCTCCCTCTGCTGCCTACGTACGTGCCCAGGTCTTCCTCATTCACAAAAAACTTTTACTTGATGTTATCATACATTCAAACTCACATCCTCTATCTTCCTACTTCAAGCATTTTTAAGCACCTATATATTGTACATCATGTGTTGTTCTAGGGATGCAAAAAAGCCAAGTGGAAAAAAAGCCTGACTTCAAGGAGCTTATGGTATAACCTGGGAACACACACACACACACATACATAAATGTAAGCACACATTTCTATGCATAATGGGCTATGGCATTGCCCACACTCATCTGTAGGTCATATTACCTTTCAGTCTGCTATGTCAGTGATTACCATATTCATTATCTTCATTCCTAGTTCTGAGGTAATACAGGGGTATGTTTGGATCCTTCATTAATTACTAAACTACATAATCTCTATGTCTATTAGTTCAGAGCCCCAAGACCAGTGGTTACTTCTATCTCCTCAAAACCCTTAATCTCCTATAAGTAAATAATATTCAAGTTATTAGATATATGACATAGTAGCAATCTAATAATACAAAAATAATTATTTATAGTGTTTTATTTGTAAGAATGATCACAGTCACCTCTAACCTTACTGTACCTACAAATGACCTCTCCTTCTAAAAAGAGTTCTACTGTTCTTTTTTCTCAAGGTGCCATGCAAAATATCCTCAAAAATCCTTCTTGTCCTCATCACAAGATAAAGTTAAAACAGTTTCATCATTCAGTAATTACTAAGTGTTTACTATGTGCCAGGCCCTGTGTTGCATAGTGGGGATACAAAGAAAAAACGTCACTGCTCTCAAGGAGCTTACATTCTAATGGAAGAGACAACATGGAAATAAGTCCATCCAAGATAGAGAGAAGGTTCTTCCATCTCTTTCCCTCTGTCTCCAGCTTTCTTCTAACCATGACATAGAAACAGCATCTTCAGCTTTTCTCAATAGCCTCTTCAAACTGACAGTTTAAAAAGGCTATTTTCACATCGCTCCATTTGGCTCTTAAAGCTACAGTAACAGTTACTATGGCTTCTGCGAGAGAAGATTTTGAAACAGGTGTTATATAGGAATATGCAAAATAGTTACAAGTTAATTTTGAAAGGGAAAGCACTAACAGATGGGAAGATCAAGAAAAGCTACATCTAGAAGGTGGTGCTTGAACCAAGCCTTAAAGGAAACTAGAGACATAAAGGATAGGGATAAGGAGGAAATGCATTCCAAGTCTGGGGCACAGCTAGTACAAAGTCTATAAAGATAGCAGGATGGGTGTGCCACATGTGAAGATTAGTTAGAGAAGCTTATTTGACTACTCCCTGGTGTGGATGAAGGAGACTAATGTGTAATAAACCCTGAATGGTAAGAAAGGAGACAGATTGTAAAACATTTTAAATGACAAAATTTACATATGACTCGAGATAATACAGAACCACTAGAGTTTACTCTTACAAAGTAAGACCTTTGCTTTAGACTCTGACAGCTGGATGGAGACCAGGTTAGACTTAGGGAGAGATTCAAGGCAGGAAGATGAATTAGGAGACTAGACAAGAGAGGATGGGGATTTGAACTATGGCTGTGGCTTTGTGAACAGAGAAAAAGGGGAAATGCAAGATTTTTGTGGAGGTAGAAATGAGAGGATTTGGCAACTGATTGAATATATGAATTGAATGTGGTAGGAATGGAGGGAGTCAAGGAAACACCAACATCTCCAACTTGAGTGTCCTGAAGGATGGTGATACTCCCAACAGTAATAAAAGAATTTGAAAGAAAGTAACGACTTCTTTTTAGGCTTATTGAATTTGAGATGCCTGTGGGACATCCAGATCAAAACATTTGACAGGCAATTTGGTGATGTGAGACTAGAGGTCAAGGAAGAGACCAAATATATAGATCTGATAGAGATGACGCTTAAAACTCACATGGGCTGATCTGTTCGCTAAGAGAGGGACTGTAGTGAGAGAAGAGAAAGCAACACAACACAGAATATAGGAATATACCAGAAATATTCTGGAGCCAGCTCAAACCAGCACTAGAGAACTAACTGAAATTTTCAGTGGGAGTATATATACCTCAGAAATTAGCAAATGCCACAAATCAAGGTTTGATTTATTGTTGTGTTGTTTAGACTTAAGAAAGTGATAGAGAAAATGTTAATAAAGCAGATTAAATTTAAAAGTGTGTTGTCTATAAACTTTTTTCCCAGAGAGTCATTTATTAAATATTTACCAGCACACTCCTGGGGTGCACCACAGTTAGGTAGTATGATACGTATCATGATCAGAAAAGGAGAGTGAGGAGTGGCCAGACAGGACAAGAACAAAGAGAGAACAGTGTAATAAAAATTCCAGAACGAGAGAATATCTAGGAGGAAAAGGTGGTTGAAAGATTTGGCAGTTCACTGGTAATTTTTGAAAAAGCAGTTTCAATAGGAAGCCACATTTCAAAGGACTGAGAAGGAAGTGAAAGGAAAAGAAATTAATACAAGGAGTGGTCTCCATTATCTAGAAATTTGGCTGAGAAAGGATATGTGTGTATACATATGTATACACACATATATACGTACACATATACATATGTATATATACATATCACATATGTATATCAGCAGCTTGAGGGATTGGTGTGATCTAGTATGACTTTCTATACCTTTGTTTATCAGCAACCAAATTGGATCAAAGGAGATAGATACAGGATTAGGATTTGTTAAGGCATGAGTGGTATTAATGTAGGAGAGCAAAGAACACTGTATAGTTCAACTGATTAGTTAAATGGTCCAGATCGGGAAAGGAGGAAAATGAAATTAGAACGGAGATGACAGCCTAGAAAAGTACTAAGGGATAGAAGTATCGGAGATCACACTAAGGAGAGATAGATGATATTTCAGAGTTCTTGATCTTAGAAGTGTAACATCCACATGCATAGATGAGATACAAGAGTAGATCATAAAATTGAGTAGAATAAGGAAGTGGGGTTTTGAAGATCTAAGGGAACATCAGCGTATATAACAAAGTTCCCTAAAGTAAAGTCTGGAATAGTTGGCAGTGGGTTGGTTGATTGGTTATCGTCCTTCATTCTCAAAGAGGACCAAAGTAACATCACTATGCTAGAGTCAAGTTTCAGTGCATCCAACTGTGGCTGATCAGACCAATACAAACTCGGAATTCTCTACCACAGGTTGAGCACAAACCTGTGTCTGTGTGAACATCTGGGGTGGATACTCCAAATTTGTATATCCTATGTTTTCTTTGAGCTGTCTCAGTTGTGTTTTACTCATAGAGCACAGCACTTTCTCTGATGTGGGCACGCCATGCTGAGCAGCCCTAAGCCAGTGTCTCCCATGTCACACAATCAATTCCAAAGTTCTTAAGAGAGACCTTGAGAGTGTCCCTGTATCTCTTCTTCTGACCACCTTGTGAACACTTGCTCTGTGTGAATTTTCCATAAAATAGTCTTTTTGGCAGTGTATGTTCTGAGTTCAAACAATGTAGCTAGCCCATCAGAGCTGTGCTCTCTGAAGCAGAGTTTGAATGCTTGGCAGTTTAATTCAAGTAAGGACCTCAATGTCTGTACCAGGTGATCTACAGAATTTTGCTAAGACAATTCAAATGGAAGCAATTCAGTTTCCTTTCATGGTGCTGGTATACTGTCCAGTTTCCACAGCCAGCACAATGGCTCCATCTAATACCTACCTCTCCTCTCCATACTTTCTTTCAGAGCCTCCCAAACACTAAGCTAGTTTTGGCAATGCATGTGTCAACCTTATTATCAATGTGTATATCTCTGAAAAGTACACTACCGAGGTAACTGAACTTGTCCACAGCATTCAGAACTTCTACATTTGCTGCAACTGATGGTTTCATGTATGGATAGTGTGGTATGACAGGAAATATAGCAGAAAGGAAAAGAAACTGTGAGCCAGATACTAAATTTCTAGATAAGAAGGAAAAATGACTGGAGGGTCAGTAGATAACTGCCACCAGGGTCTGTAGGTGGCACTAAATTTGTGTAGTTGTGAACCTCAGAAGAGGATGGTAGCAAGGAGAGAATTAGAAATGATCATGGGAAGCAAGGAATATTGCAAGTCTCCCTCCAAGATTAGGAGCACATTGTCAGTCCTCATCCCTTCCAAAACCAAACTTCAAGAAAAAGCTTTCTGAACTCTCACTTGGCACCTACTTTTTTAATGTCTTATGTCCCCCACCACTCAACTGCAATTGTTCTCTCCAAGGTCACCGATGATCTCTATTACCAAATTCAGTAGTCTTTTCTCAATCCTTCTTATCTTGTTTGCAGCATTTGACACTGGTCATCATGTCTGGGTACTTTCTTCTCCCTGGGTTTTACTCTCCTCTACCTGTCTGATCCTGCTCAGGTTCCTTTGCAGGGTCATTATCCGTGTTTCACACAACTCTACCCCATACACAGGTATACCCCATATCTCTTTTTTTCTCTGGGTCTTTTCTCTCTAAATTTCCAATGACTTCATCAACTCTTATAGATACAGTTATCACCCCTGCACATGACTCCTGAACCTTTATATCTATTCTTCATCAGTCTCATGACCTCTGGTCTCTGAATCTCCCACTCAAATTCAACATATCTAAAACAGAAGTCATTATCTTTCCCCAAAATTCATTCCCTCCTTATCATGTCAAGGACACCACTGTGCTTCCTGTCACCCAAGTCTGTAACCTGAGTTATCTTCTATTTCTCATTGCCTTCATCTCACATCTCTTGTACCCAATCAATTGCTAAGCTTTATTGGTTCCAGCTCCTCAACATCTCTCGTACAATCACTTATACCACAATCACCCTAGTTCAAGTGGAATTTGAACTTCAACATCTAGAATATTGAAATATTTCCCAGTTTTTCTCTCTTCTTGACTCCTCTCCAATCTGTCCTCTACAGAGCTAGCAAATGGATACTCCTAAAGCATTGGTCTGACTATAACACTCACCTTCCCAAAAAACTTCAATGACTTCCTGCTGCCTCTGAGATAAAATATAAATTCTACTGCTTGTTTTTTTTTAAAGGTTTTCACAATCTAGTTCCAATCTCTCTTTCCAAACTGAAGCTGTACTACCTTCCCTCATATACTCTCTGGTCTTGTCACAACTGGGCTGCTTGCTGTTGTCCACAGACAACATTCCATTTCTTTCCTCAGTGATTTGTCATCAGCTTTCCTAAAGCCTAGAATGTTTCATGTCCTGAGCATCTTTTAGAAATCTTACCTATCCTATCTCAATCCACTGAAAATCAAGTATGTTAAACCGTGCCCCGTTTTCCTCTCTTCTATCACAGACTCTGTTGTGACTTCATCCTGAAGCTTCCCATCATTTCTCCTTCAGCACCAGTTCCTCCTTCTTGGTAAGAATCAGGACAAGAATAGTAGTAGTTCTCCTTCTTGTTTCCTCTTCCTCTCAAAGTACAAACCCCCATGGAGCTTGCACAAGGGGAGAATTGCCCCTTGGCAATTTCTGAGAACAATATGGGATCAGTGCTTTGAGATGGCAACAAGCCCTGAGAAATCTCTTGGTCCTCTCCCCATCCCTCCAACCCATGACAGAATTCATCAGTTAAAAAAGAGATATTTTCTTTTCTCTTCCTTTGTCTCTTCAAAATTTTCATCACAAAAGACTTTTTCCCCAAGGAGCCTTCCCCACTCTGACAGGCTGTTTGTTCACATATCAGTGGGAATATTTCCTATCTAGATTAGCCTGAGCCTAGCTGCTTCTTCTGGCTTGTACTCCTACCCCAGATACATCCAGCTTTGGAGGAAGCCTTGTGAGTTCAAACTGTCAGGAGTCCTGGGTCCTTCACTTGAGCAGACTGATAGCAGGAGTGTTCTGCAATTATACGCTTCTCAGAGAAGTTGTCCACCAGAAAGGGGATAAACCAAGTCCTGACCTAGAAGAGATGAACCCAAAGGGAATTGTTCAAATGGTGTAGAACTAATGTGAAGATGAAATGTAGATTCAGCCCTCCCACAAAAAATGTTTTGTATTTTGATATTTTAAGTCTCTCTCAGGAGAATATAATAGCAGTTTCAAATAGCTAATGCTTGCTTAAATCTTCATCAGTATGTGCTTGTGAATCTCTTGTGCTAGGCATTTCTTTTGATTGGGAGAAATAGCTTTCCTCTACCTGATTTATATTATACATTCATTACCCTCCTATTCCTACCCCACTTCTCTCGACCTGACATGAATCACACTTAAACATCAAGTGATTTTTTTCCCCTGGAGCTCCCAAATTATATTATAAAGAAACAGAGAGTTCAAGGAAGAGTCCAATCCTTCTGTTTTAAAGGGCAGGGTCTCACAGGACCAAACCCACCCTGCACACATGGGCCCAGAACAAAAGGGCCCTTTAAAAGGGTAGGGAGAAGAGTGAATGTCCTAGCCCTCTCCCACATAGGCCCAGGAGCAGAGTTTTGTTAAAGAAGGATAAAATTATTAGGCAACCTAAGACATTAAATAAAATTCCCTACCACTACTATACCATTCCTCTATTTATCTCTTATTTTAGTCCAAGTGGTTTAGACTACATCCCAAATACTCTACACCAGTGGTGTCAAAATCATACAGAAAACTGGTTTACCAAACCCTACATGTGGACCACATGGGCCACATATTCACTTAGAAAACCACTTGCAAACATTCTATTGTATTTTATATTTTTTGTTATATATTTCCCAATTAACATTTTTAATCATGTTCAAGATTTACTTGGGAATGTTGTGGGCCATAATATGACCCACAGGCCATATATGTGACACTTCTGTTCACTATTTTTCTCCCCTTTGGTTCCTGGATTTCCTGACATGACTATCTAATCTTTATATACAATATTTCACATATAGCCTTCTTTTACCTATCTTGTTGTTTAAAAAAAAAAACAAAAGTACATAATCCTTCACTGCCACCCAACCTGGAAGATGACCAAGGTCCAGAAGGCCCTGGTCACCACCCCACATACCACCTGCTCTGCTCCCACCCAGCCCAGCAAAGCAGTACAATGACTAAGGTCCAGAACATACTATCCCTATGGAGACTACTAGCCATACAATGATGAGAAAATTTATAGAAGAGTCCAGATCTCCCACACACAGTAGCAGCAACTATCTGAAAAGGCCAAAGGTAAAAATAATAAGGAAAAACAAAGAGAAAGCGAAGTTAGCTCCTTCATTCAATTCAGAACTACACAAAAAGAAAGTCAGAATCTGCCAGAAGGTAGGAAAGGGTTTGTACCATGGAAGACAATATAAGCTCTGATAAACAGACTTGAAGCCCATGAGTGCTAGCAGAGAAGCAGAACCAGAGAAGATGAGTCAACAGAAGAAAGCACTAAACTCTATAATACTGTGGGTTCACACAACCAAAGAGGTAAACCAGATAAAAACAGTCACTCCACAATAATATAAGCAGGATCTCAGGGGATGGAGGATGGGGGGAAAGAGAGAAATAACTTGGCCACAAGGTCTGTTAGGATGACTGCAAGAAATGAAGCAAGAGTTAAAAATTAATTTGAAATAATACACCAGAAGAGAAAATGGAAGAAATATAAATAGCTTAGGCCAGAAGGTGGAAAAATCTTAGTAGTGAACTGCCTGAAAAATAAAAAAGAATCAAGAGAACTCAACAATTCCAGAAACTATCTGAGATAGTCAAAGGGAGGTTAAACCCTCTTCAGGTGTGTTATGAGGTTCAAATGGAATAATGAATTAAGGCACTCTACAAAACTTTAAGAACAATATAAATGCTAGTTATTATAGTTATTATTTTCATTATCCCAACTAGACCTCCAGTCTAGTCATGACCTTTACTGTACTCCTACTGAGCTCAAGTAGTGTCTATAGAGCAATATAGGGGTGTGCTGGTATATGTTTAACAACCAGACTCTTTGGGGGAAAATGTGCATGCACACACATACTTTTAAGTTTAGTCTGCATTATTAACATTTTTTCAAGTCTAGAAATCAACAAAATGATCAATCAAGCCCTGATTTGTAACATTTGTTGATTTCTGAGGGGCAAATTTTCAGCTGAAAATTTAAAAATTGCCTCTTAAAAGTCACTTAGACTTAGCTTCAGCACATAATCATCATACCTCCATAGACATCATATTCTTTCCTTCTTTCTTTCTTTCTTTCTTTCTTTCTTTCTTTCTTTCTTTCTTTCTTTCTTTATTTATTTATTTATTTATTTCTCTCACACACACATAAGGAGTCTGGTGTGAACATACATACAGGTGTGAATAGGGAAGACAGAGAGACTTGGGGAAAGAATAGTCACAAGGGAAGTGAATATCAACTTTAGAAGGTGTATCATAAAGTAAGAAATAGAGACAGAGAGACAAAAAGAGAAAGAGAGAGAGGAAAAAAGGAAGGAAGGAAGGAAAGAAGGAAGGAAGGAAGGTAAGAAAGGAAAGAGGGAGAAAGAGAGAGGAAACCAAATGTGGGGGTCTGGAAGGGAAAGAAATCAGCAGACAACATTAAATGTAAATTATTTGGGTTGGTCAACTTCCCTCTCTTCACATCTTTTTTCTTTGCAAAGAGGGGACAGCTATTTAAACTATTATAGCTTAAAACTACTAAGATTTTTGAGCCAATTATACAAGCATAATTTTTATGCTTCAGGAAAATTTAGAAAAGTAGGGGTAGCAACCATGATCTCAGTCATGACAACAGCAAAGCTGACATGGTTAAAAGAAATAATCTGGGAAAATAAATCATACAGATAAACTCAGCATTATCTATCAGTACTTAACATGTATTCACTGAATGACATAGATTCCAAATATTTGAAAGATAGTTAATTGAATTGCAGGGAGAAATAACCAATAAATATATCATAGTTGGGGTCATTAACATACCCCCCTTCCCACCCCAGCCAAATATAACAAAAACACAAATAAAAAAGTTAAAGACCTGAATAAGATTTCATAAAAGCTAAATATAATAGCTCTCCAGTGATTACTGAACAAGAATAGAAAGGAATATGTGTATTTATTGGTTCTTCATAACATCTTTACAAAAAATACTAACCATATCTTGTAGCATAAAAACTTCATCAACCAAAGCAGAAAAGCAAAAATGTTAAACCCATCATTTGCTGAACACAACACAATAAAAATAATAACCAACCAAGGGTATTTGGAGAAATTATTTAAATTTAAATGCAAACTAAATATTTAATCCTTAGAAATTGGTAAGTCAATAAAAAGTATATTAGCAATAGATAATTTTATCAGAAAATGACAACATACGATATACCAAGATTTCTGAAATACAGCCAAAGCGATCCTAAGGGTAAATTTTATAACTATTGATACTTTTATTAATTGAGAAGAGAAAGAACAAATCAATTAGTTAGAACCAACTAACCACCATGCAACCAAGAAAACTAGAACAACAAATAGCCCCAACTAAACACAAAAAGGGAAAATCTGAAGAGCAAACAAATAAGCTATTGAATAATAAATATAACTAGGTGCTAATTTGTCAATGATCTAATTGTAAAGAAGAGGGAAACAAAATTGCCAACATCAAAAATAAAGAGGAAGGGTTCACAACAAATTACAAATAAATAAAATAAATTATTAGAAATTATTTTGCCAAATTATATATGCCAACAAAACTGACTACTTCAATGAAATGGATGAATATTTACAAAAATATACAGAATACCCAGATAAATAGAACATAAATTAGAGAATTTAAATAACATGATCTCAGGGGGAAAAAAATTTAAAAGCTATAAAGGAATTCCTAAAGGGGAGGGACCCAGGACCAGATGAATTTACATGTGAATGATAATCAATATGAAAAAAATAATAACTTCCAATAGGATATATTTGCTTGAAAAAATAGGGAAAGATGGACCTTATCAATCTCATTCTGCAAGATATAGTCCTGATGCTTAAAACAGAGAGAGAAGAAGAAAATAAAGACAACTATAGACCATTATTTCTAATTAATAGAATACAAAAACAGATTTATAAATTACTAGTAAGGTTATACCAGTTTGGATTCATATCAAGAATTCAGGGCTGACTTGATAGATTGCTAGGTGGCACAGTGGACAGAGTGCTGGAACTGGAGTCAGAAAGACTCAGTTTCCAGAGTTCAAATCTGTCCTCAGATGCTTACTAACTGTGTGACCCTGGACAAGTCATTTATTTAACCCTGTTGGCTTCAGTTTTCTCATCTGTAAAATGAGCTGGAGAAGAAAATGGCCAACAACTCCAGTATTTTTGCCAAAAAAAAAAACCAAATGGAATCATGAAGAGCTAGCTATGACTGGAAAAAAATGACTCAGCAACTACAGCCCCAAAGAGAATAAAGAAAAAAGAAAAGAACTCGCATACACAAAAATATTTTTAGTAATATTTCTATTGTCAAAAAGATATGAAAACAAAAAGGGATTAATTCAATAGCCAATCATACCTCTAAAGGGGGCCAACCTCTTGGCAGAATGGCAATCGACCACAAATGAAAAATGAGATATTCATTTTCAGGTACTGCCTGAAGGTAATTTGTTTTTCTTAAACTTTACTTGTAATAACCATAAACTCTTATTTGGGGACAGGGACAGTTATGGGTACATTTTATAGGGAAAGGATAGTAATACCCCCCAAAAAATAGTGTCAATAGAATGTTTTAAAATACACAGAAAAAACTTAGAAGGTGATATAAAAAAGCCAAATTGTTCTGGAAACATCATATGTGAAAATTAATATGTACTTTAAAAAACAAGCTATAAATAAGAGATCTTTTCCATCCTTTTAAAGTTTACAATTGTTAGTGTTTATCAAGTTGGTAACAATAAAGGAGATTTTTTTTTTTAAAGAACAAGGCATAGGCTTAGTTATGTTTTAGACATTGGTCTCACACCAATGCGAAGTAAATGCTTACAAAGGCATCTGGTCTCTCCACCATTTTTACAGAGGACCGAGACTGAGAGGTTAATGACTTGCCCATAGACACACAGATAATAAGTCTCTGAGTCAGAACTTTGTTTGAATTCAGGTCTTCCTGACTCCAGGCCTCAGATATTATTACTCAATATATCATCTCATTATCACTTACATTAGGATCTCTAATTTACTTTACTTATTACGTTACATTATGTATATGTGTATAGCTATCTGAGCCCACAGCTTGTAGAGCCAGTTTCTTCCTCTGTGAATTTCTGGGTATTTTTATCATTCTTCTTCCAACTTTGTAGCATTCTCTATGATAATTAGCTTGGTAGATATGTATAAGCAATTTTCTCCCTCCCACTTCCTTTTTAGCTTAAAGCCTTTTTTAAAAAGATTTGCAAGACTCCCAGAACATACATTTTTGCCAACTTTTATTAATAAACATTTCTTTTTGCTCATTTTTTTTTGGTGTTTAAGTTCAGATTTTTTTTTTAAATGGGAAAACATTTTTAAAAGGAATTTCATTTTCCCTGAAAATTTCAAGGGTAGAAAGACATTTGAATCTATTTACCTTGTCTTCTAAAAGGGAGACTAGATTATGACTTCTAATTAGCCATGGCAGAAAATGTCAATTTATTATGTACTTACTATTTACAAAGAACTTGGTGACCATAGCTGTGTGATTACAAAATTTTAGCGTGAGAGTTGACACTCTTTTAACTATTTTTTAGCAACTTCTCATTTCATTAGCACTTTGATAGGAGCATCCAACATTTTTTTCCTTTTCTTATCAAATTGATCTTCTCTTGCATTTAAACAGCTATTCAATAATAATCATAGTTTCAATCAATCTAAAGTATTGATTTAGAGCTGAAAAGGACCTTAGTGGTTATCTTCTCCAGGCTTTCAACTTATGGATGAGGAAACTGAGACTCCAGAGAGGCTAAGTTAAATGACCAAGGTCACATAAATACTAAGTGGAAAAGCCAGGATTGGAACCCAGGCCCTCTAACTCCAAAGTTAACACTGCTTTAATTGTACTATAGTTATAATTCATAATATATACAATAACAGACATAATAAATGTTTGTTAAATTTAGTCAATATGCACAAACATTAGCATTTACAAAGGACAGAAAAAGAAGATTCCATATGAAATGATCTACCATATGCAACTTACTTTTCTAAAAAATATACATTAAATTTAATGTGGTAATACCAACACTACTTTTCTTGTCTAGGTCCCCTTCTGAATTTTCTTCTGTTCTTTTTTTGTGCATTTAAAAATATTTCAGTGATAATCTCTTTCTATTTTCTCTTGTGCATGTGTGGTTTTGTTTTTTATATCACTGTTAAAACTCCCACATCCCCTATTCTTTTCTATTTAATTGGTAAGTTCAGACCTTTGACATTCAAGGTTATAGTTGTTAAGTTTAGTTTCCTCTCTGTTGAATCCTGTTATATCGCCTTTAAAAAAAAATTCATCACAAGACATGGTTAACTTCTCTTTTTTTTGTGCTATGTTAGTCTCTACACTGAGTACACATAAGCCTCCCCTTCCCCGGTGAAACATTTCTCTTATTCAACTAGAGAACAATGAGGCATTGTTGATTGATTGATTGATTAAGGAAAGTGTAAGCAATATCTTAAAGGTCCTGGACCACAGTGAACCCAGTGGCTTTTTACTCTGAGAACCTGTTTGGCCCAGTCCCTCTGCTTCCCTGGTGCTTGAGAGAGAACTAATACCATTCCCTACCATCATAGGACCCTTGAGAATGGAATCTTCAGTCAAATGGTACTGTATCCCTAGAATACATGCACTAAATTTCTATTTCTTCCTTTTCTAGCACTGAGTAGGGCTGCCTAGGTGAAAATCCCCTTCTTTTTGCTACTGTTCTCCATTCCCACGTCCCTACTCAACTTTGTTTACTTCTCTTTTGCTTTCTGAAATCTCCAGTGTGATGAGACTGTTTGAACCTCATCAACAGGTTTTTGAGATGCTCTCTGAGGTCAGACAATGAAATCTTTCTCAATCTTTCCTACAAAGGTCAGGAGTCTGCATGTTGGATCTTATGTCATTTCTTGGGCACATCCCACATCTATTTATGAAACGAGACTATGATTGCCTTCTTGTTAACCTTTTATATCAATCACTCCTTACATGCCTCTGGTACCCAAAATCAAATTTCTCTGGATCTGCTTCAGAGATGGAAAGCCCAGGCCCCTTACACTCTTCCCTGTGACAACCTGACTCTATCATCCTATATGACTCTGTATAAACTACACAAATACTGAGTTCCAGTCTATTGTTTGCATGATTCTGCTAGCATCCTAAACAGACTAGAATTAGTTCCAATCAAAGCTGACACTTTTTTATTTTACTTTTGCACAGGTTGGGACTAGGCATTATGGGGACAGAATATCCATTGCCTTCACCAGCAACATATTCAGAGAAATTTAAAGTTGCTCCAGGTTATCCCAGGTAGAGATAGTTTCTTGGCACTCACTCCCTGAACACCAGACCTTCAAGAGGATGTATAGGTTCTTTCTTCAAATATTTCTCTTAGAATGACTAGAATACAATGCCACTGGAGCTCCCCTGTCTAGAACAGCAGTGTAGTCTACATTCTCAACTTTCAGTCACCTCCATACAAGGCTCTAAGCATCTTGGTGGGGAAAACCCATTAGGAGTGGCTGAAAAGATCATGGTTACTATTTGTGGGGATCACTGGTCTCATCTCCTTTTACAAAACAGATTAAATGGAGACCTCAATCTCTGGAACACCAAAATTATATTCTCTTCTTAGGCATACTAGGTCTTTGTATGGACGTATTCTCCACAGTAACAGAAGGAATTTTGGATTTCTTCAAATATTTCTCTTAGAATGACTAGAATACAATGCCACTGGAGCTCCCCTGTCTAGAATAGCAGTGTAGTCTACATTCTCAACTTTCAGTCACCTCCATACAAGGCTCTATGCATCTTGATGGGGAAAACCCATTAGGAGTGGCTGGATTTCTTTCTGGATTTCTTAGGATGGTAATGTACATGAATCAGGCCAGCTTATTATTACTACTTTTCTGGGTGGGATAAATTTTTTCTTGGATCCATCTTTCCCTATAATTCCTGTGAATTCCTTAAGATAAGTCAAAATCTACAGAGGTGTTAAGGGAAGAATAGCCCCTCTGGAGTGAAGGCTTGCTGAGACTTTCCAGGGCTGCTCATCCATCTTTGGTATCCAATAAGTCACCCAACTCTCACCCATGGCTCCAAGAAGCTATGACATTCACAGTAGCCACACTCCAGTAAAACTGTCTCAACAGATGGACTGAACCAGGTTGAGGGTAACTGACAAGCCTCAAACCTATTGGTGAATTAGGGGGATGTCTATCTCAAGCATGTGAAATGGCAGAATGGGCAGGAAAAAATAATTTGTTCCATGAAGGCAGCTGAGGCAAGTGCTATGGAGTATTTAGAACTTGGTCAGACATCAAAGATACCTCCATCTTCTATTGCACCCAAGGTCATCACCAGTTGTCCCAACTTTTGTCTTGCCCCTGAACTTATTGATGACTTTGGAAGAGAGAATGAAATTGATGACTTTGTGTAACTCTGCTTCACTCAAATCCAATTCATATCTTAAGTAAAGGCATCACCCTGCGGTGTCACTGATACTCTTCAAAAACAAAGAACAAACAATTTCTCTGCTTAGTTTCCTTGTACCATGAATAGGAAAATGTCCTTGACATATGGAGTTAAGTATTTATCATAAGACACTTTTAGACTGATCTACATAACAAAGTGATTTTGCTGGTGGTTAGTGGCCCTTTTGTTCTCAAAGAGGACCAACGATGTGAAGGTGATGTCTTGACTTGCACAAGAATTGGATCTGAGGGAGGCAGGACTGCACAAAATCATCTGCCTTGCTCTCTCCTCAAGTCGTCTGAGTCCAGTGAAGAGACAAGTCAAGACAACTGGTGATGACTCAGGATGCAGTTTTTGACCTTGGCCTTTTTAAATTAAGATCTTTCCCAAGTCTCAGTTTATCTGAGGCAATGCCCATTCAATGCCTAATGGACAGGTAAAAACTGAGACAAAAGATAACTATATTTAAAGCAATCAAAAATGAAAAGTATGCAGGGCAAAAAGTAAACTGTCTCAGCTTTAAAAAACAATTATAATAAAACAAAAAAAAGATTTTACATCACTTAGTTTGTGTAAAATATAATTACACAATAATGAGATATAATATTGGTCTATACCAAATACAAACTGATATAGGATATAAAATTTGAATTTTAAATTAATTTTAAGAATAAAATGAATAAAAAATTTTTTGAACAACAAATGAAATTTGAATGTCAGTCAACCTTCATTTAATTTCTCAAATAGTCTGTATAGATGCTTTGAGGTCAGGCCAGCCCAGCCCTATAGTCCCATGACTACTTGGATCATTATGGTTAAGTCTCTGAACTCAGATGGTACCATCAGTAATAGTCTCACTGTAGTTGGCTACCCATGATAGGAAATGGAGCGGCAGTTTTCCCCTCTTCACTTAACATTTTTTTCCAAACACCATCTGTACCACTGCTGATGTTTGGCCAGGCTATCAGATAATTCACATTTATGTATGCAGTTGAAGGATATGAATTCACAATTTCATTTCCTTTTGCCCTGCAAGTACTTGGCAAAGGCAGAGTCTTTAAGACTTTCCATTGTATTGTGCATCTTGTCAGGGACAGAGGTCAACTAGTCCTATAACAGTCCTACTACCTGCTGGGCCCACTCCTCCACAAAGACTTCCCCAGGAGAGCTCCCCTGGAAATGCTGCAGGATTGGGTTTATCTTTTCTTTCTATAACAATGTATGTACAGTTTGCGATCTGTCTCCAGGAAAAGTTTCTCTGTTGCCTTTCAGGGAGTGTTCTAGTAACCTAATCTGCATTATTAACATTATCTTCATCATCTTCTTAAGTCTAGATAATCACTAAAACAATAAATCAAAACCTGATTGGTAGCATTTACTAATTTCCAAGGTCAGTCTGAAAAATATTACAATCAGCAGGAGCCCATATGAGCTGGCTTTAATACACCCCTGGGACCTAGCCACCAAGGGACATGCTGGTGAGGTGACTGTTCACCATAATGGAACTATCTTTGGTCTTGTAGGTTTGTTTTGAAATTACGACAGTATTCAAACTCCTCAGCAGAATAAAAGGAAAGAAAAAGAATCCTTACTACAATAATTAGCTCATATTAAACCCAGGGGCAAAATAATGGTCTCCAGGGTCCATGTGGTGTTTATTTTGCACCAAAAATTGTACAATCACAGTCATTTGAAGCCCTCAATTAGGAAAATTCCTAATGGTTAGGCAGAAAATTGGCTCTCTGCCTTAATTTACATTTATTTTCAGTTAACCCCTGGCCTCTTTGTGGTTGAGGAACAAGTTAGATTTCTTAGAACTTTTGGGTAAGGAAGCAGAAGATGATATTATGGTATCTGTGTACAGACAGGAACTGGGAAGGGTTTGGGCAAAGAGCAGTCCTTGTTTTAGAACTTCCTTTAGTCCTGGAGTAGGTCAATGGCATAAGCCTGAGTCTTTCACTCCAAGGTATCTATAAGACCAATGGACATTCTCAAAATCTCACTCCTCTGCCACAACTCAGTCTTACCTTCTCTTTCTCCTTTTTTTTTTTGCTTGCCCTTGGGCAGCAAGTTCATTTTGGCTCAGTGAGGATAATTCCATTTCTTCTTCTCAAAATCAATATCTGGGTCTGAGAAAGCTTTTCCTTTTGATACAAGTTCCTCAGAGCATGACCAAGTTTCTCATGCAATGACCCTGATTGACAGAAGGAGGTATATAGGACCCTGTTCTCACTCAGATTTGAATGAGTAATTCAATCAAGTTTTTTAACCTAATAAAGCTAAGTACTATTAAGTGGTCTGAGTAATTAATAGAGCTCCAGCGAGGCTGTAGATTATGACTCTCAGATCCAGAATCTATTCAAATGGAAGAACTGGTGGTGTCCTTGCTAGAAATTGAGAAGTTAGGAGAGTAAAAGATATTAAGTGCAATTTTGGACATGTTGAGTTTGAGTCATTTTTGCTATATTGTCAATAAAATAAACATTTTATCAGTAAACATTTATTTAGTTCCTACTATGTGCTAAGCACTGGAGATACAAATACAATCCAATGGAAGAAGTCAACACACAAAAAGGAAACTGAAAAAGGGAAGGTTACCAGCAAGGGGGGCATGCTGGAGAAGTTCAGAGAAGTTCCAAAGTAGTGCAGCCTGGTGGGAAATGAGATGTCTGTTCTGAGTCCCCTCCTTAAATGGAGAAGGAAAGAAGGCTGTGATAAGATGTGATCAAGGTAGAACACATCTCAAGGATGATAAAATTTCCCAAAAATGAGGTTCCTCAGGCATGGTAAAAAAAAAAAAAAAAAAAAAAAAGTCAGAGAAATCTCAAAGTAGCACTGGTGAAAATGTCAGGTAGATAGTTGGAGGGGTACAACTGGAGATGAGGGGGCAGAGCCAAGATGGCAGAGTAGAAAGACAAACATATGCTAGCTCTTACCCCACAGCCCATAAAATACTTGTAAAGAAGAACTCTGAACAAATTCTAGAGCAGTAGAAGCCACAGAAAAATGGAGATATCTATCCCAGAGTGACCTGAAAGACCAATGGGAAAGGTCTGTCATGCACCAGACATGAGGCAGAGCCCAGTCCAGCCTTGGCCACATGGCACTGAGAGGAGCAGATCAGAGAAGACTTCAGGGACAGAATCTCCAATGGCAGTGCAGATCCCTCAACCCATTAGAGCCAAAGGTCAGTGAGAGGATCTTTTCAGCTGTCCAAGAAGGGAGCAGGATGTCCCCGTAACTCAGGTCTCCTCAGGTGGTATCAGTGGAGGCAGCAGCAGATGGGGCTCCCAAAGCAGGCAGCAGCCCACATCCATTGTAAAAGATTCCATCCTAAAGACCTTGAGGGATCTGAGCCCTGTGTGGTGGCCCTGCCTCTACCTGAGCAGCTGATCTTAATCTCACACTGAATAGCAGCCCTGCCCCCACCTAAAGCCCCTGAGGCTTTGGAGCATCTCATCTGAATCTCAGCCACCAGTGCTGGCTTGGCGGAACTGGAGGCCAGGTGGTTGTGGAGAGGAAACTCAGAAGTCAAGTAGCTGGCTGGGAAAATGCCCAAAAAAGGGGGAAAAAAATAAGACAATAGAAGGTTACTTTCTTGGGGAACAGGTGTCTTCCCCTATCCTTTTGGATGAGGAAGAACAAGGCATACTGTCAGAGGAAGTCAAGGCCTCTGCCTCCCTCCAAAGGGAACTTAAACTGGGCTCAGATGATAGAAGATCTTACAAAACAAGTTAGCAGCTTACTAAAGGAGAACCAAAAAAAAAATGCTGAGGAAAATAACAGCTTTAAAAAGAGGATAACTCAATTGGAAAAAGAGGCCCAAAAAGTCAATGAGGAGAAGGAGGTTTTAAGAAGCAGAATTAGCCAAATGGAGGAGAAGGTTCAGAAGCTCACTGAACAAAATAATTCGTTGAAAGAGAGAATTGGGTTCAGGGAAATGAATGACTATGAGTTAAACCAAGCAGTTAGTAAACAAAACCAAAAATTTGAAAAAAAAATAGAAGATAATGTGAAACATCTCATTGGAAAAACAACTGACCTGGAAAATAGATCCAAGAGAAACAATTTAAAAATTATGGGACTACCTGAGAACCATGATAAAAAAAGAGCCTAGACAATATCTTCCATGAAATTATCAAGGAAAACTGCCCTAATGTTCTAGAATCCGAGAGCAAAATAAATATTGAAAGAATCCACCCATCACCTCTTGAAAGAGACCTGAAAAGAGAAACTCCTAGGGATATTGTGGCCAAATTTCAGAGTTCCCAGGTCAAGGAGAAAATAGTGCAAGCAGCTAGAAGGAAACAATTCAAGTATTGTGGAAATACAATCAGGATAACACAGGATCTGGCAGCTTCAACATTAAGGGATCAAAGGAATTGGAATGGGATATTTCAGAGGTGAAAGGAACTGGGATTGAAACCAAGAATCACCTACCCAGCAAAACTGAGTATAATACTTCCAGGGAAGAAATGGTCATTCAGTGATATAGAGGGCTTTCAGTCATTCATATCGAGGAAAAGACCAGATAGAAAATTTGTATAGAAAATTTGACTTCCCCAGACAAGAATCAAGAGAAGCATGAAAAGGTAAACAGGAAAGAAAAATCATAAAAGACTCTAAAGCTGAACTGTTTACATTACTACATGGAAAAAAAAATATTTATAACTCTTAAATTTTTTCTCAGTATTTGGGTAAATGGAGAGATTCTACATACACACACATACATACACATTTATAGATAGAGAGTACAGAGTGTGTTGAATCAGAAGGGATGATATCCACACAAAAAAATAAAATAAAATAAAAATTAAGGGGTGAAGGAGGAAAATACCAGGAAGAGAAAGGGAGAAATGGAACAGGGCAGGCTATAACTCATAAAAGAGATAAGAAAAATCTTGTTCAATGGAGGAGAAAAGGGAGAAGGGGAGAGGGGAAAAATGAAGCTATTCTCTCCACATGTGGCTGAAAGAGGGAATAACATGCTCGCTAAATTTGATATGAAAATTTATATCACACTACAGGAAAGTAGGAGAGGAGGTGACAAGTGAGGTGAAGGGAATGTTAAAAGGGAGGACAAATGGGAGAAGGGAGTCACTAGAAATAAACACTTTCGAGAAGGGACAAGGTCAATTGTGGGGGGAAAATAAGGGGGAATAGAGAAGGACAGAGGGCAATATAATTAGTATTACACAACATGATTACTATGGAAGTCTTTTGCAAAACAACACATATTTAGTCTGTTTTGAATTGCTTCCCATCTCGGGGGGTGGGGGGGAGGGAGAGAAGTTGGAATTCAAAGTATTAGAAACGAATGTTGAGAATTTTTATTGCATATAATCGGGAGATAAGAAATACAGGGAATGGGGTATAGAAATTTATCTTGCCCTACTAGAAAAGAGAGAAGATGAGGATAAGGGAAGGGTGAGGTGTGATAGAAGGGAGGGTACATTGAGGGAAGGAGTAATCAGAATGCAAGGTATTAGGAAGCAGGGGGAGGGGAGTGATGGAGAGAAAAATTGAACATGTTACAAAGTGAGGTAAAGGCAATTAGTATTAAAAACAATAGACTGAATTAAATACTGAGAATAAATCAATGACATCTTTAGTTTTGGGGAAAGAATTTTAGTCTAAATTTCCTAGAGGAAGGTAACCTCGGGTAAAATTTGGCACTGATGGAAAAGTTAAGGTTTTAATGGTAAATTTGATTTTATGACTGCTATTTAATCAGGAACTAGAACATGTATAGAAAGGCATGTAAGCCACCTAAGACTTGCCTCAAAAGATGTTCCTTAGCCAAAGTGAAATTATAATTATATTTGAAACCTGGTTATTAGAACTTGCCATTTTTAGAAGCTATAGGACTATTAAGTGACTGTTCTTCTGAGTCTAACTCCAGGTATGGGAAGCAAGAAAGGCGATCTGAGCCTCCAATCCATGATGCCAGTAAGCTGATGAGATGCTGGTATGAACTGCATAGGTGATCTCAAGGGAAGGGTGGGAGAGCGGCTGTTCACATGGGCTGAGGTGGGATTCTCCTGACTGTATGTCCCCACTGACACCAAATGCAAGTGGACAATCTAATCCTGCCTGAAACTGACATGAAGTTGGAGAGATATTGTATTCCTGCAATGTCCCTGCTCCTGGTGGCAACTTCCAATAGTCAAAAGGTTTGTAAGCTTAATACCAGATCTATTAAATTATAGATTATTGGTAGGGGAACATCCAAGGTTAAGTCTAAAATTAAGCTATTAGGCATAGGACTTTAGATCAACAACATTAAGTTAGGATCCTTTAATTCTTAGTAATAATGTGGAGACAATTAGGTCAAGAGCTTGTGAAGGTTAGCAACATAAATATTATTTGTGTCTCAGATGGTTAATGTTTAAAAAAAAATATTCTTTTGTGGCCCATATTGTAAATGCTTTAATAAGAAGTATCACCTGACCAAAAGTTTGAATTGTTTTATCTGTTACAAACTGTGTTAAAAATGAAAAATAAAATTAAAAAAAAAAGAACTGGAGATGAATATAGGATATGTAGATTTGGGAATAACTGGCATAGAGATGAGAGTCAAATCCATAGAAGCTGAAGAGATCCCACAGAGAGAAAAGAGGAGCATCAGATGGATTTAGTCATCCAAGCTCCAAGTTGGGATACTCATAAAGTAATCAGACAGCTTTTCTACTGACCAGTGGGGTGATCACCTTTTTGGAAGGGGTTTAGGGAAATGGATAGAACAAACAATTGGGACCAGAGTTCCTAGATAGTTTTCCCAGTGGTCTGGAATTATAGAAATGCATTGTTTTGTGCAGGTCAGTTTACCTTGCCCTTGACTCCATTGCCCCCTGACACAATCATCTCAAAGGCACTTTTAAAAAACCAAAGTCAACTTAGAGTCTACCAGCTAACAATATTTTTTTGTGATGGACAAAATCAGGTTAAAATTAATATCGAGGACAGCCTTAAAGGGAGAAAGAAACAAGTTCCAGGAGGGTAACATAAAGCCTGAAGTACGTAGGGAGGGCAGAGAAGAGGAGGGCAATATCACCCTTTTATCTTGGCAATTGTGACATCATACTTTGCCCTATCTGTGTATGTGGGATACATACGTACATACATACATATGAGTGTGTATATATTATATATGTGTGTATATGCCTCACTTTTCAGAATCACTACTTTCTTTAAATTTTCCAATATTTATTTCCTTAAATCAGCAGCAACCTCATCTGCGGGTTTTGGCCCTACATTAGGGAATACATTAGCTTTAGGGCTGGGTCTTTGTCTTTGAAAAGACGTTGGAGGATGGAAGGAAAAAAGACAAGGGAGGAGAGTAAAGATGTCCTTTAGGCCAGGGGAAGGGGAGTGTCATTTGGAGGGATTGTCTCATATATAACTAGTTCCTAAAATATTAAGTACGGTCCCAAAAATAATCTCCTGAAGCAAACTCCAAGAAGACAGCTAGGTTTATTATATAATCTTCTACCACTTACCTAGCCTGATTAAGACTTGCACATTGTGAAAAACAGCTTTCTGAGGGTTTCTCCCAGTCATTCTTCCAATACAATATGGTAGCATGGGCATGACTGGGAGTGGGAGCACCTCAACACCCAACTCTTCTCTCTTCTGTGGACTGGGTTGGCTCATTCACCCAATCTGCACTCATGTTGACAGGTTGAGGAATCTTCCCAGAGGAGGCAGCTAGGTGACTACAAATCACTGTCAGAGTAGTGGGGCTAACTGTTGCTATGCATTTAAAGCTTTCTTGAACTCCTGCCACTGTGTTCCCATTTAAACAAGTTTAGCCAAGATAACACCATTAATTCTTAATTATAAAACATTTACGAAACTGAATGCAAATCAAGAAAAACCATAACAGCCTACCTGTAAACCCTGGTCACATCCTCCTACCAATGTAAAGTGTCTGTGGGGCAGAGTGGGCACAAGCTTCCAGAAGTCTAGCAGGGAGACACACAAGAAGGGAAAACTATATTCCCAGAGCAATTCATGCTTCTGAACTGCAGGTTTCAGTGTCCTTGATCTCCTTAAGAAACAGTCCACACTAAAAGTCATTTGATTGATAAGGCTTCTTCTCTGCTGGTTGCTGTACTCAAACCACAACTTGGTGGCTTCTAAGGTACTTTTTTATGTTCTTTTGGCAAAAGCAATTCTTGCAAGTCTGGAATCTATAGAATGATTCAGGTCAGCTCTCTAGGCTGGACTCTAAGAGGTTTCTCCTTCCTATGCAAAAAAGTGGCAATTAAAAAAAACAGAACAAAACAAAACAAAAAACAAGGCAAACCCTTGAAAGGTTTTCCCTCTCTCAAGCCTTAGGTGGCAATAAAGGGCAAAGCAAGCAAATGTCTCCTTTGCCCAAGTAACTGTCAACCAGCTGAAGATTCTTCCAGTTGGGTCCCTACCCCCACCTCCCAGTCAGTAACTAGCAGCGAAACTTTTGTCCAACTAGGCTGGCAGTGCCTTATTCCAATCAATTCAGCAGGGTCCAATGCAAGCTCTAAATTCTTCTTTCTGCCCAGATGCTTTCCCATAAGCACTCAGCTCCACTGGACTCAGCTGGGCTCAGATATCTTCAGGCACCTAGGGGGCAGTCTCCTTCCTTGGCTTTTTCCATCTTCTCTATTTCTGTTCTTTGTCCTTCTAGTTGGGTTGTTGACTGACTCATGCCTCCAAGTATGCTGTCCTTATGTGAAGTGATTCACTTTTAAGTTAGGGTGAGAAACTAAAATTCACATTTTTGTCAGACCTGCCACCAATGGGCAATATATAATAGTTACAAAAAAGTTACAAAATTTTCAAGGTTTTCCAAGTATCAACCTTAAAAGTCATCGTAACAGATACGTATGTATGCGTGTATGTGCATGTGTGTGTGTGTGTGTGTGTGTGTACATTGCTGAGAAATAAGACACTGGCTATTTACCTTCAGTATTTATTTTTGTCTCAGTAGTCGCTTTGTCTCAGGTCCTCTAAGAACTATCTGTGTTTCTCCCTGAAGAACTTTTCTCTAAGGAACTACTTCTTTCATGTTTTCTCAGAATGGTCTGTGTTTCTTCCCCTTTCCACAAATAAAATTATCCAAATTTGAAAGGACAGCACTTTATAGAATAGAGAGTGGAGAGAGAAATAATACTTCTAGAGGGATTTAGAAAAATGGAATTATTTGGTATAATAGAGAGGATAATGACTAAACAGTGATATTCAGATCTACAAAGCATGATACAATTATGACAAGCTGTTCTCCGCTTCTGCTAACAGAAAATAAGAGAAAATGACTGTCACAAAATGAAAAAAACTATAATAATTTCCTCGTGGAAAATTCTCTGAGCCATTCTCCTGGGTGACCAAAGAAAGCATTTATTAATCACCCACTATGTGCCAAACACTGTGGTAGGCTGGAATCCTAATAACAACTCACATTTCTCAGAGAGCTGACTGAGAGGTGTTCATCTTTCAGAAAAGGCAATTCAGCAGTTCAGGTGAGTTGGAGAAACCCAGGAGACTGGGAAGAAAAGTTTTCCTCTTCCTCTCCCCCTTCTCTCCCACTCCAGCCCCATTAGCAATTAATTGCCTCTAGTAGCACATCTACTTCACTAAAAGAAAACAGCTCAGCCAGAAATTGGAGAGTCACTTTAAAAGAAACTATTTTAAACAAACTATTTAAAAGAAACAATTTTAGACAATTTTAGTTGAGGGAGCAGGAATACTCCTTCCAGACAGACATAAAAGCAGGCACAAGACCAGAAGCAGTTTAAAGAGCAGGGGGAAGAGGAAGGGGAATAAGTGTGTGTGTGTGTGTGTGTGTGTAGTACTTACTATGTGCCAGGCACCAAAATTAGCATTTCTTACAATATTATCTCATTTCATTCTCACAACAACCTTGGAAGGTAGGTCATGTCATTATTCCTATATTAGAGATGAGAAAACAGTTCAAATGACTTGCTCAGGGTCAACTAGTAAGTGTCTAAGGTCAGATTTGAACCTGGGTCTTCCTGACTGGACCAGTGGTGCCTGGAGCAAAGAGAACCAGGTATGGACTTGAAAAAGTTAGCTATGGAAGGTAATGGAAAGTTGTGCTGTGGAAAAAATATCTCTACAAAGAGAATAAAGGATTTCCAAGGCTTTACAGTACTAAAGGATTGAGTAGCATTGGCTATGTGTGTTCTCCATGCATATACCTCACTCCTGTTAGAAACACTCTTGACACTAATAAGGTATCAAGAAAAATTGAATACAGCAGAGTAATTAAACACTTTGGTCAAAGCAGGCCCCCACGCTCTTTTCAGCAGAAGGGAGCACTGAATACAGAAGCAAGATGAGCTGTATACTGTTAGTTCAAGACAGATCCTCCCACCAGGAGATGGTTTGATCCATTCTCCATTAGGTCACCATCTTCTCTACATGCCTATTATGCAGCACCCCTTAGTATGATTCCCCCTCCCAAACATGCTCTAACATAGGACCCATGATCAAAAAATGGAGGGATAATTTTACATGAGGTGTGTCTGCTTATGTACATGAGGTTCATTAAGCAAGTACAGTGAAGAAAAGCCTTCTCCAGGTAACTCTAGGTCATTTTTCTTGGCTAGTTCCAGCTAGCTGTAGATTTGGTTGATCAAAAACGATGTACTTTTCTGAAGACCACTGTCTGTTTTTTGATTGCTTGAGTCTACCTGCAGTCTGCTCGTCTTCTTATTATCTAACTTATTCTCAGTGACTTCATCAATTCACAGTAACTTACTGGGGAAACTTAACTTTCACTGTCTCTCTCACTCCCATCATACTCTAAATCTGCTCTCACTCTTTCTATGGATGCTTTGTGTATTGGTGGGAGAAGGTGTGCAGGTTTATCCGAGAAGTGTTTCGTAGCTACTATAATTAAACTATGTCAGTTTAGTAAATATCCTTGCAATGAGCTAATTGTGTTCACCTCCTTACTTGGATGGAAGCACATCAGTAGGGAATGGTGAGCTAGAGTTTTAAAAGAGTGGCCCCACATTGTGCACCTTTGAACCTTGTCATACCAGCCCCTCACTGCCATTAGGAGACATAAAAACCAGTATAACTCCCAGTTAGAGGAATATCCTAGAAGGCATCCTACATCTTGAATAAGTTATAAGTATAACCTTGCCTGGGGCAGAGGATGGATGAAATTGCTTTTCAGGATCACTTTAGCCTTTTGACTTCCTTTGTATAACATATTATTCCCATAAAACCAAAAAGCCTCTCTTTGAGGTAGGGATGTGTGTGTGTGTGTGTGTATGTGTATGTGTGTGTAAATGATAGGATAGTTTCTACCAGCTACTGTAAGACAATACATACACTTCTAAATGCTCAAAAATTTTCTCTTTACCTCCTCTCCTGAATCTGTCCTATCTTTGTTGACCTCATCAGTCAAAAATGAGTCGTCTCATAACAACAAACATAGTAAAGGTCAACATCTTTGAAAGACTTGAGAATTACAGTTAATGCAATGACCAAGCACGATTCCAGAGGATGAAGCATGTTATCTACCCCCTGATGGGGACGTGATAGATCTTAAGGTACAGAAAGATATGTAAATTTTTGGATGTTGCCAATACAGGGATTGTTTTGTTTGACTATGCATATTTGCTACAAGGTCTATTTTTTTCTTTTGCCAATAGGGGCAGGTAGATTTTGTTAATTGTTTAAAATATATTTACATTTTTTTGGCAGTCAGGGTTAAGTGACTTGCCCTGGGTCACACAGCTGGTTTGTGGCCAAATTGGAAATCAGATTATTTAATTTTTAAAAAATATATCAATTGCCTTCAAACTTCTTACTGGCACTTAGGCCTCCTATTGCTTTCTTCTTCAGAGTTCTGATCCCCTTACGTTACTCGGAGAAATAGGAGTAAAGGGATCTGCTCTCCATGCTCCTAAAGATGTCATGTTGCACAGTCAAAAAAGACTTGGATTGGGAGTCAGAGGACTCGGACTCCAGCTTGGCCACTTGTGTGACCTTGGGTAAGTCACCTCTCTTGGGGCCTCAGTTTCCTCATATATAAAATTAGATAGTTGGACTATAGATGATCTCCAATGCCTCTTTCAATTCTAAAGCTGTGACAGTACACATAATCTTAGGGGACCGTATTCCCTTTCTTGAATTGTCCATAAACACTTTCTCCAGAGTAAGAGGCATGACCTGTGGAGCCATGACCACTGCTTTTGGAGAACGAGGAAAATGGTAATTTTTTTAGACAGATGATAACTTTGGCCATTTTCATGCTTTAAATCCTCTTCCCTCGACTAATTGCTAACCTAGTGCCTCATCATGAAGTAGAGAGAGAATGTAGGGTTCTCAAAGTGTCTAGGTCTAGTGGGGCCACCAAGCCATTTAAGTATGATCTGCAGCATTTAAGCTAAGTTCAAAGAGGTTCATTACCAAAAGATGGGACCCACTAGATGACTGATTGATTGTGCCAAAGCAGTTCTCAAAAGCCTTCTACCAAGGCATGGAAAGGGCTTCGGTCTACCTTAGTGGAGGAAATCCACGACCATGACACCATAGCTCTTTGTGTTCATCCTTCGTTGCCAAAGAAGACCATACCATCAGAGAAATGATGACATGACTTGCACTTGACTTTGAGTGACGGAGGGCTGTGCAGGTCACCAGCCTCACTTCTCCTCCAGTGCCATCTGAATCCGGTGACCAGATGTTCGTCAGGATGACTGGAGATGACCCAGGATGTACTGGGAGACCTTGACCCCTTTAGGCCAAAGTCTTTGCAGGTACTCACTGAGGGTGAGGTAATGCCTATTCATTGAATAGGCCTGTTTAAGAAGTAGTTAGGGCATGACCCTTTCAATGAGGCAATGAAAAGAAAGACATCAGGCTGGGTGTTCTTTAAGAGAACATTAAAGTAAGAATAATTTTCATCAGCAAGAAGAAAAAGGTTCCTTAAGGGGATATATAATAATGATAGCTTACATGCGTAATGGGGATCTGCTGCATGACCAGATCACCTATCATGGCATCTCTCCTCATAGAGGAGACTAGGGAGTTGCATCCAGGAAAATCATGATGCTATCTAAGGAAAGTGCTTTGGAGGCACTGGAACTGTGACTAGTTAGCTAACCACTTGTCAAAGGTTTCCATATTGACTGCAGAGGCATTCAAAAAGGCCTGTCAGGTTCAGCTGTGATCTCTGTACCTCATTCAGTCAGCTAAGTGGTGAAATGGTTAGATTATTGAGCCTGGAATAAGGAAGATTTAAGTTCAGATCTGGCCTCAGACACTCATTAGCTGTGTGACCCTGGGCAAGTCACTTACCCAATATTTGCATCAGTTTCCTCATCTGTAAAGTGGAGATTATATAGCACCTCCTTCCTAGGATTGTTGTGAAGATTAAGTGACATAATATTTGTAATACACACTGCAAACTTTATTGTGTTCTATAAATGCTATTTATTACTCACTAGTAGGGGAACTGGTGATTCCTTTGCTAATGGTGTTTGGTGAAGGGAGTGGAATCTCTAACCTTATTTAGGAGGTCTGAAAAGTTGAGAGTAAGTTACAGGAAGCTAGATTCAGAGCCGGCTGTGGTACTGGCTGCCAGTCTTCAAGAATGACCTTCTGGTCTCATGGCAGTAGAAGCTGAGATGAGGACTTATCTGAAAGAGATGTCACCTTTGGATGTAGACCAGCGTCAGGTAAAAATGGAGCTAAGTTTCAAGCTTCTCTCCCGGAGACTGAGCTGGTGTCAGGGGAAAGTATGCCCTGGAGGTATCGGGGAATGGTGGGTAGGGATAGGAAATGTTTGTATATCTGTTTTTACTGTATCTTTCAAGTAGATATCCCTTTGGAAAAGCTAATTGATTTCAAGTCATTACATGGAACTGGGGTGCCTCTACCCCTAAAAATGAGAGGAATATACCTAGTAGGAACTTGAGCCAAAGGCAGAGAAGAGACACGTGTATGTTTCTTTAAAATTTACAAAGCACTGTATACATTAACCTGATTATTCCTTACCAAAACCAAAACAAAACAAAAAAATCTAGCTACATCCCCATAATGCAGCATTATTTTTCCCATTTTAAAGATGAGGAAACTGAAGTTCAAATAAGCCGTCCTGAGGCAACTCAGTGCCCGTAAGAGGCAGTAACTATGTCTTCTGCTGTAACAATTAATGTAATAACTCCACAGAGACACACAGTGGGCGCCTAATACATATTGCTGAATGACAACCAAAATTAGAACTCTCTTATATTTTCCATGTTACTTACAAAAGGAAGGGTAGCAATTTTTTTAAAGAGCACTGGATTTGAAAGCAGAGTCAGTTTGAATTCTTGCTGAAACTTGTCTGTGTTTCATTACAAAACACTAGGCAGATAATTTTTCCAAGATGGGTTTTCTCATCTATAAAATGAGAAGGTTGGACTAGGTAGGTAGTCCTTTTCATCTTTTCTAGTTCTAAACAGTATAACCCATCAAACTGTCCTAGACAGGAGAGGCCTTCTTTGAAAACTCTTCTCTTCCTGACATACATCTCTCCTTCTACCGGTTGGAACATTTTTCTCCGTCTCTTTTGTTGGATATTCATCCAAATCGTGCCTTACAACAGCTACTCACTACTCTAGCCTGGGTCTTCTTCTCTTTTTTGCATGGTGTTTTCATCAGCTTCCATGGATTCAATTATTCTCTATGCTGATAATTCTCAGATCTACTTATCATGCCCTAACCTCTCTCCTAAACCTCCAGATTTGCATCACTCATTGGACATATATTCTGTAGACATCATAAACACAACATGTCTAGGTTTTTCCTTCACAAGCTCTCCATTCTTCCTAATTTTTACAGGGGACTTTTACGAGATTATCCCAATCACCTAGGTGTCATACTTGACTCCTACCTCTCTCTCACATTTCCCCCACACACACACTGTATTTAATCAGTTGACAAATTCTGTCAATTCTATCTTTTCACAATGTCTTTCTTATATGCCTCCTTCTCTCCCCTGATATTGCCACCACCCTGGTGCAGGCCCTCATCACATCATATTTGAACTATTAAACTAGCCCTCCAGTTGTTCTCCAGCCTCAAGTCTCTCCCCACTACAGTTTAATTGTCAAATTGATCTTCCTAAAGTGCAGGTCCAACCATATCACTCCCTTGTTCAATAAATTCAGTAAGTGGCTCCTTATGACTTTGGGAATCAAATATAAAATCCAGTTTGGCTTTCAAATTCCTTCATTACTTGGTCTATTCCTACTTTTCCCGTCTTTCTATGCTTTACTTCCTCCCCCCAACCCACTTACTCTGGGATCTAACAAAGGCCTTTTTCACATGAAACACTCCCATTTCCTGACTCTGGGCTTTTTCATTTCCAAGCCCATGACTAGAATGCTTTCCCTCCTTACCTCCTTCTCCTTGGTTCCCTTCAAGACTTATATAAAATATCACCTTCTACAGAAAATCTTTCCCAACCTCCCTTAATTCTAGTGCTTTCCCTCCAATAAATCTCCAATTTATTGTGTTCATGCTCAGTTGTTAGTAACTGGTCTCCTCTTACAGACTTTGAGATCCTTGAGAGCATAAACTATCTTTTATCTCCCTTTCTATTTCCAGTGTGGATAGTAGATGGTTGTAAGTGCTTGTGGACTGACTGATTCTGGCCTGTATCTAAAGTCCTCTGAAGACAACAATTCTAAATCCATTCTTGGTGTGGCATTCATCCCAATGTTAGGAACTCCTTCCTTCTGTTGATTCTAGACCCTTCCCACAACATTAGATGCCCATTTCCTCTTACTTAACCATCTGGAGGAATGACTAAACTTCAGGATTTTTTCCTTGCTCTCTGATTCTCTATATTCTTCCATTTTGAGATGCCTTGGACCTAGCCCAGGGACTGATTGTATCATCTTGGCTTTGAGCTCCTGGGGATGGCTTTCTTCCCAGCCCTAGGAAGGGCAGATTGGCATCCACATTATCAGGGTGCCAGGGGCTATGCATATTCATCAGGCCCTACTACCCTGTCTTCTGAAAGCTTCTAGTCTTTAGAGCCTGGAATGAAAGGTGCCTATCTATATAAAGGAAGAAAGTAAGCATTTATTAAGCACTTATTATGCACTTACTACTTTACACCTACTATTTCATTTCATCCTCACATGCACCCTGAGAGGTAGGTGCTATTATCCCATTTCACTGATGTGGAAACTGAGGAAGGATGAAGTTAAGTGACTTGCTCAAGCTCACATACTGAAACCAGATTTGAACCCAAGTTCAAAGCTACCAGTTAGTCAATAACTATGCTGGGTAGAGCATGGAGGAGTGTGAAATGGAAAATTAGTCTCTTCCAGTCTCTGATTCTGTGGGAATTGGTCCCTTCATCAGTTATGATGAAAAGCATGAGACTGATTAAAAAGTACGGTGCCAATGAATCTGTGGCAAGACTGTATTCCTAAGTCTTGCATGAT